>LPNX010078710.1:63667-135335 GCA_001517045.1 Pseudotsuga menziesii | reverse complement strand
AAATATTGGATATAATTAACTTCATGATATATTTTTCATATATACTATATAGAAAAACATTGTATTAATAATATTTTAAGTATATTATGTTTTATATTAAATATTTTAAGTATATTATGTTTTATATTAATTAAATAATATGGTAATAAATATATTAAATATTATTTATTATATATTATAATTAAAATAACAATATTATTTCTGTTAATACTTTGTAGATATGTCTATGCGCGCACCCGTTACTAGCAACAACCACATTAAATTAATAATGTGTCTGAATACGTCGATAGGCGTAAATTTATGCACATACTTTTTATATTAATGTTTTTCCCTATAGTATGTGCATAAATTTATGCCTATCGGCGTATTCAGACACATTATTAATTTAATGTGGTTGTTGCTAGTTAGTTTGTGGTGTTCTCTCTCGTGGCTCCACCATTTTAATGAGTCTGCACGTGGGTATTGGTGTGTGTTGCGTATCATTGTCCAATTGTCCATGGATATTTCGGGTGAGTCCCTTTCGAATTTCATACCAGTTCATGTAATCGCCTCTCTCAAGAAACCCTAATCCCTGAAAAGAATGTGGTATTCCTACGCATGGAGTTTATTTCTCTGAGAGATGAACCCAGGTCAGCTCGTTTCAACTCGTATGAGCTCGTGCCCTCTGTGCGCTCCTGTTCTTATGCTTCAAGATTATGGCATCTGCGTAAGCACTCCCCCTTGACCCGACCGACTGTATGTGGCGTTTTCCCCTCAATATCTACCTTGCTTTCTCTCTGTTGGGTTTCCATTTAGCATGACCTGGTTTTGGTATCCAAATGACCCATATTCTGCATTGCGGGCATCCCTGCAATTATCTGCACCAATCTCATGTCCAAACTTGAGCTTGCTGAAAATCGACTGGCAAAGAACTCAATCAAAAGATACCTATTGAGCTGCAGAGCATTTAATGAGCTGTAGCAAGCTTGATGATACTTGAAGTTCAAGATCCAAGATCATGCATAGGACAACACGTGTGGACCACCATTCCACAAGCAGAGAGAAAGTAGCACAGAGAAAATAGCACAATTGTATACAAATTCTAAGTAGATTGAAAAGCCTTGGAATAGACTATACTGGTGAAAAGGTCTCACAGTGGATGTTTGGAACACTTATGCTTGACAAAGCACTTATGCAAAATAGTGAACAAAGCAACAGTTTTTGAGCCCCAGTCCCGAGATCTTGATAGTTAGGCTCTGATATACACATTGGGATACTTCATATATGGAACTTTATCAAGTACATCGAAATGCTTGAAGTATTTTTGTAGTAGCGAAATGGGTTTATATGGAACTTTATCAGGTACATCGAAATGCTTGAAGTATTTTTGTAGTAGTGAAATGGGTGTTTTAGTTTGTTGGTAGGAGTTGTTATTGAGATTGATGAGACCATGGGCGTTTTGTGGCATCAAAATGGAATGAGCTGTAATTTTTTTTGTTGGCATCCGCTTGACCGAAGTTCAAATATCATGTTGAGATGTTTGAAAGGTGTTCTGGTTAATAGACTAGAGATGTGACTTATTTGCTTGGAGGTACTCACTAATACGCTGAAGAGCTTCCGCCGTTGCGGTGGGTGAGAGACTTGTTGAAGACTGGATTTTGCGGAATGAGTTGGTGCATTTCGAGTTGTGTGGGGGTGTGTTTGAGGTGAGCTTGTTGACTGCTCAATAGCGCATGGCTTGATGTTACTGGTGAGCACCCTTGTGGACTGTGTTTTTGCTGTAAATGCGTGAAGACTGTCACGCCATTGTGGACTTTAAATATCTGAAGACCCGTGACCCGCAACCCCACTGTCTGAATATTGTTTATGGTTTCATTGTTTTGAGAGTCCTCCTCTTAGTTGTTGTCGTTGGTCTCTCTGTGGCTCCGATTTGAAGTGTGAACCCTAGCTCCTCTAGTGCTGCATTGAGATTTTGAATGTTACTGGTGAGCACCCTTGTGGAATGTGTTTTTGCTGTAAATGCATGAAGACTGTCACACCATTGTGGACTTTAAATATCTGAAGACCCATGACCCGTGACCCGCAACCCCGCTGTCTGAATATTGTTTATGGTTTCATTGTTTTGAGAGTCCTCCTCTTAGTTGTTGTCGTTGGTCTCTCTGTGGCTCCGATTTGAAGTGTGAACCCTAGCTCCTCTAGTGCTCCATTGAGATTTTGAAGACTGGTGACTGCGTAGATTGAAGACAGTGTGGGTGCATGCCATCGTTGAACGCTGGTTAAAGACTGGCTTCATCATTCTTTGAACGCCCCCTCTACTGTTATTGTTGTTGGGTATAGCTGCTTGGTAACTCATGTATATATAATTCTGCCTCTATTGTAAGTATGTCTATGTAAGAGAGAGTATTAAGACTTGTCACAGTTTTCTTTGGTCTGAAAATTGATTGCATTGTGGAGAAATTAACTCTCTTATGTAGTATGAGAGAGAGATAGAGAGAATTACTTAGAATAGTTTTGAAGAATATTGTAAGAGGGACCATATTGTAGACCCGCACCTTGAATTCGATGTTGCAGAAGATTGCATTGTGTTGCAGCTAAGATTGCATTGTGTTGCAGAGGTTGCCATTGAGTTTGTGGCCTTGCCACAACATACAAATCTAGAGGCCTATCTTCACCAAAGTAAAACACTCAATTTTTGGAATTTTAATTCAACTTGTGGATCATTATCAAATTTGTAACTTGCAAACTGTGAGTTCATTTTCATTTGAAATTATTTCTCATAAGTCATTGTAAATGGGTGCATTCTCGTTTGAACTCGACACCCCTCAAGCTGTTGAGTTTATGTGTTGAGTTTGAGTTTGTAAAAGGGTGGAGTTGCAGGAAGCCCTTTTGTATTTGAGTGAGTCCTTAATTACTTGTCTTCAATGGCAAGATTAAATGGACTTGTAGAGTTACTGAATACTCTATTGTTTTTCTCTGTCGACAATACTGTCATGTTCAACAAGACTACCTTCACTCATATTCATAATTGTGTTAACAAGAAACTCTTGAGTTCCTACAACTTGAGTCAAAACTTCAACAAGAAGAAACTCATTTTGAACTTGTTCATGTTCAGAACAATCCTCTTCATGATTTCGTTCAACAACCTGCAAAGAATGACGCCACTTCAGAAGCACATAAGAAAATCAGTGGCACCCCATTAGAAGAAAAATAAAACGAAGATGAAGTTATGCATACTGAGGTTTTCCTTGCACTTCTCAAGCCAATCATCAAAACTTAGGAAGAGATCACCCACAATAAGAACATAACCGGTCTTGGATATGACAAGGAAGTGACAATTCACGCTCCTGATTTCTCCAAGCCTATCGAGTTTCAGAGTGTTGGATTCCTCAATGAGAGTTCATCTTCATCCACATGAATTCAGAGATTGACATGCCAACATTATGATCGAGTTGGCCATATGAAAGATCAATGTTTTGATCTTCACCATTGCAAGCATTGTGGAATTTAAAGCATATAACCCATTTTTTAGGCATATGCTTCATTTTGAAGAAACCCACAAGATACAATATTCACTACATGTGGATTGCTTCTTGGAAATAGTTGTCAATAACCAAGAATATTAATAAGTCATATTGGAGAGTTCATTCATGAGTATGCGACCATCACATCTTGCACTTGAGAGATCTTCTTCTCCTCACATTGTTCTTGACAGGGGGAGATGATGAACAGTAAGAAACAAGCGAGTCTAAATAAAATATAAAGCCTTAATCCTACCAACCTCAGAGTTGTATCCAAAGCCAGAGCCATGACTATTCACTTAGTAGAATATTGCATAAGATTCTACTAACCTTTTAGAAAGTTCCAAAAAACCTTTGAGTGAGAGTTTTTGCCAATTTTTAGAGTTTCTGGTCAGCTTACAACCATTCATTCAGTATAAGACATACAACTTATTCTATCCTTTTAGAATGTTCCAGAAACCTATGAGCCTTCAATCCAAGTTCTAGAGTTTGTGGTCAGCCTAAACCACCTTCACGGTTCATGATTTCCTAGTTGCTGAGATCGAGAGTTTGTGGTTAGCTTAAACCACACATATAGTAGAAGACTTCAACTTTTTCTATCCCCCTTTGGTTGGTGGTCATCCAAAACCACCACTTTAAAGAGAACTTGTACTTAGTAGAAGTCAACTTTTGCTAACTTGCTTGGCATAGTCGGCTTGTCAAGTTGGGGATGTTTAGCCTTTTGCAGATGTCCACTTCCAGTATTCAACTCTCTTTTCTTGGAATCACATACACCCCTCGGATTAAGGGGGGGTTTCTTGAAACCTAATACCTTGAGGGTAGGTGAAGGAAAATAGTCACCTTCAGAAGTTCGAGAGACTCCTTGGAATATGAAGTTCAAGGGTCAGAATTTGTGTTAGGATTATAATCCTCCCTTGTCCAAACTGGTCAATTTATCCTAACTTAGGAGTAATTATTGAGTCACTAGTACCATTGGGTCCACTTGGCCTAATGGGGCCACATGTACCAGTCACTAGAGTGTGGATAACACTGTTTGAGGCTAACTGCCACTCACTGCACTTGCATGCATCAGTTTAGGTGCCTCTTAGACCAATCCCTACAATTTAGGAGCCACTAGGAGTGTCGACACCAACCTCCTTCAGTTGCCGGCATTTGGTGACTAATCAAGCCTAGTCATGAGTCAGTTACATTCAGTTAGCGCTAGTCTTTGCATGAATGCATGTGGGAATGCGCCTTTTCTCACCTACCACATCAGTTAGATTAGTTTAACTGATTCTAAGTGATTGAGAGGCTGAATTAGACAACTGTAGATAGCTAGTTAAGCTCCGATAGCGATTTAGACACATCTAGTTATCCATGCAGTCAGATTGAGTTAATAAATTCGAATTTCCTCTCATGAATTCGAATTGTATGGCTATTAATTCTAGTGTATCGCGTTGTAATAATTATCCAGATTGTATCCATTTAATTTTTGATTAATGAAAGCATATACAGTTGCAACTCATTATTTGCACTGTTTCATATCATATTCTGAGTAAATTTGTTTGTGAATTCTTCTGTAAGTTTTGTCTTGGTCCATATATTCCTGTGAGCTCAATTTTAATATGGTATCAGAGCCTTGGCAGGATAAGGCAATCCTTCTTCTACAGATTTCATGCTGGATCTATGAAGCAATTTGAGCAAAAAACTCAAAACATTCCAGCTCTGCACCAGAAGGGGAGAGTTTACCACATAATTCCTGGAAGCCCAACCTTGTTGATCAAGCTTGTTTGATTGACTAAGCCAGGTGTGATGCAAACTCCAAAAGTGTAGGCTGTTCGACCTTACTTTGTTTTTTTGTGTAATTGCATGTATAACTTCATATGGATTCGAAGCTATCAGTTCCTTTTCTTACTCCATCCACAAGATATTCAAAATGGAAGTTGAAGATGATTTCATCTCTAAAGAGACAAGTTCTCCATGAGGTGTCTATTGGACTTGATAAAGAGTCTTATGAGAATGACTGGCTAAATGATGGTGATAGAGATTTTGGAACAATATGTCTGGCCCTTTCTCCAAGTTTATGCGCTTGCACTACCTTATTGCTTCTGCAGAATACCCAAAGGATTTCTGGACAAAATTGGATAGAACCTTTGGAAAGCACAATCTTGATCATTATAACACTTTGGAGATCACACCCAACACCACAAGATATCTCTATTCAAAATTCTCGGCCTCTACTCTCTCTGATGAAGTTGTTCAAGATGAAGAAGAAACATAATCTTCCACACAGTCAATTCAAATTGAAGAAAGTCTCCTTGGAGTGACTCCTTCTCCTGCTGCTCCAGAAGTTTATGAGATCTCTGATATCTCATCTTCTCATATGGATGATTCATAAGAAGACATTATAATCTCTGATATTGAAGAAAAACTCTCCTGCACTTCTATGCAAACATTCTCCAATGATTCTCCTTTAAATTATGTGCAAAAGTTTCCAGTGATTACTTCAGAAAGTGAAGAGGAATTCTATTTATCTCCCTCTAATGTTGCTCTTGGTGTGTAGATAAGTAATACCTTGGATATTTTGGAAATGATATCATATTGTAGGAGTGATCCATTCACTCTCCTTGATCTATATCTTCCAACAAATTCCAACAGGATTGCATGCACCAATATTCAAAATTTTGAAGAAGGAGAAAACCGTGCATCTACCATCTCGATGGACCACACATTTGTATCTGATATGAACATATTTGGATATGATACAATCTTATTTGGATCTGATATGATATTATTTGGTTCAAATTTTAAGTTCCAAGAGCCTTCAGTCATGCTTGTAGCTGGTCTCATCAATTTTAGTGTGATAAATCAAGTACCGCAAGTCTTCTTCACTCTTGCTGCTGGGGATTTCATGTTAGTTTCCTCTTACGAGGTTGGTGATATTGTATTTTGTGAATAATTGGTTATTTCTGAAACTATACCAGATTATGGAGCTCAAGCATTCGCTCTCTACAGTCCCAGGGATTCTCTACCTTTTATCACATGCTCATCTCCGCACAGAACTAGTAAAGAGGGAGACATTATGCATTCGCCTGGACACTTGCTCCTAAAACTTTGAGCTGATATTGCCTCACATGGTTTTCTATTCAAGGCTGCAATATATCAGTTGCTTTGGTGTTCCTCATATGGTTCGAATTCTCATGCATTTTCCCTCTCTTATTAGTTGATTTCAGTTGCTCTACATGGGTCCAGTTTTCATCCAACAATTGTCTATATTTCTGATTTAGTTGAGCATATTATTCTTCTTCCAAAGAGGAAGATTCCTCTAGAAATAATCATTTAGTTTGGATGGAGAAGTTCACATGCCGGGCCCTAGGATACTTGTGCACAGGAGAACAAGCTTTATCTTGATTCACTACTTAGTTTGGGGGGGGTATTTTTTCCATGAGGTTTTTCCCCGTTTCCTTGTTTGTATTAAATAGTTACTTTTTGCAATTTAGTTGGAATGGGTGACCTTTGGTCTTAGTTACCAGGGCCCACAGTTGTCCTAGTTAGAATTCAGGAGGTGTGTTAGGATTATAATCCTCCCTTGTCCAAGCTGGTCAATTTAGCCTAACTTAGGGGTCATTTAGTCATTATTGAGTCACTAGTACCATTGGGTCCACTTGGCCTAATGGGGACACATGTACCAGTCACTATAGTGTGGGGAACACTGATTGAGGATAAATTCCATTGATTGCACTTGCATGTATCAGTTTAGGCACCTCCTAGACCAATCCCTACAATTTAGGAGCCAATGGGAGTGTTCACTTAAATCTCCTTCAATTGTCAGCAGTTGGTGACTAGTCAAGCCTAGTTATGAGTTAGTAACATTCAGTTACATTTAGTTACAGTTAGTTAGTGCCAGTCTTTGCATGGCTGCATGTGGGAGGGCGCCTTTTCTCACCTACCACATAAGTTAGATTAGTTTAACTGATTCTAACTGATTGAGAGACTGAATTAAACAACTGGAGATAGCTATTTAAGCTCCAATAGTGATTTAGACACATCTAGTTATCCATGTAGTCATATTGAGTTAATCAATTCAAATTTCCTCTCATGAATTCGAATTGTATGGCTATTAATGCTAGTGCATTGCATTGTAATAATTATGCAGATTGTATCCATTTACTTTTTGATGAATGAAAGCATATATAGTTGCAACTCATTATTTGCATTGTTCATATCATATTTTGAGTAAATTTGATTCCACTAAATTTGTTTGTGGAATCTTCTGTAAGTTTTGTCTTGGTCCATAGATTCCTGTGAGCTCAATTTTAATAATTTGATGTCTTAACATGTACCATCTTAATGGAAATTGAATTCACACTTATTCTATTGTGGTGTCTATTGATTGTGTGTTCTCCATTTGTGTGTGTGCCTTTGTGGGGCACCTAACAAAAGGATTCAGGTTTTGAGCTTTTTGGAATAAGTGAAATGAAAGTAGAGTTCAAGGCACCTGAAACATACCCTTTATTTCGCGATTCCTCCACTACAGACATAAAATATTTCCCCACGATATCAAATATTTTTGAGAAAAATTCCACAGTTCATCCATCAAGACCTGGGATCTTGTGATTGTATTTTTCCATCTTTTCCAAAATAGCTTCTATCTCAACTAGAGAGACCTCCCTACCAACGTGAGAGCCCTCTTCTTCAGAAAAAAAAACCCTGGGGAAATGTTTGATTACCTTTAATTGAGCCTCAATCATAACATAGCCATGATCTTGAAAAATATGCTTGAAAAAATGAGCTGCTTCCTGTTCCAGATCATATTGTCAGGAGATCCCCACACCATTTGAATCTCTTAAATCCCAAATTGTATTTTGGTTCCTGTGATGTGAAGAAAACTTATGAAAAAATTTAGAGTTTCAGTCCCATTGCTTTATCGAAATTGCTAAGCTCTTAAGTCTGCACGACTCCATGCCAATTTTCACATTTTTATTTTTACTTGCTTCCAGCTTCAAAAGAGCATCTTTTTCCTCCAAGGAAAAGCACCCAGAAGTGTTTTCTATGAATAATTTAGATATATGTTCCTCAATGAGAAGAAGCTCATGCCTTAGATGGGATTTCTTCTACTTCTCGCACTTTACCACAACTTGCTTCAATCTTTTAAACTTTGTCATGATCCCATGAATTTTTTTATCTTCTAATTTTGAAACATAAGAACACCAGAAATCCTTTACCAGGCTTATGAAAGCCTCATATTCCAACCATATATGGTTGAACTTGAAAGGGAAGCATTGTTGTTTAATATTAATATCCCATTGAAGGCATATAGGGATATGGTCAGATACAGTTGAGCACAGAGACCATGATTGAATCTAGGAAATATCTTCACCAATCCAGTAACAATGAGGAAACAATTGAGTCTTTAGATATGGAAAATTTGTCACTTCACCATTTCGCCACAAAGGGGACAAAGGAACAGGCTTAACATCGTGTTCTTGGAAGAGATCTTTGAAAACATTTGCAAGAGGGTCCAACCGAGAGCTAGTTTCCTAGCCTTCATAAGCTTCAAGAGTCAAATTAAGGTTACTTCCTAGAATAAGGTGTGGTAGCTGCAAAATACCCCTCTCAGCCATTGCAAGCCAAAATATTTCCCTATCAGAGTAGGGTCTGTAATAATTAAGAATGTGCACTAGGTCATTAAGTCCTTTGATTTTTCCCTCCAAAAAAATACCTGTGCACTTAAAAAATGATTAATATCTAACACCGAAAGATTTGAGACCACCAAAAGGCCGCTTGATAGCCCAATTGAATCAGTAGCACCACATAGCCATCTTGAAAATAGACTCAAAAAAGCCTCACATGCATTCAACGTTGAACACGTCTCTTGAATCACTGCTATATCAGGATTAACATTCTAAAAAAATCGTTTGAGGTAATTAAATCTAGGAATTCCCTCAACCCCTCTTATGTTGAAAGAAATACAAATAATCAACCCTCTTCGAGGCCTGTGCTTCCCCAAGATGCTAGAAAACCGAAGATGAATGTGATTTTTGAGCTACTATTTTTAATCAAGAGGATAAGGGGACATAGGATACATCGGTACTCTCACTATCAAGTTCAGAGCTTGCTACTAGGGAGTCACCTTTTTTAGACTTCTTACGGAGCGTGACATTTTGAAAATGAATAGAGTTGTGAGAGGATAAGGCTGAACCATAAGGCTTATCAGAGTAAACAGTTAACAATTTTTTAACATTTTGGTGCATGAGAGTTGAGACAGTGGGGTGTTGGGAAATCCTGTTAGGACCTGAATTAAGGCTAGTTGACACAAGATCGACGATCGACTGAGAAAGATGCCTCCCTTCCCCTTTTAGGGCCAAAGATTCAAGTGAATGCAAACCATCAACCCTAATAGACCCCCCAAAACTTTTTGAACCCTCCACATCAGAAAAACAAGAGAGTGAGGAGATAAACCCAGGTTTCCCATAAGAACAACATCCCTCTCAACCATGTCTCAACTGAACCTCCCTCCACCAATAGGGAGGATTGATCCGGGGTAGAATCCCCTTATAAGAAGGAAATGCTAAAGAGACCTTTGTTTCAATCACAACTCCACCCTTGTTTGGTATGTCTATGGGTTCTTCTAGAAAGTTCCTTGACTCGAAAACCTCCAAATCAATAGAGCATACCATACCCTCCTGAGAAGCTGGAAAACAGACATTAGAGGAAATTTGGATGAAAAATGGGCATTTCAAACCTAATTCCAATTCCATGTCATCATTTATTAGGCAATCAAATTGATTTAAAATTCAAAAACCATATATGTCTTAAACAATTATTTATTATATAATTTGGGGATTTTCTTAAGCATCTGCAACAATAAAGATCATAATTTTTATTTCAATTTTATATTAATGAAAATAATTAAACATTATCTGAAGGGGAGCAACTTATTCACAAAGTTTATAAAAAGGATTATGTAAGTAAGAATGTAGCGTCATTTTCTAGCTGGGTATTGGCTTTCTCCAACCCAACAATATTATTCTGCAATCCTTTAGTTTCTATCCGCAATTGAGTAATAGTACTCTAATAAGCAACCATTTTTGTACAAAGGTGATCATGTGTTCCCTAAAATTTATTAAAAATAAAATAAAAGGCACCCATATTGAAATTGAAAATAGGCTTAAAACTTCAAATATGTCAACAATCAATTCACAAGCAAGTTGATTGTCTTTCTATCTACTGATAAAGTGAATTTTTTTAATAATATAATTTGTCTACCCACCCATATATAATAATATTCATACACTTTGAAACATTGGGTCAAATAACTTTTATTAATACCATAACTTGTATATAATATATTATAAATATGTAATAGTAATTAATATCATAACTAATATACCCATCCATTTTTAGGTAATACGTCCACACGGACAACGCATAGGGGGCCCACCTGAAGGGGCCTCGCCCATTTGCTCTGATTACAGAGCTAACCCGATGTGACATCAAGTGAGGCCCTTATATTGTGATGTATAGCCTCATGGGGATTTGACCTCACAACTTACAACACTCGACCACTTGAGCTAGCCCACCACGCTCTATCCATTTTTAGGTAATACATAACAATTATATAATATATAATAGTAATAGCAATTAATATTATATCTAATATATAATAATATTATATTATAATTAATATTTTATAATAACCATAAAAAATGGGTCCAATAACTTTTAACTAATATCATAACTAATATACCCATCCATCTTTTAAGTAATACATGAAAAATATATAATAGTAATAATAATTAATATTATAACTAATATACAATAATATTATACTATAATCAATAATTTATAATAACCATAAAAATGAGGTCCAATAACTTTTAACTAATATCATAACAAATATATAATATTTTTTTTCAGAAGAAAAATAACTGTTCATTGATATTCATTGAGAATCAAAGGTAACTGATACATATCTGTGATATCAAAATATCACTCCAATACAATTCAAAATACATAGAGGGCGCTAAAGAAATACATCCAAGACCAAACAAGTGGATATTTCGCCAACTTTTCTCCAGAGGACCATCCAAGCATGTCCAAAGAGAGAACATAAAGAACCCAACCCATTTATCCAAGGAGACACTCGGGGGAGTAACAAATAAAATGATGTTATGCATTGGAGGAGATTAGAAGGTCATCCTGAATCATCCATGAAACAATAAGAGGCTTAGTAAGCCCATATTCAAAAAGAACAAAACCATAAGGTTTATGAGTATGCTACTCAAACAGTCAAGCTCTAAAAGAGCTATAACTTACCTTCCCCAATAATTAATTCTTCATAATATTCTATGAAGGATAAGAGGTTCAAAGCCATGGTAAGTGCTTCCTTGTATAAACAATTTATTGTGTTCCATGTAGACATGCCGTAAGTCAAGGGAAAAAAAGTTGCTTTCAAATCTGTAATACTGCCATACCATTTATAATAACAAATATATAATATACAATAGTAACTAATATCATAACTAATATATCCATCCATCTTTTATTTCCATCTTTTAAGTAATAAGTGACCAAAATATAATATATTAACTAATATATAATAATTATATTATTATTAATATTTTATAATAATGCTTAAAAGTTGGGTCCAATAACTTTTAACTAATATATAATAATAATAATTAATATACTTATCCATATTTTAGTTCATACATGACCCATATATAATAGTAATAGTAATTAATATTAAAACTAAGATATAATAATATTATATTATAATAATACTATACACATTGAAAAGTTTGGTCCAATAACTTTTAAGATGGAATTGTGAATTTAATTTTGTTTCTTTTTTTGGGTGAAAACATTACAGTGTTCTCAAAAATTGATTTTAATTTAAAATTTATATCTAAAGTAGATTTGATAAAAATGAAACATGTAAAATTGTCTACATGGTTTCTTTTAATTATTTCCCTTAGGAGGTTCATTTTCATCCAATTTCCTATAATGTTAGAGGAAATTTGGATGAAAAATGACCTTTCAACCCGAATTCAAATTCCATGTCATCATTTATTAGCCAATCAAATTACTTTAAAATACAAAAACCATATATGTCTTAAACAATTTTTTATTATATAATTAAGGGATAGATGAAATTTTGTAATAATATAATTTGTCTTGCCCAAAATTATCTTCCGTGTATATTATACATCTTAAAAAGTTGGCTCAAATAAATTAACTAATATCATGACTGATATATAATATGAGTAATATTATAACTAATATACCCATCCATTTTTTAGGTAATATGTAACAAATATATAATATATAATAGTAATAACTAATAACTAATATATAATTATGTGATAGGCATTTAGATATTATCTCAGATTTTGGACTTGCTTGAGGGGATCAACAAGATTAACCCAAGTGGGATTCTTTTAAATGTATCTTGATTAAGATTTAAATAAGCTTGAGTTAATATTTGTTTTGTGTTTATATTAATTGTATGAATAATAGATATAAAATTATTTATTTTAGTCTTTATTTAAGAGCCAACTATCTTAACAAACCTAACTGGTTGGTTGTGCCTATTGGCATCTACCGACCACTTTCCTATTAGTAATAGTATTAACATTATAACTAATATATAAATATAGTAATATTATATTATAATTAATATTTTATAATAATTGTCAAAAGTTGGGTCAAATAAATTTTAACTAATATCATAACTAATATATCAATCCATGTTTTAATTAATACGTTACCAATATATAATAGTAATAATAATATTATATTATAATTAATTTTTATAATAACAATAGGTTTAATAACTTTTAACTAATATCATAACCAATATACCCATCCATCTCCATCCATCTCTTAGTTTTTTATTTTATTTTTTTTAACAAAAACTAAAAAAGGGTTTTATAAAACAAGCTGTGCACACCCATTCATTACAGCAGTGGCCGCGACAAAGTATTCCTGCAGATCAAAATTGCTACACAGAAGGCTTATCCTGGGAGTTTTCCAAAAAACTACACACAGAGTTTTTCCAAAATAGTTAATGTCTCGGGTAGTATATACCCTTATAAACTGATTACATAACAAAAGACAGTAGAACATTTAAGCATAAGGAAATAAAATAGATTAAGGGTTGCCTCTAAAATTCCCGGGCTACGCTACAGACTCTTCCTCCATTGGGTGCTCAACTTCTGCAGTTGCTCCATTCACCCTGCTTCCCTGGTTCATGGTAATCAAAAGCTCAAGATCTCCCTAAATTCTGTCAACTTTTCCCATCATCTCTCAAAGGTTACTTTCATTATCATCAATCCGAGCGTTGTGGTTACTGATCTGCAAAGAGGTGTACCTCACCGTTTCTCCCATGCTTTTGATTTCCCGCGCTATTTCTTTGTTGTCCATGACTCCAATTGCTGTCATTTCATACAGACGCCGCAGGTTCTTCTTGATATCCTTTATTCCCGCGCTTTCACCAGCCTGAGACATTCTTCCAGCTTCAGCAGAGATATCAATGCAAGCAAACTGACTGTTCAAGGAGCGAGCAGCAAGGGCACAATCCTGATTCTCAACCGGGAGAACACTAAGAAAGTGACTGAGCACTGTGAGCTCCTGCTGCAACACAGAACCCCCGTGCCTTTCTGTGCATACCAAAGTACCCACCGCACCTTCTTGCCACCCAGTGCAGAGACAACCCAAGACCGAACTTCGTCTCAAACTACCAGAATGCGTGAGATTTGTACAAGAGCCGAGGCCTGAAGACCAAGACACAGAGGGGAAACTACATTGGCAATTGGAGAAGGCTGCGAGAGCTAGCCTCTCCTTCACAAAGGAACGAGTGAGAGGGAAAGCTTGCCACGGGATGCCCAGCAGCCTCCCTCCTTCAACACCTACTACTACATTCAGGAGAATTCGCACAACTTCAGGAGAACGAGAGCCAAGGTCCGGAGCAGAGTAAATAAGCATGTCACTGCAAGGGGACGACATAGAGAAATGGATGAGGTGATAACAAACGTGCGAAGGAGGATATCAATTAACCAAGGGCCGGATAATCTTAATGTCTGCAGGGATCGAGAGATAGAGAAGGCAGAAAAAAATCCACGCGGCAGAGGGAGGAGAGCTGGCGGGACAGCTTAGTAAATGCTTGAAGCCGTCGAGAGGCTGGGAGGTGTGGAGGCCAGCTGGGTGGAAGTGATGTGTGGAGAGAGGAATATAGGAGAAGGGAGGGATAAGGGTAAGGGGTGGGGGAAAGGAAAAGAGAAGGGGTCTTAGGAGGAAGGAGGGATAAGGGAAAAAAGTTAAGGAAGGGGGTGAGAAGAAGAGAAAAGTAGGAGAAGGAAGGGGGCCATTAAGGCTTCTAAAAAAATGAAGGAGGGTTAAGAACTTCATTGCGGTAATCCACATAAAGAGAGGTCGGAGAGGGGGTTTCCAACACCACATTTAAGGAATGAATTTGAGGATAGGATGATTACCGTCCTGACTGTAATGACCTTGTGGGAGAGTGGCTCCCACATTATCCAGACTATCCGCTGCATTATTATTGTGCCGAAGGATGTGGAAAGCCTCATAGGATTTAGACATGAGAAGGTTAGCTTTTTCAAACAAGCGACGACATTTGACTGCTCCAGAAGGGTATCCGTTGATCAATTTGTAGATGACCTGTCTGGAATCTCCGAATATCAAAACCTTTCAAAGCTTCTTAGTGTTTAGAAGGTGAAGGCCCTGGAGAAGAGCCAGCCACTCAGCTTCATTGTTAGTTCTGTTACCTAGCCCCCACGCGAAGGTTTGTTCTACATATCCTCCGGGATCCAAAAGTATCCCCCCCGCGCCTGCCACCGCATCCATCTCTTAGTTAATACATGCCCAATATACAATATATTAACTAATATATAATAATGGTATATTATAACTAATATTTTATAACAACCTCAAAAGTTTGGTCCAATAACTTTCAACTAATATCATAACTAATATATCCATCCCATATTAAATAATAGTAATAATAATTAATATCAAAGAATTATATATTATAATAATACTATACACAATGAAAAGTTGACTCAAATAACTTCTAAGTTATAACTGCGTATTTAATTTTGTTTCCTTATGGTGAAATCATTACATAGAACCTGTCCTCATAAATTGTTTTTAAATTAAAAAAAATATATCTAAGGTAGTTTTGATAAAAGTGAAATAACCCTTGGCAACTTCGATAAAAGTGAAGTAGTATAAAAAATTGCCTACATGGTTTTTTATAATTTCCTTAGGAGGTCCAATTTTCATCCAATTTTCACCTAATCAATTAGGAGAACACTATCATAGTTCTTCCAGAACAAAATTCCACCAATAATTTGATATGATGCTAATTCAAGACGAAGAGCTCTTCTTTGCTTCGAACTCCAATGTTCCGGGGCATATCCATGTTGCAGGTACTATAATAAATTGTGATACTAGGATTCAACAGTAGTTGTGATGTAATGAACCTCTTGTAAGCTTACACCTTCTTCATTATCCCAGCACTCAACTTCTCCCTCTGAGTTCTCAGTAAGTAGTTTGCACTGTCCAAGTTGGCCTTTGATAATGGTTGCAAATTTGAATTCTAGGTCATACTCTTGAAATGCCATAACCTAGATCCCTGTCTTTCTCCTTGCTCTTTCAGAACAAAAAGTGATATAATTGTTGGGTGAGGGACTATGAATTTGGTCTTGTATTTTAAAATATAGGATTTGAACTATTTTACCACTTTAAAGACTACATAAGCATGTTTATCAATGTCTAGGTAATTCAGTTCATCGCCCTACAAACTAGTTCTTATGAAAGAAATTGGATATTGATCCCCTTGCTACCCTTTCTAAGTGAGCACTACTACAAGGGGATGATCATTCACAACTATATAGATAATGAAATTCTTCTTGAAATCAGGACTACTCAGAGAGGGTGCAATAACAAACTGCTTTGATTCCTTGGAATGCATTCTTCTCTACATCAGTCCATTTAGATTATATAAATTGTCTTATCATTTGTTGTAGGGGTTTTACTTTTACTATTTAGCAAAGTTGCAAACAAACATATGAACAAAATTGATCTTCCCCATAAAAGACTGCATCTATTTCCCAACAATCTCCTTTCTAAAACAAAAAAGCTACTCTTCTTGGGGTTAGAGATATTCCATATTTTATGCACCTTTCGAAGATCTGCTTCATATGATGAAAGTGATCTTCCCTTTTCTTGGAAAATATTGTGATGTCATCAAGGTATACGACCACACATCATCTAATCAATCCACAAAATGCAATATCCATCGCACTTTGGAATGTAGCTTCAGCATTCATCAGACCAAATGGCATCCCGTGAAGGATGAATGTACCCCTCTTTGTATGAAAAGTGGCTTTCAAGTGATCCTCCTTGGCCACAAGAACTTGATTATATCCTGAAAACCTTGTTAATAGATCAAACATCTCAGATACAAAGATGAGTTGCAAAATCTATTCCATTGGAGGAATAAGGTAATTATCCTTGTCAAAGGCCCTATTTAGATTTCAAAAATCCACACTTAAACTATTTATCCTTACTTTTTTTTCACTAGTACCAAATTAGACACCCACTCTGAATTCTTGACTTTAAAGATGATCATGGCATCTTGCATTTTCTTCAATTCCTTTTGGATCAATGATTCTAGTATTGGGTGCACCTTTCATAACTTTCGCTGAAACATTTTAACACCCGACTTAATGGGAATGACATGTTGTACGATGCAAGTTTCATTTGTTTTCATCTCATCATAACTCTAGGAAAAGACATATTTATATTGCTTAAAGAGCTTAATAAATCTTCGTGTTTCACCTGGTGAGTAGCACATTCTAGGATTCACATATATAGGCTCCTATGATGTTCCCCGATTTATCAGCTCATATTGCATGGAGGAGATGTTGGTTTTGACGTTGACAAGATTCCTTAAATTTTGTTGTAGTTCAAACAACTTCTTAAGCATGCATATTCCTTTAGGCATGAAGTTACCTTTATCTCGACTCCCATCTTTCTCAGGCTTATTCAGGTATGCTTGGTGTTCTTCATCATCTATAATGGAACCATTATAGGAACCCTCATATGTCAGGAACTCAATAAGTTGTTGATCATCATCAAACACTCTCCAATTGGTCATGCTATCTTGAACAAAAGGCCCGAAAATAAGTTCAATGGAAAACTTGTCATTAAAAGGATCAAGTGCGAGGAAATGTTTGCTAATAAGTTAACTGCAACATTCATTGACCTAGGAATAGAATTAGTATTGAAATCTTTAAAGTTTGAGATCAAATTCCATACCTTAGTCTGGTACCCCTTTAAGTGTGGAGACCTTCCTAACAATTATCTTTGAATCACCAAAATCCTTTAATATTTTACGTTTAAATCAATGGCCTTCTTAAGACCTTGGACAAGGGCCTCGTACTCGGAAGTGTTATTGGTGCATTCAAATTATAACCTACAAGAGAGATAATTTTTATTCTTTTTGGGATCAACATGGACACACTCACCCCCTGCACCCTCCCATGTCTTTGATCCATTGAAAAACAAAGTGCAAAACGCAGATCCTATACTATCTCTAGAATCTATGTCAATTTCTAAGTTCACGTCAGTATCTAACTCCACTATATTACATTCATTATCATCAACATGCAGAAATTGAAGTATATCGGGATGTGTGTCTGATTCATGGTTGGTCATCTCCATTTGATAATATCCTGGTTTAGTTTCCAGAAAATAGTTACCCAGGACTGAATGCATGAAATTCATAGGATCATTTTTTCCTTCCAACTACATGACAACAATCTTCATGTGAGGCTCTCTGTTTACACGAATATGATTTGTCTTATTCTAGTATGGGATCCAAAAATGAGATCAATCCACTTGTAACTTACTTGATCAACCCTTTCTCAACAATAAACCATAAGCTTATGGTGTATCCACCACCACAATATGAATGAATTGACAAGCTCTTTCGTCTGAGGCTAATATGATCAAAACATTCTTCAGTTCCCCAATTGCCTTAACATGAGATATGTTAAGTTGTATGATCCTATAAGGACAAGCACTTGGTTGACTATTTTATATTTTACAAACATAATATGGCATAACATTGGAGGAACCTCCAGAATCCACCAGATAGTTATGAACATTGTCGTTGAAAATTTCGAATGTAAGCAAAAAATACGGGGTTTTAGATTTGGATTTTCCTCCAATACTAGCTTCATTGATTTCCTTATCTTGTCCATCATCAAATTGTTTCTTTTATTTCCCCTTGGTTGTGGGAGGATTTGATTGAGTATTGAGGTCAAGGGATTCTATCATACACTTCTTTTATTGAGGAAGGTTTCATATTTCATATAGAGAGATATTTGCCTTATTCATTTTGAAATAATCTACCACATCATATCCCATGTTATAACTACCATCAATGTTCCCATATGTTGTGGTTGCACCTGGTGAATGAGTTGGTCCTTTAGGATTCCCAAGTGGCATGGTTTTCTGAGCTTCATTTAAACCACTGGTTTTTGGGTTGTGTCAGTCCCCGCTGTCTCCTGAGGTTGTTTGGTAGAAACTTGCTTACCTTGGGTTGTCTCTGCACAACCACTATTCTTATTGCTTTCGGTTTTCTTAGGTTTTGTGCTTAAATTCCCTTTGCTCCTTAAGGAATAGTTTGTGGGAATATTTTGCATGTTTTGAATTTCAGTAGTATCCTCATCATCCTCCAAATTGAGATTAGGTTCCCAATACCATAATACCATAGTAGTTTCTATGGGTTATTCCTCAACTTCAACTGATTGTGGTTGCTCCGCTTCTTCTTCCTCATCCAAAGCTTTCTTGTCAAATAGTTGATATATCATCAATGTCTTAGAGTTTTTCCACCAAGGGCATGTTTTTTTTTGTTTTTTTTGGAGTGATTCTCTTGATGATACTTGCAGAAGTTATCCATGCCCAAATAATTTAAATTGAAATCAATGGCTTTATTCCTTGTGGGATTTTGAGTTTCCTCCTTTTTGAAAAAAGGATTGAAAGGTTTCTTCCCAAAAGAACTTTCTCATTTATGCTTTTCCAAGTCAACTATCTTATTAGACAACTTTCGACTAGTTTGAAAACAACTCCTAGATCAATGGGATTTTCATCAATAGGTTTCGTCAATATTAATGATTTGTTGGATGAGGTGGTCTTAGGGTCTACTTCCTTAGAGTATTTGACAATTCTAGACATCTATAATTCAAAAATTTTCTTATCCTATTCAAAGTTGTCTACCAAAGTGGCTTTACAAGACCTTTTGACAAACACGAATAGGGATGCATGCATAGATGTGGTATAATATTCTACTAAGACTTCCTCAAGTGGTTTAGTAGCATCAATGAACTTATTTAGGTTTGTAGTAAATCTTTGATTAAAATCCTATATATTTTCCTTCTTGTCCATTTTCAAAACAACAATTCTCTCACGAGGGAATCCAAGTTTAGTTTTTCAACAAATTTACTTAGGAAGACCTTTTCAAAATCATACCAATTTCTAAATGACCGAGATGGGACGTAAAATACCAAGTGGAAGATTTACTCTCAAAGGTGTATGGGAACAAATTGAAAACCACATATTCATGATCCATGCCACAAAAGTTTCAAGGACATATTAAAACGTTTTAGGTGATCATCAACAGTTATCCACTTACCTGGGTCAAAGTTAGGAAATATGTGCTTAGGGTGCTTAAGTAAGTCATGGACTAGTCCATCCAGGTTAAGGGAACCTTGGGACCTCGAGGTCGGTGGCGGATTCACATTCTGACCAATGTTAGGAATATATGTATGTGCGTGCGGAGGAGAATCAATGTGATGAGAAGAAATAGACTCAAGTGATGAAGGTCGTATATGATCGATTGATTCAAGGATTTCTTGAATTGCTAATTCTACCAACTCTTTGATAGAATCAATTGACCAAAACTAAATCTATAGTTTATTTTTCCCTTCTATGGGTAGAAAGTCTCCTGGGTAGAAAATGGATTAAAGGAAGTCCTCCAACCTTCCTGGCATATGACATGGTGTATCGATAGAAAATGTCAACTTCTTGATGCGGTACTACCTAAAGGGTTTATGGGGAGGACCCGAGTTGTTCCAACTCGGGGTTATTGTCTTCAAAATGTTTTGTTTTGTGTCCCATTTCTATTCCTAACTGAACTGAAATTTTAGGTTCAGGAGTTTTGGGTGGAGATCCAGACAAGAATCCTCAAGGGAGAGGAAATACTCTACCATTCATACTCTGGCATCCCTCCTTCTAGTACCAAAATATGTTGACTCCCGAAAAAATACTAATGTCGACAATAGGGGTCCTTCCCAATAAGAAATCCCAATATACTACTAACCATTTGAAATAAGGAACACATCCGGATTCTGTCTGGATACTGTTCACTAATTGGGGCTTTGACCCATTGCGGCTCGGTCCATAATTTAGGGTTTTATTTGTTTATTTAATAAATGAAATGAAAAGTGCGTTATTCTATGATGCAATCCTATACTATCCTAACCTATCCTTACAAGGAGCAAGAGTTAAAAGAACAAGCAACAAATGAAGTGAGATAGATTCCAATAACAAATAATGACTCAACATGAAATATATCACAACTATAAAATGAGACTTAATACCGAAGTAGTTACAGTATAAAAATAGTTTTCATTTACAGCTCGTTGAAAGCAACAAAATATTGTAGGAAATGCATACACAATAAGCAATGATGAACCATAACAATAATCCAAAACATTCTCCCATATAAAAAACACAGCTTCCAATGCCAAACTTGAGTTTAAAAGTTCTCTATTTATCTTCAGAAATAATTCATACATAGAGTGAGTAGTGAAACTCCTATCCAAAAGTCCATCCTCATATCTCTTATATTTCTTTTATAAATTACACTAGACCCCTAGGTGACTATTCGACTTCCGCTAAAGCAATTACAACTCTTTTTAGATTCCCATACACATGTCACTAACATTTACATTTTCTCCAACAAAAAATAGGATAAAAAATCAAAGTTTTCCTTGGGCTTTAATAAACTCATCCCAAAGTTCACAATCATAAGATATGCCATTTAATTGTTTGGGTTCTAATAAACACGATGCCACTTTGTGAATGACAAATTCTCTATATAAGGTGGCTAATACCTTGGTTACTGAGTTGTGCCCCATAGTTATGAATTTAATCTTCAACATGGATTTCCCGACATGTCCCTGTAATACTTGTGAAGAAACATGGATTGTGCTATGGATAGCTCCCAAGTCTTCATCTCTGATTTTCCTAAGTTCTACCGAACGTTATGCTTTTGGGATGGGCTCTTCAAATATCCCTAGTGGAGGCAAATGGAATTTCTAGAATACTTTCACTATATTCTAATGCACATTCTAACATTTCTCAAGTGAATCTGGGACCTCCTTCTGTAACTTTTCCCCTACTTTTTGGCAGTTATCCAGGGTAGCAAAGTTGAGCTGCATCTCTTCTATTTTCTTTTGGGAAAATATGGTGGGATTTCAGTGCACTGCTTGTGCCATGCTTCCACTCTTTTTATTTTTCCTTTCAAATCAACAATTTTGATACCACTTCTCTGAGCTTACTCTGACACCTCCCTGATCTTGGTGGCTATCCTATGAATTTCAAACAATTGTTCTGTAATCAACGCCTGTGAAAAAAATAAATTCTTGCAGTGCATATGCAAAGGTATGGAAATAAGCTAGGCTCTGTCTTTCTTCTCTAGAAGTGTCCACTTTCATTGTTAGTGAATCCTTTTCCCGTGGATGAATTTCTACTTGGTATTCCAAAACTAAATTTCATGTTTTCAAGCTCTCAACTTGCTCTTCCAACTTTCCCTTCTTTGTCTACAACCCTTCCATCTACGTGTTCAGGTCTTCCTTTTTTCCTAGAGAGTTTCAACCTACGTAGCTAGTGCATCCTTGTTTGATTGTAGGTTTTGAGATAGAAATTTTGCATTCCTCTTATTAACCTCTAGAGCATCATGTTAGTGTCTTAAATTGACCCTTTCACTTCTATACCTCTAGAGCATCATGTTAGTGTCTTAAATCGACCCTTTCACTTCTATCTTGTAAGAGGATATCTTCCAAAGCACCAATATTTCTCTTAGCCTTCTCGATATCTTACAATAACTTTTGGATATTTTCTTGGATATCCACTGCGATTGCCACATTTATTGAGGCAATGGACGAAGGTTCCTTCTAAGTTTTCTCGAATAACGAAACTTCCCGAGTGGTGACAATATTGAGTCACGATAAAATTTTGAGTCTCTTCTCCATTTTGTTAACAATTTGCTTCCTTTTTGGGTCAAAAGTTATGGTTTCCAACTTACCCACATAACTTTCCTTAGATGGCCTGTATGGAGTGATGCCCATTTCTCTAAATGGAAAGTGACCTACAATGAGTGGGATCTTAGTGCTCGTAGATGGCGTCTCTATGTCCATATCCTATAGCCCACTCTCTTGTACATCTCTGACCTACACCTACTTTTGCTTTGTTGCATCTTTCTAGATTTCTTTTTCTTTCTTCTTCTGAACTTCCTCATGTAGAGCTTGTTCTTCTCTTTTTGAAGCCTCTTTTGAGCAACTCTCCTTGTTTGTTCTTTTCTTCTTCAGCTTGCTTCACTTGCCCTTCAACTTGAAACCTTTAGTTTGTTTCTTCCAACAAAGCCTCTAATTCATCTTTTTTCATGGAAGCTTCCCTTAGTAATCTATGTCATCCTTCCTTAGTTGTTTCTTCAACTTGCTTACTAGTGTCATCTTCTTTAGTGCTTTCCATGCATTTTCTTCTCTTGTCTAGTTCTTCGAAATTGTGAGCTCTTCGATACACTTCCTCCTTTGCACAAAACTGCTATGTATAAGCATAATGATAATTGATAGTTGCACAATGATTGGACACCTTCCCATGGATTCCATTCCTATAAAAGGTCATTTTCCCAAAGTTAATGGCTTCAAAATGTTTGGTCAACTCTGTAGCCTCCTTTACCTTAGACATCTTGTAAGCTCCAACTATTATAGGTAAGGGAGTCCAAGATTCCATCTTATTGTTTCTCAAGGAATGACCTATACCATCTATGAAGTTGTCTTACAATCTCCTTGAGGACCATGTAGTCTGTGATGTACTAGGGATAAACGCATGGGATCTAGATCCTCCATAGATGCGTAAATAAGTTCCCTCATCCATCGGGTACTGATCTCCTATATAGGTTATTGTATTGATAGCGTCATCGAACATGCAATTATGTTCCTTTCCATAGATGATTTTGTATAGAGGGATCATGAATTATTCACAAATTTTCTTGTAGTAGTTGGCATACCTTTGCACCCACAATGTTTGGAACCACACATATATGGGTACTTTGTTAGGTTTCCATTTCCACCCCATGGGAATTTATGGAGGATGCATAGATAGTCCAACAAGTATGAAGACATATGGTACTCTTATTTATTTGCAAGGATGCCATCATGTGTTCTTTTAATCGCATCTTCCATATTGGAAAAAATGATATTTGCCCAGTTGAACCTTGTGGCGTGTAGTGTGACATTGTATAGCAGTGGATTCCAATGAAGCTTGAAGTGTGGTGCACTAGCCATCTCGTATAGTATGTATAACAGAGTTGCAACTACTCGATAAGGCAGTTTTAACAATGTGGTTTTGTACTCCCTGCTCTCCCTCTGGTGAAGTTGTTTCCTGAGCATCCACATCTGCTTGATGAAATCAATGTAGTTAGGTTGCATACCTTCAACCCATTCAAGAGTCATGCATATCTTTGCCACTAGATGTTTGTAGGCCTTCTCTAGATGGGTTGGATGAAATGAGGCAATACCTTTTCCCGAGGCGTCCTTTATGATACAAGTCGTGGCATCAACGTGGGGTATGAGCCAACTTATTACTTCCACATAGGGAAATATATCATCTCTTCTTGTTGATTAATGGAATCATGATCTCTTGATGTTCTGGTATATTAAGATCTCCTCTAGGATAGTGGACTAATAATCTCCATTTTGAATTTTGATATATATCTCCCCATTTGTATTCTTGCTTGGCCCTAGTGGTGCTTTGAGTATTGTCATACTAAACTTATAGAGGGACCTCTTCAACTTTCTCATCATCCAATGGTATCTCCTACACAACTTTAGGGTGTTGCCTCATGATTTGTCGTGACATAGTAAAATCCTGTAAGCCATCAACCACAACATCAACTTCCATGGGATACAAATTGAAAAATATGCATATGAGTTATCCTATGATCAATTAATGCAAGCAAAATGAAAATAGCAATAGTATAAAAAAAAACCCTTCATGTCTAAGGTCTAAATAATGATTTTGAAGTATCTCAGACCCCAAAAAAGAGGTCTTACCAACTGAAGATAGTTGGATCCTCAGTGTTTATCTAAGCAAGTATTTCAAAGTTTAAAACCCAAAAGCTTCCCGCCATGCAACGCACATATATCAAAGAAAACACAATATTTAGCAATGCAATGCTTTTGGTCATCGGAGGGAAAGGAATCCTAAGAAAATATGTTTGAGGTAGCGAAGGAACAACTTCGAATCCTTTAAGGCCAAGTTCAAAGACGCAATCGTTAAACCACATCCCTCTGTTAGGGCTACAACAATTATTACAATGGTATTATGGAAACTCCAGACTTGTGACCACCCATTCTATCAATACAGGGAACTGCGTTTTAATCCTAAAATTATGAAACAAAACACTAGTGAGGCTTAATCCTGCTCGAAAAGAGTGGAAAACAATGGTTTGAAACTAGGGTTTAGTTCTTAGGTTGTGTCAACCACATATTTCAAAGGAGAGGACGTGTTCCAGGGCTAATATGACTTCCACCTGTGCTATCTATCGCTCAAAAGGAGAACCCATAACCCCACTTGTCTGATGACCAATGCCCTAAGGAACCAATTAGGTCTCAAAGACCCTAAGTTAAATATGAATGCATCATGACTTAAAGGAAAAATTTGAGTGGGGAAGGTACTTACTTGGTAGAACGACGACAGGTAGAGGAGGTTGAGTACTAAGTAGCTGCAACCAGGCATTGACCTTTCTCCCCCTCCTTCTAGGTGGCTTGTCTTTGCGTGACAGGTAGGGATTGCGACGGAGTTGGTGTAACGGTAAATAAAGTTTTGGCGAATTTGAGTAAGTTTTTCCAATAATTATCGATAATCCCAGCTCTCAAGGTGTTTCAACGATTTAGAATGAGCTGCATCTGCAAATTAGAAAGAGTTTTGCCGATATGTTGTGGTGACTTTGGACTAGTGTTGTCACAATGTATCGACGCAGATGAGTGAAACCTGCCGATTGGAATCCATTTGTAGTTGTGACGAGATTATTTTTGAAGCAACATAGCAATTTGATCAAAGTACGCTGCAATGTATTGATGAAACTGGGTGGTATACAGTGCAACGTTGTAGTGAACTTAATTTAAAAACACCAACGTGATCAATCTTCACATGCTTCCTTCGTGGAGGCTAGTTATCTGGAATATCTCGACGGACACTAAAAAAAATTTAAGGTTGGAACTTCGCCGTTGCTGTGACTTCAAGTGAACGACCCAACAAAGTAGAAAACTTTTATGAGTTGGGAGACATTGCGGCGTTTTGGAGACAATCTGCCGAACGATAGAGAATATGTGACAAGGGGCCATAATTGCAGAGAATTAAGATAAGTTCACCGATGTTGTGATGAAATGAGGAAAACTCGCTAAACAGTAGAAACTCATGAAAAGTTGTCGAAACTCGCTAAAGTGTTTCTATCTTAGTGAAGTCAAGTCTTGCAACAACACTAGCTAAGCTTTGTGTGGGGAATCAAAACTTGCTCAAGGTAAGAAAATTCAAAGAGGGGACCCATAATTTCCCATAAGGAATAAGGGGGAAGGTGATTGCAGCTGCAATAGGAAATTGTGAAACAGTAAGATGAAATTCATACTGTAGAATTTGATCATTATCTTTTTAAACCATATTCCAGACAACAATTGAGGAAGATTTTAGGAAGCTTTCTGGGCAACAAAATCTACAACAATAAATTCATGAAGTGAATTTCTTTTTTAAGTTTAGTTTGGTCATATTTTTTCTGAATTCTTTGGTTCCCATAAGGTCTTATCAAATAATACCTACGAAGTCTATTGTTATGTGAAATTAGGAAGTCTCTTTGTATAATCATATTTTAGTTATAGTGAAAATGCATGCAAATCTTGATATGTGTCTATTATGTCATATGTTTTTATCATCAAATGGTATCTTTTTTATGGAAGTTAACATAAGGTTAAGGGACAATGAAGAACTTGAAGCAAGGGCAATATGAAATTGAGGATATTACAAAGCGTTTGTGTTGGGAAAAAATTATTGAAAGAGATGATCTTGCAATATGGAAGAAGCCTACAAATCATATTGTAGTAAAACACACAAAGTCTTCAAGGTTCCTCCAATGTGTCAAGATAGTAACCCTAATTTTGCTTGGTATGTTCCCTTTTCAATTTAACTATCAGATTATGGACCATTGAAACATAAAATTCCATTCAAGAAAATATGTTTGTTATACTCAATATTTCAAAATACGGTGTTCCTAACTCCTTTAGGCTGACCTACTTCCTATTACTAATTATGCTGGGTTAGAAACATAACAATAGATTTATTACTCATTGTCTTGGATTGTTTTATAAGATACAAGATACCAGAGACTTGCATAACCCCTCTTCAAGAGGTCAATGATATTTGAGATATCGTTGGAGGGGCTATGAAAAAGTGGCCACAAAGGCTAACATCTGTTCCTCCCATAATAAACAGTGGAAGTGTTCCAGGGATTACCTTGAAACGTTTACTCAAGACACCCAACTTTGGAAATCTAGTGTGACATACTATGGAAGTATGATAGGTGAATTTAATAAAGGAAGATACTATAACATAATGGAAATGAATGCTTATATTGGTGGCTTTGTTGCTTCCTTGTCCAATGACCCTATTTGGGTTATGAATGTGATTCCATCAGATGCTAAACACAACACACTCGGTGTCATATGTGAACTGGGGTTGATTGGGACATATTAGAATTAGTATGCCCCTACCTTTGTTCAACAAAGTTATAGGTCGCTTAAGTATTGCATTATTTAGGTAATATTTCCAATGGAAGAACCATATGGAGATAGTTCAAGATTAATAGATGTCTTGCTTAGATGCAGGGGTGAATCATTTTCAACATATCCCCGAACATATGACTTGATTCATGCTAATGGATTTATAAGCATATACCAAGACATGTGATATGTTTTCTAAAACCATGAATGATTTAGGAATTTCTATTCTTTTATCCTTTAAAAAACAACTGACACTTACACTAGCTTAGATTTATCCGAACCCAATATCTATTGAGGCATCACAAAAATTGTACACTGCAAACTTCTTGTTTCTTAAAAAACGTAGGGGTGAGATAGATTTATTCTATTCTATTTATTTATTTTAAATTGCATGATGGTAATTAATGAATGGTGGACTATTTTTTATGTTATACAATATCCAACCTCCATTTCTTTTCCATTTTAGTTCATAATGTTAGCCATGGACATCACACATGTTTTCCACCTGGTTTGTAAATGCATCATGCTTCTCAGTGCGATGACTCAAAAGGAAAAAACATGTCATCCTTCATTGAGTACATAGAAATCCATCATTACATAGGACAACGATATGTTAACTGGAACCTTGCATGCCAAATAAATTTCTATTTTATTTCTTTTTTGTTTAAAAAAGATGATTGATTACTTTAAGGAAAGTAATGTCCATCCCTTCATAGGATACTTAGAAGGCCTCATTATATAATACATGTTATTAGTTATCTTGAAAATTGTCTTCTCTGAAAAATCAATTTGGAAGAAAACTAATACTTAAATGAATTGAAGGAAACAATTGTCATTCCCACATAGATTACATATATTGCCATCATTGCATCAATACATACTTCCCCTATCTACCCAAGCTAGTAGGGTAAGAGCGTGCGATCTAGCTTTTGCATCTAACATATCACAAGCTTTTTTAAATACATTCAAACAAGATGGCATCAAATAGTTAGATTGACGTCTCCTAGTTCTATTTGTATTTATTGCATAGATTTCTTGGATAGTAACAAAAAAAAATGGTTGTTTTTCATTCTTGTATTTGACTTTTTTCAACTTTTGGATATGGATTCATAACCAAATCATCCAATGAAGGATATTATGACACTAGTTTCTAAACTACCATCATGACCAAAATGATTCACTATTGGATTTAGGATTTATATTTTTATTATGAGTTTTTGTAGTATGACTAAATGTACTACCAAATAATGACAATTAGTGGACAATTAGTGACCAAATAGTGACAATCAATGACCAAATAAATGATTAAATATATTAACATATGATGGAGAGATTCAAGTAACTTATGACAAAGTGATAAATGACTAATTTGGTCAAGTGATAAGAGATTGCTAATTTACTACCAGTGATCATTGCCTTGAATTTAGTCGTTTATCTCCAAATTTTAATTGTTTTTTAGTCACTAATTACTCATTTTGTACTAGTGTATTCATGGCCTTTTCCTTTATGTTATCAAAACCTATTCCTTCATGCTTGATCCTAAATTCAACTACAATGGGGCTTAGGATGCCTTGACTTCTCTTGCCTATCAACTGTCCATTGTATCCCATCAACCTTAAAAAGTTTGAACCAATGCCTCTAGTATGATTTTAAAATTCACCAAAATATTCTTGAGAAATGTAGGAAGGTGAGCTTACCAAATTTGTCTCCATCATGTTGTTGGATTCACCAATGACAATGGAAGGTGGCCTTGCTTTCTAGAGATCTTGAACAATCACTTGTATATTTCCCAATACTTCTTCCTTTTTTTCCAAATCTCACTTCAATTGAGTCAACATATAACTAAGCATATCTTCTTAGTAGTTATCCATTTGTATGACCTTCTCTCCCAATTTCACAATTTGAACTATGTGCTTATCCCAATATTCCATGACAACGATGAGGGAGTCTTGACATTCATCAAATATGTTCTTTAGCAATGTCACCAATTTAGTATAGGTCCCAAGTTTCTTTTCAAACGTTTCCATCCTCTCATCATACATCTGGACCTTTTCCTTCAATTTCTTGTTCTTGAACTTGTTGATCATTCAATGGTTGGCATGTATTCCAAGATTTCTCTTTTCACTTTACACATGTTGAGTCCATGTTCTGTTCAAATATATGGCATCTACATAATTGTCAAGAATTCAACAACTTTGATACCTCAAGATCTGTAAATGAGTGCATATAGCCCACTCAATTCATCAGTACAGATTATGTCTAGAATTTACTTCTATCCTTTGTTCTCAATCTTGTACAAAGATCTATATTTCTAAATCTTGTAGTTTAAGTGTAAGCTACCTAGAAACACTATTTAGGATTAGAGTATGACATGGTCTTTGGTGTAACCTGCACACAACAACCACTAACAACACAATAGTAACCATGCTAATAAGGACTAAAACTTTGTGAATACTCTATCATTGAACTTTGTATTTAGGATTGATTTCGAGGCCTTTGTTCTATGCACACTTTGAAATGAAAGTTAGGATTCTTGTTCTATATTCAGGTTAGGGTTACCCTACCTTTTTTGGAAGGCATGGAAATCAATGTCCAATTCCAAATTCAAGTGACTAAAACACTTCTTTTTCGGATAGCTCTTCTATGTAGCTTAGATGCAATTATTACTCCATTCAATGGCCATTAATTAGATTTTAAGGGACACCACCTTCAAGCTTCATGTGGGCATTAAAATTCCAATTCAAATCTCAACTAGCATCATTATCCAAGGAAACAATTTATTATTTGATGGTTTTATACACTCAAATGCTACCTAGCCCAATTCAACAATATATATATATATATATATATATATATATATATATATATATATATATGTTGTCGATTATTCAAAGCATATATTAAATGTCAATTGATGAAGACCAATTATGTATTTCCAATTGTTTAAAGCATAAATGTCGCGGCAACTAATGAATACATGTGTGAGATAGTCAGCCATAAAATAAATGAGAGAGTGTCAATATTTATCACATGATAAGGAAACTAATTGATAATTATATGAACCCGTATCTTGAGAAATGAGAATAAGAAAAGCTCCACACCAACCCAACATATTGGAGGCCAAACATGCAAAATCACATCAAATCACATATGCCAATGTAAGTAGGAATGAGGAATGTAAGGAAATTTGTGTTTCACTTCAAAATTGAATTCACCAATCTTCTAATGAAAAATATGGCATCCATTTCCACTATCTAATTCATATACCAATTCCCAACAGAGAGTATCCAATACATAGCCACAACACATGTTCAACGACGATGAGAGATGCATCCTACATCCAACATATGCACACCCAAGGACCCAACTGTTTTTTTCTATACAAATTTAATTAAGGAAGACTAAGTACCGCCATCCTGAGGTATTGCTGAGGGAAGTTTTTCCTATAACCAATGGTTATCTTCAAGCAAAGAGTTTATATTCCAAGTGTCTCACACATGTATTTGTATCATTTCTTGTAAACATATTTTGAAACCTAGCTATTTAATTGCAATGGTCACTTGATGGAAACCATAGATAGATCAATCCCTAAGAAAAACCATTGGTGGTAGATTTGGAGTTGTTGGCATTCTTCAATGGATAATGGAGAAAGAGATTATGAGTAAAACTAATAAGGATATAATTTGTACTTCCTTACTTCCACCATTAACACATTACACATAAATGAGAGAATTATAAATCACACAAAACTTTCACATCATTAAAATCAAACAAGCTATAAACATAGATATTTTACCTTGGAAACACAAACAAGAAAACCAACTTTTAATGGTTGCTCAGTTCCTTGTTTTACAACCTCTAGTTACAATGGAGCTTATGGATCCCTTTACATACTCTTCTGTTTGGATAGAAAATAGCCAAAAAATCCTTTTAGATTCAAGTTACAAGAAGTCATAAGAGAGCTAGGCGATGATGGAAATTCCAAGAGACTGACCTTTAAGTTCCCATTCCACTCTCCATTATTTTCATTTCTTTATTTTATATCATTCATTGCTTTTCCTCTCTTTTGTCTCTTTTAAATTTTGTACTTGCTTTTCCCTTGATGTTTTATCTAACCTTTTTTAATTATTAAATTACATTTGCAAGTATTGAGTCTTACAACCAATCGCTTGCTTGGATCCACATCAGATAATCACTCCTAGGTATTTTCTTTAAAACATTCATCGATACCCTTCTAGTAATCCAATATCATGTAATTTACAATTATTTTCCTTTCTCTTCTCCTTTAGAGGTCTTGTGGAGCATCAATAAAAATTTCTTGCCACACTTTAACAATAGTAACACACCTCTACCATCCCTCTAGCCTTCTTTTCCATTCCTACATCCTATGGAGAATGTTGATTACTTCACGATATTAGATTTCAAAAACCTATAGTTTTTGTAGAAGTCCTCTACACTATGTTCATATCATCCTGGATTTCTAGAGCATATTCTACAAATTTTGTATTTTCATCTGTTGCAACTCTATAGTATTTTACTTGATTTTTAGGCCCCTTCTCATAGTTTTCTATGCTGATGTCCATTATAAAATAGTTACCAATTTGACAAGAACTCTCCAGAGCTCTCATTTGTTTAGAGGTCGCATTTAGTAGTCATTTTTACCCCTGAATAAAAAACTGGTACTACAAGTAGTATACTTTTTTCTCGAGGTGAAAATACAACTTTTTTCCACCATGGCCTTAATTTTTCATAAAGTTGCAAAGAAAATCCTCAAAATCAAGCCAAGAATCAAAACATGTAACTCCTAGTATCACCCCATTTTTCTTCAGGGTTAAAATTATAACTTGTTTGAAATTGTGGCCTTGACAACTGGTACCATTTCAAACAAAATCCTTAAAACCAACACCTTGAAAGTAATAAGTCATGTCTAACGGGAGTGGGGCGGGGGGATGATTCTGGGAATCAAGCCTCTTCCCTATAATCATGCCCTTATCATATAGTTAAAATTTTAACTATATGGAAGGGGGCTGGCTATTCCTTGAATAATCCCCCCCCCTCCACCTCCATATACTTGTTTTTTTTAATATTTTGTTTTTTCATTTTTTGTTCTTTTAACAACAATAATAATAATAATATAGTTTTGATTAATTTTGAGGGAGGTGATGATAGGAATCACCCACTCCAAATTTTTTTTGTTAATTGTGTTCTTTTTTAAATATTTGTTTTTGTACTTTTTTCTAAGAAAAATATTTTTTTCTCCTTGTTTTGGGCCTTGTTCTACAAATCTTTTTGTTTTTCCTTCTATGTTAAGATTGAAACCTAAAAAGTGTGCTACTTGTAGCACCATATTTTGTTGATTACTAAAGAGTTCTGATTAACATGTGTAAGAAAATCAATATTAAACATAATCTAAAACACAAGAACTAACAATGGCTCATACACATATTACATAGAGGTTTACTCTCGAAACCCAAAACTGGGAAAACCAACATTCCTGAGAGTATATACACTCGTTATGTCATTTAATTCTATTTTATGTTGACACTACAATATTATTGCATCCAAAACTCTAATACATTAACCCTAATTATATTACCAACCCCATTCCTTAACCAGAATTAGTTTACAATGTGCCATAAAACCATGGGCCAAAATAGGTCAAAAGTGATAAAAAAATGGACCTAAAAATTTCCTTTTGGGGGTGTCGTTCCTCGATGCACCCCTATTTGGGAGTGATAATCAACTACTTAAAATCCCTCTTGTTCTGAGAACCTACAAAGAGTACAATACATTTCCAGCATTCTCCCACTTGTTCTATTTTTTGATACAGGTGGTCAAAGAGGAAGCATTCATAACATAAAATTATAAGGGAAACAGTGTGCATTAATTCTCTAATATAAGAGAAATTTTTAGTGCTGGTGTTATACTTTGTCAATGAATTTGTAACCTTCTCCAACAATACTTTGTTTTGTCAACCATGTCTCTAAAAAAATGGTTTTGGGGATGATTATGGGAATCAACCCCCCTCCCCATAATCATGCCCTTATCATATAGTTAAAATTTTAACTATATCGAAGGGGGGTGGCTATTCCTTGAATCTCCCCCCCACCCTCCACCCCCATATACTTGTTTTTTTTTAATTTTTTTTGTTATTTTAATAATAATAATAATAATAATAATAATAATAGAATTTTAATTAAATTTGATGGAGGAGATGATAGGAATCACTCCCTCCAAATTTTGTTTGTTAATTGTGTTCTTTTTCAAATATTTGTTTTTGTACTTATTTCTAAGAAAATTATTTTTTTCTCCTTGTTTTGGGCCTTGTTCTACAAATATTTTTGTTTTTCCTTCTATGTTAAGATCGAAACCTAAAAAGTGTGCTACTTGTAGCACCATATTTTGTTGATTACTAAATATTTCTGATTAAAATGTGTAAGAAAAGCAATATAAAACATAATCTAAAACACAAGATTTAACACTGGCTCACACACATATTACATAGAGGTTTACCCTAGAAACCCAAAACTGGGAAAACCAACATTCCTGAGAGTATATACACTCTTTATCTCATTTAATTCTATTTTTTGTTGACACTACAATATTATTGCATCCAAAACTCTAATACATTAACCCTAATTATATTACCAACCCCCTTCATTAACCAGAATTAGTTTACAATGGGCCATAAAACCATGGGCCAAAATATGTCAAAACTAATAAAAAATGGACCTAAAAATTTCCTTTCGAGGGTGTTGTTCCCCAGTACAACCCCATTTGGGACTGATAATCAACTACTTAAAATCCCCCTTGCTCTAGGAACCTACAAAGAGTACAATGCATTTCCAACATTCTCCCACTTATTTTATTCTTTGATGCAGGTGGTCAAAGAGGAAGCATTCACAACATCAAATTCTAAGGGAAACAATGTGCATTAATTCTCTAATCTAAGAGAATGTTTTATTGCTGATGTACTTTGTTGATGAATCTGTGACCTTCTCCAACAATACTTTGTTTTGTCAACCGTGTCTCTAAAAAAATGGTTCTGGGGATGATTCTGGGAATCAATCCCCCTCCCCATAATCATTCCCTTACCATATAGTTAAAATTTTAACTATATATGGAAGGGGGTGGCTATTCTTTGAATCGCCCCCCACCTCTGAATACCCCCCTACCCTCCACCCCTATATACTTGTTTTTTTTATATTTCATTTTTTTTTCATTTTTTTTGTTATTTTAATAAAATAATAAAGTAATAATAATATAATTTTAATTAAATTTCAGGGAGGTGATGATAGGAATCACCCCCTCCAAATTTTGTTTGTTAATTCTGTTCTTTTTCAAATTTTGTTTTTGTACTTATTTCTAAGAAAAATATTTTTTTCTCCTTGTTTTGCGCCTTGTTCTACAAATATTTTTGTTTTTCCTTCTATGTTAAGATTGAAACCTAAAAAGTGTGCTACTTGTAGCACCATATTTTGTTGATTACTAAAGAGTTCTGATTAACATGTGTAAGAAAAGCAATATTAATCATGATCTAAAACACAATAATTAACAATGGCTCACACACATATTACATAGAGGTTTACCTTGGAAACCCAAAACTAGGAAAACCAACATTCCTGAGAGTATATACACTCTTTATCTCATTTAATTCTATTTTATGTTGACACTACAATATTATTACATCCAAAACTCTAATACATTAACCCTAATTATATTACCAACCCCATTCCTTAACCTGAATTAGTTTACCATGGGCCAAAATAGGTCAAAACTGATAAAAAATGGACCTAAAAATTTCCTTTCGTGGGTGTTGTTCCCTAGTGCACCCCTAGTTGGGAGTGATAATCAACTACTTAAAATCCCCCTTGCTCTGGGAACCTACAGAGAGTACAATACATTTCCAACATTCTCCCACTTGTTATATTCTTTGATACAGGTGGTCAAAGAAGAAGCATTCATAACCTCAAATTCTAAGGGAAACAAAGTGCATTAATTCTCTAATCTAAGAGAACCTTTTAGTGATGACGTACTTTGTCAGTGAATTTGTAACCTTCTCCAACAATACTTTGTTTTTTCAATCATGTCTCTAAAAAATGCTTCTGTGGATGATTCTAGGAATCAAGCCCCCTCCCCATAATCATGCCCTTATCATATAGTTAAAATTTTAACTATATCGAAGGGGGGTGGCTATTCCTTGAATCTCCCCCCCACCCTCCACCCCCATATACTTGTTTTTTTTTAATTTTTTTTGTTATTTTAATAATAATAATAATAATAATAATAATAATAGAATTTTAATTAAATTTGATGGAGGAGATGATAGGAATCACTCCCTCCAAATTTTGTTTGTTAATTGTGTTCTTTTTCAAATATTTGTTATTGTATTTATTTCTAAGAAAAATATTGTTTTCTCCTTGTTTTGGGCCTTGTTCTACAAATATTTTTGTTTTTCCTTCTATGTTAAGATTGAAACCTAAAAAGTGTGCTAATTGTAGCACCATATTTTGTTGATTACTAAAGAGTTATGATTAACATGTGTAATAAAAGAAATATTAAACATAATCTAAAACACAAGAATTAACAATGTCTCACACACATTACATAGAGGTTTACCCTGGAAACCCAAAACTGGGAAAACCAACATTCGTGAGAGTATATATGCTCTTCATCTCATTTAATTCTATTTTATGTTGACACTACAATATTATTGCATCCAAATCTCTAATACATTAACCCTAATTACATTACCAACCGCATTCCTTAACAAGAATTAGTTTACAATGGGCCATAAAATCGTGGGCCAAAATAGATCAAAATAATAAATAATGGACATAAATATTTCCTTTCGGGGGTGTTGTTCCCCGGTGCACCCCCAGTTGGGAGTGATAATTAGCTACTTAAAATCCCCCTTGCTTTGGGAACCTACAAAGAGTACAATACATTTCTAACATTCTCCCACTTGTTCTATTCTTTGATACATGTGGTCAAAGAGGAAGCATTCATAACATCAATTTCTAAGAGAAACAATGTGCATTAATTCTCTAATATAAGATAACTTTTTAGTGTTGACGTACTTTGTCAATGAATCTTTAACCTTCTCCAACAATACTTTGTTTTGTCAACCATGTCTCTAAAAAAATGGTTATGGGGATGATTCTGGGAATCAAGCCCCCTCCCCATAATCATGCCCCTATCATATCATTAAAATTTTAACTATACGGAAGGGGGGTGGCTATTCCTTGAATCGCCCCCCACCTCTGAATACCCCCCCCACCCTCCACCCCCATATACTTGTTTTTTTTATATTTTTTTATATTTTATTTTTTTGTTATTTTAATAATAATATAATTTTAATTAAATTTGAGGGAGGTGATGATAGGAATCACCCCCTCCAACTTTTGTTTGTTAATTGTGTTCTTTTTCAAATATTTGTTTTTGTACTTATTTCTAAGAAAATTATTTTTTTCTCCTTGTTTTGGGCCTTGTTCTACAAATATTTTTGTTTTGCTTCTATGTTAAGATCGAAACCTAAAAAATGTGCTACTTGTAGCACCATATTTTTTTGATTACTAAATATTTCTTATTAACATGTGTAAGAAAAGAAAAATTAAACATAATCTAAAACACAAGAATTAACAATGGCTCACACACATATTACATAGAGGTTTACCCTGGAAACCCAAAACTGGGAAAACCAACATTCTTGAGAGTATATACACTCTTTATCTCATTTAATTCTATTTTATGTTGACACTACAATATTATTGCATCCAAAACTCTAATACATTAACCCTAATTATATTACCAACCCCATTCCTTAACCAAAATTAGATTACAATGGGCCATAAAACCATGGGCCAAAATAGGTCAAAACTGATAAAAAATGGACCTAAAAATTTCCTTTCAAGGGTGTTGTTCCTCGGTGCATCCCTAGTTGGGAGTGATAATCAGCTACTAAAAATCCCCCTTTCTTTGGGAACCTACAAAGAGTACAATACATTTCCAACATTCTCCCACTTGTTCTATTCTTTGATACAGGTGGTCAAAGAGGAAGCATTCATAACATCAAATTCTAAGGGAAACAATGTGCATTAATTCTCTAAACTAAGAGAACTTTTTAGTGCTGACGTATTTTGTCAATGAATCTGTAACCTTCTCCAACAATACTTTGTTTTGTCGAGCATGTCTCTAAAAAAATGGTACTAAACATCAATATGCCTTGTCTTGGAATGATAAGTAGGATTCTTTGCTGTAAAGATTGCACTTGAATTATCACAACTTATTATCATTGATTTCTAAACAAATCCAATACATGATCAACATAATCTTTGCAACCATATGGATTCCCTACCTCCATGAGTGGTTACCATGCATTATGCTTCTATAATTGGCAATGCGACTACATCATGTCTTTTAATCATCAACATGATTCCTCCACCAAATATGTTAAAACATAAACACTTGTAGATATTATATAGTCAATATATCTAGCCCTATCTACATAAAAAAAACCTTTTATATCTATCTCCCTGTGAGGTCATGTCCTTTCTTGGTGGAAAAATGTATTATACGAGGTGCCACAAAATTACCTTAAGACCCTCTTTATTGTTGTCCATTGTTCCTTCCCTAGTTTTGACATATACCTCCATAAAATTTCCACTGCATGGAAAATATCTATTTTAGTATAAGACCATAGTTTACATCAAAATCCCAACAATATTATCACAGGGAATGTGTGACATGTATTCTCCCTCTTCTTGAGTCTTTGAACATTGATGTGCAAATAATTGTGTACATACATGAATAGATACCTTTATTGGTTACATTTTTTGAACCTATGCAATATTATCTCAACATATTTCCTTTGACTCTACCAGATTCTTCTATTGGCATGATCAATTTTAATTTGCATGCCCAATATAAAACTTGTAGCATTAATATATTTCATACCAAACTTAGAAGACAACTAGGCTTTGACATCCATGATGGTTTCCTTATTGTTTCTAATCAACAACATATCATCAACATACAATACCACATAAATAAAATAATCACCAAACTACTTGGAATACACACTGTTATCCACTAAGTTGCACTTAATGGATTTTTCAAGCGAGACACCAAGGATCAGAACAGATCAATTGTTCTTGCTCAATGCTCAGGAAGTTCCATGGTTTCATCAGGGCCAGTTGTGGTCCCTTTTCACATGTTCACACCCCTAGGGGGAATTGTAATAAATGACATAGCATGATGGTTTCCTTTGTAAAAGGATTGGCCTTCTTAGGACTTGGTCATCAAGGTCATCATCCTTGAGTGTTTTTCCCTTCGTCGATTATGTGACGCTTTTTTAAGCGACATATCATTTTCTAGTTTTTCACTCAAAATCCCCCAAATTCGGGATGGTGAAATTGGTGATTATTTCTTAAAAGGTTATTAAAGCCTAGGGTCTATGTATTATACCATGCTAATCACAGTCTTAAAGTTTCGTGGACATTCTCTAAGTATTTCATAGGGGGTTTTAATTTTTAGATTTTTAATAAAATCATCAATAAGGTGTATTTTAATTGTAAAAGTTCAATAGGTCACAAAATTGGGCCTAGGGAGCCAATTTGGTCATGGGGATGCTCGTTTTTGGACCCATGTCCCCGAATTAACCCCTAAACCCACTTTTGAGAGTCAAATTAGTAATTTTCAATTTTCAATTATTAATTTTGATTTTCTCTCCAAAATGACTTAGAAAGTCAAATAAATGGGAAAATTGGAGAACAACCAATTCCTAAATCAAAGGCACTAGCTTGTCTCTGAGGTGTCATGGTTGTTGAGGATATTGTTTGGGGAATTTTTGAGCACAGAGGAGCATCTTTAGTCATCAAGGGACGAGCTCCAACTCACCTCCATCAAAAGGGGGCACATTCTTTTCATGGAGGGTGTGTCTTGCCACTTGTATGAGTTGGTTGGAAGAGGTGGAATATTCCCATCCCATGAATTCAAACCTCCTCCCACCATTCTCTCAACTCCCAAAACCACCTCCTCAATGGGAATTGCGCTCCCTTGGAGTTTGGGTTGTTTTATGGCTTTAAAAGCAGGGTCTTGCTTCTCATTCAGGAGGATGCATTGAACCTCTTCTCATTGTATTGTTGTTATTGCATATTTTCTTAATAATATTGAAGGATTTTGAGGATAATCTGTGGCATTGCCTTGTGGGCTTGTAACTTGGTCAATTTTGAGGTGAAATCAATTGAATCTCATTTTTTTTGTCAAATAATGTGTTTAGATCCAATTTATTTTGAATAAGTATTTGTTTCTTTAAATTTAATTATTTACATTTCATTATCAGAATATTGTAAGATCAACATACTCTAGTTGGTTATACTTATGTTCTCTTGCTTTTTTGTTGATGAGATTGACTGGATATACCTTGTTTGTATGAAAAAATGTCTAGATTTTGTAGGATCATATTAAGTAGAAGGGTCTTGGAGCTCGGTTGCTTCCATTTATTTTATACAACATCTATTTTTCTATGTTTAGCCTCTTTTTTTTTGCATATTCCTCTCTCATTCACTTCTTTCAAGCATGGGCTTGAGGATTTCTCTCTTCTTCTCTAAAAATTCAATCTCTTTTCTTGGTTACTATTTCTCTATGCTTAATAAAATTAGATATATCAATATTATATCTGAAATATGATTTTATTTATGCATATATATCAGATATAGGTTCCTTTAAAAAGTTTCATTGCAAGCTAGATCCGAATTAGTCTCTCAAAGTGCCTTTTCAATAAAAAAAATTCACAATTTTCGAGCATTTTGAGTAATGTCAATTATTTGTTTTGTTTTGACTGATTTGTGACATTATGATATTTTTCACTTGCTGGTTTTTAGTAGGTTTTAAGAAAAGGAGGAGGACATATTGCTCAAAAATCAAGTTTTGGGTCACCTGGGACACCAAAAACTCCATCCTTCATCCCTTTTCTTTTTTCCTTTTCTCTCATGATAGTATTGTAAGTGTTTCGATCCCTTTTCAAGGATAAAAGCACATATTTCATTCATATTATCATCATATTGTAAAGTTCATTAATAAAGAAATCAAGTGGGATACACGACGCCCGCACTCCATCCCCCCTGGGGGATTCGTAGTCTCCTTTATGGTTTGTTTTTACTAATCAACACATGCACACACTCCACCTTCTAGAAAGGATGTATAGGTCAATTTATTTTCTTTGATTTCATCTTTAAATAAGTAATAATTTCATACCCGACTCATTTCCACGAAGTATGCTCTCACCACCAACCAAATGATTTTTGTCGATTATTGGTGGATGATCAGAAAGTGACACATAGTTTACGGTCTTAATTCATCATTATTTTACTTGCTTTAAAAACATATTTGATTTATCGAATTGGAACAAACGTTTTGTCATAAACTTCGTGTATGCTCTTTCCCTCTGCAGACTTTTTCTAGTCTTTGGGAAATCAAAAGCGATTTGTGACACTTCCTAAATTTAACACATTAATCTAATAATCTATCAATAAAATCAAATCCTCAAAATACACTATGAAAATCCGGCGTATGATATTTTACAATTGTTGGCAAATTCTTCAAAGGAAGCAGGAACCACTGAATAGTGACCTTGAGATACCATCATGCTACACTCTTGTTGGTGTAGTGTTGGACACCTCTCAGAGATTCCGATTCAGCCCACATTTCTAAGTGAGGAATCACTTTTGTCATATTCTAGACATATTCTCGGTACTTTCAGTATATCGAGAATCCCCTTCTCATAACTCAATTCATATTTTAATAATTAAAAATGACCAAGACACATTGAAAAACATTTCATTTTCAACAACATTATTTCTTTATTTGACTCCATTGGCACTAATCTAATTCTTAATCGTTTAATTTTTCTTATGTATTGACGTTATTCTGGTGAAATATTTATTCAAATTTTCAAACAATCTTGTCTTAGTATTTTACTCCAAAAACTCCTAAAAAAAATACTTCCATCATTAACGACTAAAACATAAGAGCCTTAGTTAAATCTTTCTTAGGGACCACCCCCCTTTGCTTTGTTAGGAGTTTTTCCTAAACGAAGGAGTCAATATCAAGTGACAGTACTTGATTCGAGACTTTCCCCCAAGGACATACCTAGCATCTTGAAGATTTATGCTACGCTTAACTTCCGGGCGTGTGAAAGGCGGCAACACTTTTTTGGTGTCATTGTAGGGGATAAATATTTTTATTCCCAAGGTACGACTTACCCTTTTTGTTTTTGTTTTTTACCCAATAATATTTTATCGATCTAGTCGAATAATTTTGAAATCTACACGGTCCATTTGGCGATTCCACATTTTAAAAGCACTTCAGGGTTTTCTACGAGAAGAAATTTACACAAAGTATTTCAACTTTTTCCTGAACCTGAAAGGGTCTTACGGAAAATATTACATAGACTCGAGTCTCTTAGAATCCTTGAAAATATAGCGGCCAAGTCTATTTCAGACATTCAATTCTTGTTCACAATGGCAAATCCTGCAAAAAATCCCCTAGTCCAATGGATGCTTTCTTTCAACCCCTTAATTTTACTGAGAAAGAAGTTCAGCCTCATGCCATACCAGACAAATCTATATAGAAACTGCCAAATTTCTAGGGGAATAATGCCATTACTGCATCAAGCCATCTTAGCAAATTCATGTCTCCTTAGTTGGTGTCGGGATGTTGCAATTCAACATGATGATGTATACATGAATATTTTTTCCTTATCTCTTGAAGAAGATGCATGTGACTGGTATATTAATCTTGTCGATGATTCATATAATTCTTGGGATTCCTTCAAGAAGGGATTTTTGGAAATATTTGGTGAAAGGAAGGAGCCTCGTTTCCTATTGAATGCACTCCACTCCATCAAGAGAAATGAAAATGAAACGATGGAGGAATTCAATAAAAAAATCAAAGATATTATTCCAATCATGGATGATGAATTAAAGCCTCCTGATAAATCTATCTTGTTTTATTATATAGAGGCACTCAATGGGGAAATGAGACACCAACTGAGAGACAAGGAACTTGCTGATCTTAAAACTGCTCAAGCATTAGCCATTAAAATTGATGCAAACATGCAGGCTTCAGGTAAGTCTAACTTGCATGGTTTTACAAGAGGGAAAGCCAAACAACAATCCAAAGGAAAAGAGCCCATGCAAGAGGCATATGATAAGAAGATTAAGGATTTAAATGAAAAAATGGAATCCACGGAAGGCACTTATACTAATCAATTGAAAAACATGCAGAATCTAGTAGTAACCATGGAAAGGTCTCACTCTAACTAGAAACATTTTCCTCCTAAAAGTAACTGGGTTCCTAAGAAATATTCTTATAAATATAATAATCTTCCAAATCAACTGTATACAACCAATAAGGTTCAGGAAGTGATCCCTTATTGTAGACCTTGTGATTCACTTCATGAAGAGGCTAGTTGTTATGTGGAACGACAAATTTGAGAACAAGGGATTCCTGAGATAATCAGTAGTGAAGAAGTTTCAAGCGATCCTGAATACATCAACACAGTTGTCCATGTCTATCCCATGTCTAGATAAGACTAGAATAAAGAAAAAGAGTATAGTCAAGATTTAGAAAATTTGACTAAGAATTATGGTACTATGCCTACATCAGAGCACATTTGAGAAATTCCTATGTTCAAAGGCATGACGCATCAAAGAAGAGACAATGTTGGAACTCCAAAAAGTAATCAAAAGCAGGTAATCACTACTCATGACCCAAATGATATTGTTGATATGGGTGTTTGGTTTCAAAATTTTGAAGTATCAATTCCTGCAACTGAAGTAATTAAAATTCCGGTGCAATGAGAAAAAATGATGAAAGTGTTAAATCCTACGCCTCCTAAGAAAGTCAAGAAAAAATTACTCCAACAAACAAAGATGACTCTGTTGATCTTCCAAACATTTTACAAACTAAGGAACATGGAATAGAAGATCATCCTCCATTCTATATTTCATTATTGATGAATGTTCTTCTCCTTCATAAATGTATGTTAGATTATGGGTCTTCAACCAACATAATGACCAGGAAATTCATGGAACAATTAAATTTAAAAGTCACTAGACCATATCATAATAGATGTGCCATGGACTCTAGAGAAGTGGAGGTGGTTGGTATTATTTTGGGTTTTCTAGTAAGATTGGACAACTACCTTGATATTCATCTAAACATGGATATTCTTGTAATTGATGTACCTGAAAAATGGAATATGTTTCTATCAAGAAAGTGGTATGATGATTTAGGGGGATCCATTCAAATGGACTGGACTTATGCCATCGTTCCTTTATCTGAGAATACAATGGTAAAATTACATAGTGAAAAGGAGAAAAAACATCATGTAGAAAACCCCAAGAAGCCTTCTAATGAATATGTTTACTACACAGATAGTCTTGGAAATTATTCTTGCTACTCTACCTTTTTGGCCCCAGCTAAAGAAAAAATTAAAGATGAAAAGGTAGATGAAATATGGAAGATGAATTTTGATGGTGCTCATTCAAGATCTGGAAAGGGAGCTGGAGTTTTCATCACTTCACCTAGAGGACAAGTCTTCACCTTTTCCTTTAGGTTAGAATTTGAAGCAACCAACAGTGTAGCAGAATATGAGGCGCTCCTACTTTGGTTGGAAATAGCTAAAGATATGGGGATTAAGATGTTAAATATAAGAGGCAAATTTGATTTAATAATCCTCCAAGTTAAGAACAATTTTTCATGCAAATGTAAAAGGTTAAAGAAATATAGGAATGAAATGTGGGATACAATGGAATTCTTGGATGCCTTAAATCTAACTAGAATCCATAGAGATCAAAATAGCTTAGCAGATAAGCTAGTTGTAGCAGCTTTAACTCTTGAACCTTCAGAAGAATTGCTAAATGGTGATGGAAGATTAGAGATTAATTTTAGAAAATGTGCCCCAGATAACATGGAGCATTGGCATGTATTCTGCGATGATTAACATATTTTGAAATTTATCTATAACATAGAGGAATTTTCAAACTTCAATGTCAGTTTTTTAGGAGGGTAAAGAGTATCAGGGGAAAGGTGATCAATTTGAAAATCCAATACCTAGTGGTCTAGTTTCACTTGAGCATATATTTGATAGCCAGGATAGAATTAAAAAATACATAGACTCAATGAAACCTGGGGATTTCATTGAGATCAACATTGGAACAATTAATGAAGCAAAACTGATAAAAATTGGAAAAGGTACTTCTGAAAAGGAAAGGAATGACTTAATAAATCTTGTCAAAGAGTATAGGGATGTCTTCGCTTTCACTTATGATGAGCTCAAATATTATTGGGAGGATGTGTTCCAACACTCTATACCTCTCAAATGGGACATTAAAGAAGTTAAACCTTTTTTACAAAAATTGAGACAAATCAACCCCAAACTTGCACCAGTAGTTAAAAAGGAACTTGAGAAAATGTTGGCTACTGGGATCATTGTGCCAGCACGACATTCATCTTGGTGCTCTAACTTGGTGGTTATGAGAAAAAATAATGGGATCATAAGAATATGTATAGATTTCTGGAATCTAAAAATTTCTTGTCAAAAAGACATCTTTGTTGTCGAATATGGAAACTCTTTTTCAAAAAGTGATAGGTTCTGAAATGATGTCTATGCTATGGATTTTAAGGTTGGTGATCGAAAAGGAAGACATAAATAAGACTACTTTCACAACCCCATGGGGTACCTTTGAATATTTAAGGATGCCTTCTGGTTTGTTGAATGCAAAGGCTACTTTCCAAAGGGCCATGGGTTATGCATTTAAGGAATTAATTGGAAAGATCATAGAAATTTATTAGGATGACTTAACAGTTTTTTCAAAACAAAGAACGACTCATGTAAGTAACCTCAAGAAAGTATTCTAAAGATGTAGGAAATATGGTATCTCTTTGAATCCAACAAAGTCTGTCCTAGTTATTGAAGAAGGGAAACTGTTAGGACATGGCATTTCCAAAGATGGAGTAAAGGTAGATCCTGAAAGGATTGAGAAATTAAAAAGATCCATTTTCCTAAAAATGTAAAATATCTCCAATACTTTAATGGCCACATCAACTTTATAAGAAGATTCATACCTAACTTAGCAAAATTAATGAATCCAACCCAGAATTTATTAAACTTAATATGCTAAGTTTGAATGGACTGATGAGGGTCAATATGCTTTTAGATGCATCAAGGATGCAATTACCGAATCACCAGTTTTGGTTAGCCCAGGTTATTCTAAAGATTTATTGATTTTCTCCTTTTCTTTTGAAAGTACTATCGTGGGGATCTTCTCCAAAAAAACAATGAAGGATATGAGAATCCCAACGCTTTCATGAGTCGATCTTTACAGGATTCAAAATTTAAATATACAATCATGGAAAAGCAGGATTATGCCTTAATAAAGTCGTTAAAACATTTCAAGAATGTGACCTAGAGGTTAGGCCTGCAAAATTAATCAAAGGTCAAGGTCTATCCAGTATGTTAACTCAATGGAATGAAGAGGCTTTAGGGATGGTGTGAGAGAACAATGGTATAGAGCAAGTAAAGTCGACAAGACTTCAACAGTTAGAGCAGGATATGTGGCATGCAGACATAGTCTTTTTTCTCCTTAATCTTGCATGTCCTGATCACCTTAAGGGTCACAAAAGTGTATCTCTAAGACTTAAATCTGTCAATTATTGCATCATTCAAGAAGGACTTGGTTGGAGAAGCCCTGACGGAATAATACTTAGATGTGTAAATGAGAAAGGGTCTAAACAACTCTTAACTGAGTTTCATGCAGGATTTTGTGGGGGTCATTATGCAACAGACACAACAACCAATAAGATCCTTAGAGAGGGTTATTACTGGCCCTCCTTATTTCTGGATGTGCACAAGTTTGTAAGGATTTGTCACCAATGCCAGTTATTCATGGGAAAGCAAAGGTTAGAAGCCTTGCCTTTACAACCAATTGCGGTGTTAGCCCCTTTCCAACAGTGGGGGGATTGATTTCATTGGGATATTCAAATAAAATTCAAACAATGGATTTTATTGGATCCTAACGACAATTGACTATTTCACCAAGTGGGTAGAATTAATACCCACCAAAAAGGATGTTGATAAAGTTATTATGGAATTCCCAGAGGACAAGATTATCACAATATTTGGGGTTCCATCCAAAATAAAAACCGACAATTCTAATTAGGATTTAGTTCACCAGATATCACATCATTCTGCTTCAAATATGGTGGTATCCTATCCCACTCATCCAACTACTAAACCCAGGCTAAAAGTATTGCAGAATCAAGCAATAAAAACTTAATGACCATCCTTAAGAAAACAATTGGAAATAACAAATAGTCTTGGGATAGTAAATAAAATATGCACTTTGGGCTGACATAATAACTAAGAAAAGTGCAACATGAAAAAGTCCTTTTGAGTTGGTATATGGTTCAATTGTCTCCTTGCCTATCTATCTTCAATTTCCAATGTATCAGGTCCTTTAAGAATATGGTTTAGAAGAATATTCCATGCCAAATAGAATAAATTAATTAATTGAATTAGATTAAAGCCAAAGGAATGCTCTTGATAGAAATATCATAAACCAAGAGAAGGTTAAAAGAACACTTGACAAGTCTGCAAAACCAAGGGATTTTCATATTGGAGATACAGTTTTATCATGGGACAAATGAAGGGAAAATCCAGGCAAACATGGGAAGTTCAATAGTCTCTGGATAGGAATGATTCATCATCTGCAACGTGTCTAGCACCAATTATTTCCTTCTCAACACTATGGAAGGAGAAACGTTTCTCTTACCATTGAATGAGCAACAATTGAAAATGTTCTTCAACGATTCTATCTAATGACCAAGGGGGCATTATCAGGTCTTTTCTAAACCCTTTTTCCTTTTGTATCATAGCTTATTGTTGTATATTATTTATGTACCATAGTTTTTGCATCATGGTATTATGTACCATAATTTTTGTATATTATTTTATATATTATGATGCAACTTGTATTTCATTTTGGCAGTAATTTACATGTATATGGGATTGATGCACTTTAGTTTCTTCCAAGAGCTGGACATTCTAGGGTCCTCGCCCATTCTCTTTGATTAAAGATCAGTTGAGTGCACGTCCCACAGTTGGAGCCAGATGTTATCCACTAAGTTGCACTTATGGTATTTTTCAAGTGGGCCACCAAGGATCGGAACAAATTAGTTGTTCTGCTCGTGAAGTTCCATGGTTTCATCAGGGCCAATTATGGTCCCTTTTTCGCATGTTCGCACTCCCTTGAGGGAATTGTAATAAATGACATCGCATGATGGTTTATTTTGTAACAGTATTGGCCTTCTCAGGACTTGGTCATCAAGGTCATCATCCTTGAGTGTTTTTTCCCTCATCGATTATGTGAAATTTTTTTAAGCGACATATAAGTTTTGAGTTTTTCACTCAAAATCCTCCAAAGCCGGGATGGTGAAATTGGTGATTATGCATTATAATGTTATGAAATCCTAGGTTCTATGTATTATACCATGCTATTCATAGTCCCCAAGTTTTGTGGACATGCGCTAAGACTTTCATAGAATTTTTTAATTTTTAGATTTTTAATAAAATCATCGATAAGGTGTATTTTGATTGTAAAAGTTAAAAATGTCATACAATTGGGCCTAGGGAGCCATTTTGGTCATGGGGATGCTATTTTTTGGACCCATATCCCCCACCTAACCCCTAGACCCACTTTTGAGAGTCAAAATAGTAATTTTTAATTTGTAATTTTGATTTTCTCTCCAAAATGATTCAGAGGGTCAAATAAATGGGAAAATTGGAGAAAATCCAATTCCTAAATCAAAGGCATCTTGTTTGGTACTTGTCTCTAAGGTTTCAAAGGATAGATGATCATAGACGATCATCTTCAATCATCAAAGGATGATTTCTAACTCACCTCCATCAAATGGGGGCACATTCTCTTCATGGAGGGTGTCTTTCCACTTGGATGAGTTGATTGGAAGAGGTGAAAGCTCTCAAACCAAGTGGTATACCTCCTAAGAGGTGGAATATTCCCCTCCCATGAATTCAAACCTCCTCCCGCCATTCTATCAACTCCCAAAACCGCCTCCTCATTGGGAATTGTGCCCCCTTAGGGTTTGGGTTGTTTTCTGGCTATAAAAGCAGGGTCTTGCTTCTCATTCAGGTGGATGCATTGAACCTATGCTCATTATATTGTTGTTATTGAATATTTTATTAATAATATTTAAGGCTTTGGAGGCTAATGTGTGGCATTACACTTGGGAATTTATGAGCATAGAGGATCATCTTCAATCATCAAAGGATGATTTCTAACTCACCTCCATCAAACGGGGGCACATTCTCTTCATGGAGGGTGTCTTTCCACTTGGATGAGTTGATTGGAAGAGGTGGAAGCTCTCAAACCAAGTGGTATACCTCCTAAGAGGTGGAATATTCCCCTCCCATGAATTCAAACCTCCTCCCACCATTCTATCAACTCCCAAAACCGCCTCCTCATTGGGAATTGTGCCCCCTTAGGGTTTGGGTTGTTTTCTGGCTATAAAAGCAGGGTCTTGCTTCTCATTCAGGTGGATGCATTGAACCTATGCTCATTATATTGTTGTTATTGAATATTTTATTAATAATATTTAAGGCTTTGGAGGCTAATGTGTGGCATTACATTGTGGGCTTGTAGCTTGGTCAATTTTGAGGTGAAATCGGTTGAATCTCATGCTTTCTTTTTTGTCAAAAAATGTGTTTAGATACAACTTATTTTGAATAAGTATTCGTTGCTATCAATTTAATTATTTACATTTCATTATCAAAATATTGTAAGAGCAACAGACTGTATTTGGTTATAGTTATGTTCTCTTTATTTTTTGTTGATGAAATTGACTGGATTAACCTTGTTTGTATGAGAAATTGTATCGATTTTGCAAGATCCTCTTAGGTAGAAGGGTCTTGCAGCTCAGTTGAATCCACTTATTTTATACAACATCAATTTTTTTGTGTTTAACCTCTTTGTTTGGAAAATCCCTCTCTCCTTCACTTCTTTCAAGCACGGGCTTGAGGATTTCTCTCTTCTTCTCTAAAAATTCAATCTCTTTTCGTGGTTACCATTTTACTATTCTTAATAAAAATAGATCTATCAATATTATGTTTGAAATCTGATTTTAATTATGCATACGTATTGTTAACCAAAAAATCCCCCACACGGCTCTCTATGGCGTACACCACCCAAGGACACCATCTCACAACACTCATTTCACTCCATAACACCTTCCATTTGACCCCCACACCTCCAAAAGAGCCCAAGGATGAAGAAAAGGGCTAAAAACCCCAAAAAAGAGCCCAAAATATCCCCCTAGGAGCTAAAGCCCTCAAAAAGGGGCTAAAGTTAGGGCAGAAGGGGCTAAAGGCCCAAAAAAGGGGCTAAAGCCCTGACCAAGGGCTTAAAACCCTAAAATACCTTTGAAAAACTATAAAAGGATGGTGGGGAGTCACTCTCAAAACACTCCTCACTTGCCTATTGTTATGCTACCCGTGGATGCTTTGAGACCTCTTGCTCTCAAACCACCCACTCTCCCTCTCCTCCATCTCCATCTCATCAATCCATTGCTTCCCAACCAAGAGAGAGGTGCTCCCAAGAGCTAGGGCATGGTGGCCCATTTCCACCTAAGTGAGGTATAATTTATGTTTATGTTTACTTATTTGTTTTGTTTTCTAACCCTCATTCTTATTGGCAGGTTTTTCATTAACATTGTTTACAGGTTTTCCCCATTGTAGCTTAGGTTTATTTTGCAGGTTTTGGAGGCGAAACCCTAACCTACTATGTGCAGAGGGGTTCAACAGTGCTTCATCTCCTCTTCTTTATTTTCTATCATGAGCTATTAGATCTAGTTTTTAGTAGTGCTCCATTTTCTTATGTTCTTTCTTAGATTATCTTAGTTTCAATTCGTTGCTTTGTTTATGCCATATTTCATTCCATTTTTTACTGTTTTCTAAGGGTAGGAACCTACCCTTGTGCCCTATAGGTGCAAGGGAGCCATTCTTGCCCCTGTAGTGAGGAGAAATTCTCACTACAGCTTTGGCGACTCCACTAGGTCGATCCCACAGGATCCCTGGGCCAAAAATTTCAAATTTTCAAGTTTTTTCCATTTTTACCCTAGTTTTCAGGAATATTAGGTTAGATCTATTTAAATCTGCTTTATTTCCTGTTTTAGTCAGTGCCGAAGCATCTGCTAGGCCGAGTCGAGTCAGACTGACCCTAGTACCAGTTACTGTCGGCTAGATCTGACCCTGCATCACCAAAAAAACCCTTTCCTGAGCAGGTCGCTCTTATCAGGGGAAAAGGTGAGACTAGGGCACTCTTAATTGGCCAACAGGTGCACCCAGGGTGCACTTAATCCTCAGAAAGGCACGACTTCAGCCCAGAAGCTCAGGTTGCAGCTATTTTTGCATTTTGTGCGACCCCCTGGCTCATTTCTGGAAAAATCTCGCTGCCCCCTCGTGGGATTTAGTCAAAAATGTGCGACCTGTCACACAGAAGTTGTATTTTAGTTTAATTAACAGTAATTTTCAGTTTTAGAGGACTGTTAGTGCAGCCTAGCTGTCTCTATCCACCATTGCAAGTCTCTTTCAATTCCAGTTTTTACTTTTTGCAAATCAATCCATGAACAATGTGAATATGCTAAATCAATCATTAAGGTTTAATAAAATGAACTAGCCTAACTAAAAGTAACTTAAAATTAACCATCTTGTTGCCCCCTTCCTCCTCTACCCAGTCATCACCCTCCGGGGTATTCTGGGATATGACGAAGGGTAATCTCATATAGATCTAGGCACTCCATGGTATTTTTCCCAAACCACTAAAACCAGGTGACCTAGAAGGTAGAGGGGGTAGAGAAGGAGGGCTTCTCATGGCGCTAAGCATCCTCCCTGTTGACCAACCTAGCACTTGGGAGGTGACCTAAGGATCTATGGATGGGATTAGTCCCATTGTGTTGAGAGCTCGGCACCTTCTCTTGGTTGAAGAAGAATATCACTGAGAGGTAGACATTTAGTTAGGCCAACAATTCAGGGTTAATCACCATACTTGCTTACAAATCTCTATTTATGTTTGCATACAAAACCATGATATGAGATCTACCATGAATTCATAAACCATATTGCAAACCAAATACCAGAACAAACAAGCAAACCAACACACCATACCAAATAATTAACCCAACTCAGTTCATGACGCTGAGTAAGCCTTAAAATTTACCAAATTTACACTAAGTTCAATCAATTCTGCAGTCTTTGAGGACATAAATCCCTGACTACTTCAACTATGGGAAGTACTTGGGATTTTCCCAGAAACTCATTGTGAGGAGTACCACAGGAACCCCAAAGTAGCTGGCCACTGAGAGGAATTGCCAAGCAAAACGAGCAACGACCCCTTCCGATTGAGTAGAAGCACCCATGAGGAACAAGCCAAGCGCTGTCTTTTGGAAGTCTTGGTGGCCGAGAGACCACCTTCAGCCAATAGGAAGCCATTGAAACCGGGGTCCAAATTTCACAACCACCACTTTCATACACAAAAGCGAACACAATTGATCCTCCACGATCTTCCTCACGCCTCAGAGGCGAACCACCACCATTTGGAACACTTGATCGGCACCGTCGAAGCCGCTCTCAGCAATCTCCCACACCGTCAGAGGGTCACATAGCCTTTGATTCTGATTCAGACCCATATCAGTCTTAACTAGATCTCCACACCGCACCATCAAGCCCCACGGCTAGTGCCAACCCATATCCATTTTCCGGCCTAACCTTAGCAAGTGGACCCATGTCCACATCACAACCAGTCACCCACAACTTGGCAAGCGGTCCAAGCACAGTCATGTAGACTGTCATTAGCCAATTTCCACCACCCATAGTGACTAGCCAAGCTGGACCAGTGGTAACACATGGGGGCAGTGGCCCCTCTACACACATTGTCCCCCCTGTCACACAGGGGGGCAGTGCACCGACCACCTACATTGCCCCTACCACCATACATGGGGGAAATTCCCCCGCTACCCATACTATCCCACCCACAACACTTGGGGGCATTGGCCCATCCGCCATGGTGCCACCACAAGCACCCCCAGCCATGTAGATGCATTATGCACCTATAAACCCCACCCCCATTGCGGCCCCATCCCACATCAACTTGGGGTCAAATCTGCCCTTCATGGCTCATTTGAACTTGCCTGAATTGGCTAGATTGACGAATGAACCCATCCGTCACCAAGATTTTTGGCCACCCATGCCAACTAAGCTTCCTTCAAACATCCCAAAGTTTGAAGGCAAAGACGGGGAATGTCCCCAAAATCATATAATGACATTCCATCTATGGTGCTCATTCAACAGCATCGTAGAATACTCCATCAGGCTGAGGTTGTTCCAACGCACCCTTATAGGTGCCACGGCCAAATGGTACATTGAGCTGCCACAAGCCAAGTACCCCGACTTCAACTCCCTAGCCTTCATGTTCCTACAGTATTTCCAACTCCCTGTCAAATATGACGAGGGGGTGGAGATCCTGTTATCCTGTCGCCAAAACACCGCCACTCACATCACTGATCATATCCATGAGTGGCGGCGAAGCCATAGCTTGTGTAAGATCCAACTTGACGACATGATCTTCTTAGATTGGTTCCTTAAGACTTTGCTCCCACCCATTGCAAAGGACGTCACATCCAAACGTCCCCAATCTAAAGAAGAGGCCATACTGAAGGCCCAACAATTTGACCTCATCTATGCCCAGTCGGGATACTTGTATACTGTCATTCCAGAAGCTCCCCGTCCGAATACCTCCTACTGCGACGCACCGGGGGCATCCCATGCAGCGGACGACATCATAGGGTCAGTCTCCCAACAACCACAGCCTCGACCGACACCACTTGTCGTTACACCCCAACCAAGAAACACTACTAATGTTGCTTATCAAAACCAAACTCTGGACTATGCTAGAATGATGTCCCAGTCTGGAGCAACAACCTCTTATGCACAACCTGCGCCACCATAGCAGGCTCAGGCCATGGCTTGGCCAACAAAATAGTATGTGGGGAAAATGCCCACATTTGTGGCACCACCACCCCCACAAATATACTATGCACCACTAGTGCAACAAGTTCAAGCCCCCGCCCCCGCTTCACCCGCTCCGTTGGGACAAGTGTTCGCATAACAAAACCGTCTCAACCAGCCTACCCCCAACAATCAACAAGGGAAAGCTAGAAACAATCGGCCCTGCAACCAAGGCAATAACCAACTGCAAGGAGGCAGTCAACAACAGAACCCTCCCAATAATGTCACGGCTAACCGGCCATCCAAGAACCCCCCACGACAAAATCCACCAAGACGCAATGCACTATTGTGCACAAACCAACCATGTACACTTTATGATGTCTATGGAAATTACACGTTTGAGTGTCCCCTCATGGCTCGCGCTAAGCAGGCCATTCAAAATGAGGCCCAGCAAACTTCCAATACTACCAATCAAGCCCAACCCAACCAGGCACCACAAGGACCTCCTCCCATGGTGCTTCAAAACCCACTACCAGTCCAAGGATTGGTGGCAACTTCTACCCCTCCCTAGGCCAATCCCAACGCTTTAGGGGCACCGCCTATGACTGAAACAGGTGTTCACCACCTGATGACCATGACCACTGAAGAGGTCAACTTATAGACTAGACGAAATTAGTACGGTACCACCACCGAACCTGTCGACTCATCAGCAGCATCCATGTCTAAGACAACCAACCTACCTCTCCAGTTACCCCCGTTCCTGTGCCCCCCCATATGCAGAATCGCCAATAATGCCACAGCTAGAGCTGCAGTCAACTATAGTTATGTGGATGATTTGGCCCAAACGCCAACTACCATGTCCACTCTTGAGGTACTTAAAACGTGCCCAACGCAGCGGAAATCCCTACTAGCCGCTCTAGGGGCAATAGACCCATCCGACTCCAAGCTAATCACCTTAGTTACAAAGAACAGAGAGTTGCGCATGCCCTCCACTATCGCCTTCCAAATCCCGGTATCCATCCGGAACTTAGTTGTGCACCAATGCATTGTGGATGAGGGGGCATCCCCGTGCGTCATGTCTACCTTGGTTTGGCAGAATCTTGGATCACCAATTTTGTAACCATCATCCACGACTCTGCGGGCTTATGATGGACACCCCACTAAAGCCCAAGGAATCCTCCCCCATGTCCCCATCACGTTAGCCGGTAAGACAGTCTTGATCGACATCAAAGTCCTCAACGCTCAACTGGACTACAACCTCCTCCTTGGGAGGAGTTACATGTACACCACATGAGTTGTCACATCAACTGTATTCTACCTCATGATGTTCCCCCACGAAGGGAAGATTGTGACGTTTGACCAACTCACCTACCATGATACGCAAGGGTTAACAGCACCTGCCAACGTTATCCCTACCATCACCACCATTGAGCTGCAAGGGGCGACCACACACGCTAACATCATCCCTGTAACCAACACTATGGTTGAAAACACACCAGCCTCCCCACCGTTGAATGTGGGCCCTGGGTTTTTTACCGATCCCACCATGTTGGCTCCTTTCCTGTTGGTGTCACCACCACCGACACAAAATCAAACCGCGGACTTGTGCATGGTCTCATCAAGCACCACTGCACCCAAACAGCAACCACAGCCGCAGCCCCAACCACAACCACAACATCGTTCGCAACCCGTTGCCAACAGTAGCCACAACATCACCCGCAGCAGCAGCATTACGCGCAGCCGCAACCACAACCTCACCCCCACACGCAACCAGCTGGGAGTTATGTGGGCTCATCTCCAGTCCATACAATTCCCTTCCTCTTTCCCCCACCTGGTGTCATGAGCAAGCCGGTCATGGCCACCTTAAGCCTACCCAACTTTACGTTGGGGATCTTGGTGTGGTATCTAGATCCACCAGCTCAACCAGCAATGCCCCAAGTTGTGTTAACTTCGGTGCAACCTAATGCGGTTGAGTCTTACCCCTCACCTGGTCCGCATAAGCCAACCGCTGCACCCGCACCTGCACCGCCCCAACCCAAAAGGGCTAGGGGAAAGAACACCAAAGCCATCGCAGAACCATGACAAGTTCCACCTTGTGTCGTTTGTGAACAATAGGGCCATCCAACTCAAGATTTCCCTGAAATCCTTGTGATCTGTGCACATCTGGATGCCATGGATATGAACGAAAAAATCCCTATGGTTGAACTCCCAACCGCGCCAGTAGTAAAGAACAAGGCATTGAGGACAAACCATGCTTGTGCCCTTTACAGCTTGTATGGACATTACTCCCACCATTGCCAAGACCTGCCCGAATTTTGAATGGCTCTCACTAACCTCTGTCACCATTCCCTTGAGTCTGAGATCACCTTGATCGAAGAAGTTCACCCACCACCTCCTTCATCTGACACCATGTCCATTTACATGATGTCCAATTCCCCCGACTAGCTCATCCCCATCTCCAATGACGATCCATCAGACCTGTCACGTCGTTGCTTCAACAACAATGAGGAGATAGTTGAAGCTCTGACCGCCCCGGAATACCCATGGGATGACATGCACCATCGCTCGTTCTTCCTCCTAGAAGAGCGTGTGTCGTAGTCCAACCAGTTTTCCGTGGAGACCAAATATTTCATCCATGGGAAGGTTGATTGGTTCAAGAACCCAATCCCAGCACCCGATTCCTTGGAAGAAGGGAACATGGTGAACATTTAGCCAACCATTAAGATCGACATCTCAACCAACTCTGAGATCATTGAATAAATCATGCTGGGGGCATCTTGCTCCCCGGAAGAGGTCGATGCCTACACTGCTCTTTTCTAAGAATTTCGCGACATCTTCACCTGGTCATACACTGAAATGCCTGGCTTAGATCCATCCATCGTGGAACACCACATCGACACATGGCCTGATGTGGCACCCATCCACCAGAAGCAACGACCCATCCATCCATCCAAAGTGGCTGCGGTGAAAGCCAAGACAGAGAAGCTACACATAGCCGGCTTCATTTGTCCCATTGCATACACAACTTGGGTTTCTAATCCTGTTCCTATGAATAAAAAACAGGGTACCATTTGCATTTGCATAGACTTTCGCGATCTTAATGGGGCATGTCCCAAAGACAACTTCCCTACCTCGTTCATCGACCAAATCATCAACGCATGCGCCAGACATGAGGCCTTCTCCTTCATGGATAGTTTTTCCGGATACAACCAAATCCAAATCCGGAAAGAAGACCGTTACAAAACGGAATTCACAACCCCATGGGGCACATTTTCCCACTGAGTCATGCCCTTTGGTCTCAAAAATGCTGGAGCCACCTTCCAGCGCACCATGACATATTGTTTCCACGATTTAGTTCACATCATCTTGGTCTACTTGGACAATCTCACCGCTCGATCATGAAAACAAGCGCAACATATAGACGACTTGTGGCAAGTCTTTTTATGTTGCTGCGAGTACAAAATCCGCCTGAACCCCCTCAAGTGTGTTTTTTCTGTCCCAGCAGGGCGTTTACTTGGATTTATCGTCTCTCACAAAGGAATAATGGTAGATCCCCTCAAAGTTCAGGCCATCCTTGATCTTCCTTCCCCAAGAACTCAGCACCAACTACAAAGCCTACAAGGCAAAGCCAACTTCCTTCGCCGCTTTGTGCCAGAGTATGCAACAAAATCCTATGGATTCATCCGCCTGCTCCACACAAAAATACCCTTTGTTTGGGATCAACAAGCACAAGAATCGTTCGAGGCACTCAAACAAGCCCTGGCTTCTGCACCATTACTCTTACCACCATATTTCACTCAAGAAATTAGCCCTTACTATCGTCTTCTCAGCTCAAAAATTGCGCCACTACATCATTGCCAACCATACTCATGTAGTGGCTGATTCAAACCCAATGTGGTACCTCTTAAGCCACTGCCTTCTACAAGGTCGAGCAACCAAGTGGGTAGTTGTCCTCCAATAGTTCGACCTAGAGTTTGTGTCTTCAAAAAGCACAAAGGCACTCGCACTAGCCACACTCATGACCGACTTACCCCCATTAACTGCATCATCACCCCCCACGGATGATCTCCCTGATGAATTACTATTCATCATATCTACTGACGGCCCATGGTATGGAGACATCCTTCTTTATTTACAAACACAAAAGTTCCTAGCGCACTTCAACCATGAGGATAGGCGACGCATCCGACATCAAGCCATTTTCCACTTGCTGATTAGAGATGTTCTGTATCGTCGAGACATTGATATCATCCTACGTTGTTTCCTCACCCGTGATGAGGCCGAGACCATCCTCAATGATAGTCATAGTGGAGCCTGTGGTGGTCACCTTTCATGCCTAGAAACCACCCAAAAGATTCTACGCGCCGGCTATTTCTGGCCCTCCATCTTCGTCGATTGCATAGAGGTAGTCAAACATTGCTGCAACTGTCAGCTTTTTTCCCCAAAGGCAAGAACCCCCCCCCCCCCCCCCCCGCACCATTACATCTCGTAATTACAGTCGGCCCCTTCTACAAATGGGCAATCAACTTCATGACCATCAACCTCGTTTCGGCTAATGGCCACAAGTACATTATCATGGCAGTCGATTACTTCACCAAGTGGGCCGAAGCCATGCCCACATTCGATTGCAAAGCTAAAACTGCAGCACGTTTCTTCTTCAACCATGTCATTACATAGTTTGGTGTCCCCAAACAATTAGTCTTCGATCATGGGGCACACTTCGAAGATGCCATATGGGCTGAATTATCAACCATGTTGAAATTCGAACACTAGTACTCTTCTTCCTACTACCCTCAAGGCAATGGCCAAGTTGAAGCAGTCAACAAAATCATCAAAACAATGCTCCAACGGATGGTAGGAAATCACAAAACTAACTGGAATCACATGCTATCTCTGCCCTATGGGCTTATCGTACATCCACAAAAACCGCAACCAGTTTCACCCCTTTCCACCTAGTACATGGCATTGAATCGGTGCTCCCTATAGAGTGCCAAATCCCATCTCTCTGCCTCGCGGTGGAACTCCTTCCTGATACTTCACCTTTAGAAGAATGACTCCTCCAACTCGAGCAAACAATAGAACACCGTCGAGCTTCCCTCCAAGCCATCGAAGCAGCAAAAACACGATCAAAGGTCCAATATGACTCCCATGTCCACCCTCGCACCTTCAGCGAAGGTGATATGGTCCTAGTCTACGACCAACCCAATGATAAATTGGGCAAAGGCAAGTTCGAATCAATGTGGTATGGCCCATACGTCATCCACCATTACCTCAGAAAAGGGGCATACACCCTCATCGACACTGATGGACAACTCTTGGAGAACCCCCGTAATGGGCTCTACCTCAAAAAAATTTATGCTTAACATCACCAATGAGTCACTTCATTTTATTTTTCTTGTTTTTCAGCAAAATCAAACGCAGCACCATCAGCTGCTCATCAAAAGTCACTCGGAACCTGTTCGAGACATCTCTCACACCTCCGGGATTAAATTTCCATTTCTTTATGAGACCATTGTCTCATGTTTAATTAGTCCATTTCGGGACCATTTCCCATAAGTCACCTCAATTCATGAGCCATGACATGATGATGCGAGTGTGTACGGACCGGTACTCGTATCACACTACCCGGTCACAACTCATGCAAGCGATCGGCCCACCGTCTGTTAAGGATTGTACTGTACTTTTATTTTTGTATTTATAATTGTCTTTTTCACCGCACCACATGCAAACATCTGGACCATCGTCCACAAACACCTTTATTTTTCTTCCATGTATTTGGCATAGAAGCGTCCTCGGGCCACCGCCCGTCAAGGACTGCAATTTTAGCTTTTATTTTATTTTTAACACATAGGTTGTCTTTTCTTTTTACCGCACCTTACGCAGACCTCAAGACCACTGTCCATAAAATGATTTCTTTTCTTGCACGTATTAGGCATATAAATGCCTCTGGACTTGTACTTACATCGCATGTAGTCAAGTTCGTCCACCACAACACACACAGACACTCTCCTGACCTCTGTTCGAGAGCCACCTCGGTTTGTGTGCCTCTACCGCACCATCTCACAGGCCTCTGCCGCGATCTATCCCACACATGTATTGGTATGTTTGAGAGCCTTTTGCTCCGTCCATACTGCGCGGATGACCTTTGGACCTCTGTCCACTGTCCCGACATAGGGCACCGCTCGTGCCACCGCAATCGGTTGACCACATTGGAGTTTCATTTAAGCTCTTTTCTGACTCCTTAAAACAATGAAAATATCATCGAGTGCAGCTGCTTCCTTTCCTGCTCGCTAAAGTATAGGAAAGGGCATCTACATCATCTCGTTTACCTCCTTTTGCAGACCATGTAGACCATTTCATGAAAAGGACCTCCTTGGCACACTCAAGCTATGACCGTTCCCCTCTGCATACTTTTGTGCTTTCTTGGGCAGAGGGGCCGCACTTTACGAAAAAGCTCACCACCGGTTTTCGTTAAGCTCTTTTCTAGCCGTCTCATCAAGAAAATATCACCAAGCAAACTTGGTTTCGTTCATGCTCATAAAAGTATTTCAATGACCATCCAGTCAGTATAGGTTTAACCTTTTCCGGTCTGATTGGACTACCAACGGTAAAGAAGTCTCTCATCCCCTCCAGGATGGGTGATCTCTCCTGTGTATACTTTTATCCTTTTTCGGGCACATGAGACTACCAACGAAAAAGAGCCCCCACTGGAGTCTTCTTTGTGCTTTTAGACTCTCTAAAATTGAAAGAACCATCGAGCACTTACCCTCTCGGGCTCACCAAAAATCCATGAGATCGTACCACAATGGTGTCCTTAGACACCACCCCACAGAAAACAGTTTGGAAGCATCCCCACATTGGGTCGCCTTTGTTCAGAGTACTCTGCAATGTGTCTTCCTTGGATCCCATCAGTATCAAAAGTGTCCACCTCCTCCAAGTATTTCCCATCTGCAGCAACATTCCCGATATTACAGCTATGATCCCATTCCCATGAGTTAAGTTTCATTTGTTGCTTGGTCTGCCCTGCCGTCATACTCTGAACAAAGGAATTTTGAGTCTCCCACTCCCCCCTTGCCCCTGTTCAGTTCTTTCCCTTCCCTCCCCTCCCCCCCAATCCAGTGAGTCAGTCTGTATATTGCTTCACACCTTTCGGTTATCCCTCGCTCTCCTGGTCAAGGAAACATCATTGCCTTGACTAGGGGCAGGTCTCCCTCTGTCGACGCCAACACACATATTCCAGAGGATAGACCCAGAGGTCCCTGTACCCAGGTTTCATTTACATCATTGATGAGTTCCTTGGACCACTTGAGAGGAGTCCTTAGTGCCTCTCGGGGTGGTTGTTTCTCATGTGCTCGACTTCAACTCCATCATCGCACCATTGAGATTCGTACAGGTTTTGTTCCGCACAATACTTGGTCGAAGACCCCGGATGTCACCTGACTCTAGCACATTGGTGAGTCCACTCGCGGGACCTAAACAGGTTATGTCCCTTGTGATTTTCGGGTTGCGTTGGAGACAGTGATCAGAAGCCCCAGTAGTGCTTCGATATACCTTTATGATTTATGCAACATACTTGTACCACAGAGACTCTGACTCTCAATCAGCGAGTCCACACAACTATGTACCAGATCCAGCAGACCGTCAGTCATGAAGATATAGCATTCCATGAGAATGTCATGGGTCCAATGTACCAGATCAGTGTTGTATTCAGCCTCACATAGAGGCAACCAGCATTGTAACATCAGTTGTATATGATCGGCTCTTGTATTTTAAAGCATAGATCAAATTATTCTTTTGACATTGTCATGAGCATGGGAATGCCCACCTCGTCCATATACATGTCACACATTTATTGTATCTCACCCATTGATGGGAACCAAATTAATACAAAAACCAAAAGCCACCATGCCCCAGCCCCAGAAGCACTACCTCTCTACAGCAAATCCTATGATGTTCATCGGCCATATGTTGAGCTCCTGCCCTCACACATCAGGGGGCAATCTGTTAACCAAAAAATCCCCCACACATCTCTCTATGGCCTACACCACCCAAGGACACCATCTCACAACACTCATTTCACTCCATAAGACCTTCCATTTGACCCCCACACCTCCAAAAGATCCCAAGGATGAAGAAAAGGGAAAAAAACCCCAAAAGAGAGCCCAAAATAGCCCCCTAGGAGCTAAAGCCCTCAAAAAGGGGCTAAAGTTAGGGCGGAAGGGGCTAAAGGCCCAAAAAAAGGGGCTAAATCCCTGACCAAGGGCTTAAAACCCTAAAATCCCTTGGAAAAACTATAAGAGGGTGGGGGTCACTCTCAAAACACTCCTCACTTGCCTATTGTTATGCTGCCCGTGGATGCTTTGAGACCTCTTGCTCTCAAACCACCCACTCTCCCTCTCCTCCATCTCCATCTCATCAAGCCATTGCTTCCCAACCAAGAGAGAGGTGCTCCCAAGAGCTAGGGCATGGTGGCCCATTTCCACCTAAGTGAGGTATAATTTATGTTTATGTTTACTTATTTGTTTTGTTTTCTAACCCTCATTCTTATTGGCAGGTTTTTCATTAACATTGTTTGCAGGTTTTCCCCATTGTAGCTTAGGTTTATTTTGCAGGTTTTGGAGGCGAAACCCTAACCTACTGTGTGCAGAGGGGTTCAACAGTGCTTCATCTCCTCTTCTTTATTTTCTGTCATGAGCTATTAGATCTAGTTTACAGTAGTGCTCCATTTGCTTATGTTCTTGCTTAGATTAGCTTAGTTGAAATTCGTTGCTCTGTTTATGCCAAATTTCATTGTGTTTTTTACTGTTTTCTAAGGGTAGGAACCTACCCTAGTGCCCTATAGGAACAAGGGAGCCATTCCTACCCCTGTAGTGAGGAGAAATTCTCACTACATGTATCATATCTAGGTTCCTTTTAGAAGTTTCATCTAAGCTAGGTCTGAATTAGTCTCTCAAAGTGCCTTTTTCAATAAAAATTTCACAATTTTCGAGCATTTTGAGTAGTGCAAATTATTTGTTTTGTTTTGACTGATTTGTGTCATTATAATATTTTTGAATCGCTAGTTTTTATCATGTTTTATGAAAAGGAGGAGGACATATTGCTCAAAAATCAAGTTATCGGTCACCCGATACACCAAAAACTCCATCCTTCATCCCTTTTCTTCTTTCCTTTTCTCTCCTAACAGTCTTGTAAGTCTTTCGATCCTTTTTCAACGATAAAAGTGCATATTTAATTCATATTTTCATCATATTGTAAATATCATTAATAAATAAATGAAGTGGGCTACACAACGCCCACACTCCATCCCCCCTAGGGTGATTCACAGTCTCCTTTATGGTTTTCCTTTTACTAATAAACACATGCACACACTCCACCTTCTAGAAAGGATGTATAGGTTAGCTGATTTTATTTTATTTCATCTTTAAATAATTAATACTTTCATACCCGATTCGTTTCCACGAAGTATGCTCTCACCACCAACCAAAGGATTTTTGTCGATTATTGGTGGATGATCAAAAAGTGACATATAGTTTATAGTCTTAATTTTTCATTAGTTTAATTTCTTTACAAACATATTTGCTTTATCAAATTGGAACAAACATTTTGTCATAAACTTTTTGTATGCTCTTTCCCTTTGCGGGCTTTGTCTAGTCGTTGGAAAATCAAAAGTGATTTGTGACACTTTCTAAATTCCACACATTAATCTAATAATCCATTAATAAAATCAACTCCCCAAAAATCATAAGGAAGATCCAACAAACAATATTTGACAATCATGGGTAAAATTATTCAAAGGAAGCGGGAACCACTGAATAACGACCTCAAGATACCCTTAGTCTACACTCTTGTTGGTGTAGTGTTGGAAACCTCTCAGAGACTCCGATTCATCCCACATTTCTGATTGAGGAACCACTTTCATCATCTTTCGAACATATTCTCAGTAATTTCAATATATCGAGAATCCCCTTCCCATAAATCAATTCAAATTTTAATAATTAAAACTAACCAAGACACATTGCAAAACATTTCATTTTCAGCAACATTATTTCTTTACTTTGACTCCATTGGAACTGATCTAATTTGTAATATTTCAATTTTGCTTATGTGTTGATGTTATACTAGTAAAATATTTATTTAAATTTGCAAACAATCTTGTCTTAGTATTTTACTCCAAAAACTCCTAAAAAACTTACTTTCATTGTTAACAACTACAACATAAGAGCCTTAGTTAACTCTTTCTTAGGGACCACCCCATCGAATTTGATAGGATATTTCCTAAATGAAGGAGTCAAGATCAAGTGACAATACTTGGCTTGAGACTTCCCCCCAAGGACACGCCTATCGGCTTGAAGATTTATGTTGTGCTTAACCACGAAGTGTGTGAAAGGCGACAACACACACAATGATCAACTTTTCTTATTTAAAAACCAAGTCCCAATATATAAGTATCAAACTTTTGATACCACATTCTTGGTAATTATTTTAATCCATATAAGGACTTCTTCAACTTGCAAACCATCTCCTTCTTTCCCTTCATTGCAAAACCCTTTGGTTGTTCCATGTACATTTCTTCTTCCAAATCACCATGAAAAAATGTTCTCCTCACATCCATATTCTCTACTTCAATATCAAAAGCAACAAAAATAGACAAAATAAATCTAATAGAATTTAATTTAACAACACGATAAAAGATCTCACTAAAATCAATTCCCTCCACTTGGGAATATCCCTTACCTACTAAGTGATCTTTTTACTTCTCTACCTTACTTTCAACATTCAATTTTTTCTTAAGCACCTATTTGCTACCAATAGTTATTCTTGCATACAACAACTCGGCGAGATCCCGAGTCATATTTTTATCCAAGGAATCCATCTCTTTGTCCATTTCCTTCTTCCAAATTTTACTATCATTTGATTACATTGTCTTCCTAACAAATCTAGGATCATCATTAGTAATATATAGAGAAAAAATAGAATGGAAATTAGGTGGGATATACCTTTTTTGTTTCCTTATTTCATGAATAGATCTCCTTAAGGCTGTAACTTGAGATTCTTAATGTTTTGGCTCATATTCTTATGTTGAGTCGGATTCTTCATTCTCCAACTCAAAGTCCATCATTTTTTGTTCTTATTCTTTTGGTTGGAATTCCTATTTAGGAGAGACTTTAACCTCTCTAAATACAACATCCTGAATATAAACAGTCTTCTTAGTTATTGTGTTCTAAATTATATAAGCTTTTAGACCATCTTTATAACCAATAAAGATACATTTGTCTTCTTTACTATCTAACTTACTCATGTTTTCCTTTGAAACGTCCACATAAGCATCACAACCAAAAAGTCTATATGATTAAGAAAGGGTTGTTTAACAACCCATTCCTCATGTGGATTTTGTCAGCTAGTGTTGGTGTATGTGATCATTTTACAAGAAACATGCAATATCCACTACCTATGCCCAAAATTCTTATGATAACCCTACACCACTAAGAATACTCCTTTCCTTCTACATCAACATGATGTTCACCCCTTCTATAACTCTATTATGTTAAGGTGTGTATGGAGTAGTCTTTTGCCTTACTATTCCACACATCTTACAGAATTCCTCAAACTCATTTCCACATAATTGTCCACCACTATCTATCATCATCATCTTTATTTTCATCTCTTCCTAGTTTTCTAAAAGTGCTTTAAACTCTTTAAATTTATCGAAAAAAACCATATTTCTTATGAAGTAAATATACCCCCTATGTTCCTCAATAAATCATCAATGAATAAACCATAATATACATAGTTAACTAGTGACGGAATAGGAACACGTCCAAACACACCACTATATATTAACTCCAAGATTCATTTTTCTCTCATAGAACCAGATGAGAATCTCACCTAATTATGTTTACCATATGTGCAACATTCACTTTAACCAAAATCTAATGATAAATTAGACATACCTTCTACCATACGTTTACCATGTAACGATTGAAGGCCCTTCTCTCCAATATGTCCCAGTCTCTGATGCCATAGTATTATCTTACCTACAGGGAAAATTTGGGTCCTCTCTTATTCATTGCTATCCTCGGGAACAACAAAACAATTACACCAGTAATTAAAAGTACTTCCCAACATATTGTATAAAGTGCAAATTCGAACTTCCTACATCAAAACCATTCATCCTCGAAAAATATTATATGTCTCATTTTCAAATATAGGATTCACACTTGCATCGCCAATATTACTTACAAATATAAGGTTTCTATCCAAATATAGAATTTGAAGAACCCTGGGAAGAGTTTTAATCTATCCATATTTGAGCAACAACTTGACCCTTCCACATTCTATAATTTCGATTTTCAAGTCATTTTTGGGGAAAACATCATTTCCATTGTTCTTTTCATATTCAGGAAACCACTCCTTGTTAAAATTCATATGAAATTAAGGGCTTGAGCCAATCAACGATAAATCATGACTGTATGTGCACCTATATATTCCAAGTAAAACCACTTCCTTCTTCTACAAAGATTATTTTTTTTGTAAAAGGGGCATCATCAAATCCCTTACATTTACCTTTATCAACACTAGATCTACATTTTTTCTTACAATGCCTAGATTTTCCAACATTTCTTTTTAAATTTTCCTAGAGATTTAGATCTACCTCTAGACTTAGATCTTCCACCAAAAGACCTATTTTTCCTCTCTTGGGAACAAACTATAACAGATGAAACGTTCTTTTGTTCATGCCCTTAATGGATTTTCTCCTCATTTTCTATGATAACAAGGATGCAACTACATCCTCAACCTTTAACATGGATGGAATGGCACTACCAATTGCTACAACCATATTATCCCAAGAGTATGGAAAATAATATACCAGTGCAATGCAAGTATCTTCTTCCTCCATCTTAATATCAACATAATGCAGTTAACTTACCAAAGTATTAAAGTAATTTAGATGATATACCACATTGTCACTATCCTCCATCCTAAGATGATATAGCTTCTTTTGAAGACTTAACTTGTTTATCAAGGAATTTGATTGATACAAATTCCCCAACTTATCCCATAGATCGTTTCCATTGTATTCCCTAATGACATTCAATAGCACTGAATCTGAGAGCCACAATTGAATCATGCTTCTCTCTTTTCACTCTATCTTTTCCGAATCTTTTTTCGAGAAAAGTGGGTGTTGTACCTGGATCCACAACAATTAACTACTCTTTGTCTACAAGAAGATGTTTCATCTTCAACTTCCATTAGAAGATATGGTCATTAAACTTATTGATTTCTATTCTCAAACTGATCATCATTTTTCTTGCACAAGATTCACTCTGCAAAACTCCCACTCCATCATAGGTTTATCACATACCCAAGATACAATTGCTCTTCACAATATGAGCTAAACCCTAGCAACAAAGGTGTCCCACTGAAGCAACCTCGCTATGATGCCAGCTGAATTTTTTTTATAAACCTATGTAAGAAAATAAATACCAAACAAAATGTAAAACACAAGAATTATCCGTGCCACACACACACATTACACATAAATTTACCCAGGAAACCCAATTCCAGAAAAACCAACATTCATAAGAGTTTATGCACTCTCTCTTTCATTGTATTTTATTTTCTATTTATAATACAATATTAGAGAATACCAAACCCTAATCCATTAACCTAAATTAGATTACAACCCCAATCCCTTAAGTATAATTATTTTATAGTGGGTCACAAAACCATGGGTCGAAAACCCCCGTGCTAGCCTGCCCAAGGGACCTAATCAACCCCATCAAATCCCCCTTTATCTGGGAACCTACAAAGAGTACAACACATCCAATATTCTCTCACTTGTTGTATTATTTGAAATGGGGGGTTAAAGGGGAAGCATTCATGAAATCAGTTGATAAGGATAGCAATTCCCATTGATTCTCTACCCCAAGAGAAATTTTCAGCACTTATAGACTTTGCCATTAAATTTGCAACATTATTCAAGGTATCAACCTTATCTAATGTTACTTTGTTCTATTCAACTGTGTCTTTAAAAAAATGGTATTGAACATCAATATGCTTTGTCTCGGAATGGTAAGCAAGGTTCTTTGCTAGAAAAATTGCACTTGAACTGTCACAACCTATTCTCACTACTTTTTCAACAAAACTAACACGTGAAAAAAATATTTGCAACCATATGGATTAATTACTTCAGTGAGCGCCTACCATCTATTATGATTTTTTAGTTGACAATACAACTACACCCTTCCCCTTACTCATCCAATTGATTTCTCCACCAAAAAAGTTGAAAACAAAACCACTTCTATATCTTCTACGGTCAATATCTCCAACCTAGTCTCCATGAACAAAACATTGCATATCTATATCATCCATCCTTGGTGTCAAATTGCATAATATGAAGTGCCAAGCAAATATATAAATACCCTCTTCACTATCATCCATTTTTCCTTCCCTGGTTTTGATGTATACCTTCACAAAACACCCACTGAAAGCAACAACTTGTCTAGTACAAACCATATCATACATCAAACTTCCAACAACACTAACATAGGAAACACGTGACATGTCTTCTACCTCTTCTTGAGTCTTTTGAATCTTATCTATAGATAACTTTGCACCTACAATAATAGGGACATTTTTATGGTATCATGTATATTAAACCTCTACAATATCGTCTCAATATATTTCCTTTGACACAACCAGAGTCTTCCATTGGCCCGGTCTCTTTGAATTTTCATGCCCAAAATAAAAAATTTCTGCACCAATATTTTTCATATCAAAATTAGAAGACAATTGAGATTTGATGTCCATGGTGGTTTCCTTGTTGTTTCCAATCAATAACGTATCATCAACATATAAGACAACATAAATAAAATGATCGCTAACCTACTTGAAATACACATAGTGATCAACTTGACTTCTTGAGAAACCAATTCCCAATATATAAGTATCAAATTTTTGATACCACATTCTTGGTGATTGTTTTAATCCATGTAGGGTCTTCTTTAGCTTGCAAACCAGCTCCTTGTATCCCTTCACTACAAAACCCTATTTTTTCATGTAGATTTCTTCTTCCAAATCACCATGCAAAAACATTGTCTTCACATTCATTTTCTCTACTTCAATACCAGAAGCAACAACAATAGACAAAATAAATCTAATAGAAGTCAATTTAGCAACATGAGAAAAAATATCACCAAAATCAATTCCCCCCACCTAGGAATACCCCTTATCTACTAGGATATATTTGTACTTATCTACCTTACCTTCTACACTCAACTTCTCCTTAAACACCTTGTCACCCATTTTCTACCAATATGTTTTCTTCTCGCCGAAAAATCAACTAGATTCCAAGTATTTTTTCTAAGGAATCCATTTTTTGAACCAATTCCTTCTTCCAAATTTCACTATCCTCTTAGTCCACTGCATCCATAACAGATATAGGATCATCATTAATAATATATAGAGAAAAAATAGAGTGAAAATCGGGTCGGATATAGAGTTTTGGTTTCCTTCTCTCATGAACAGATCTCCTCAAGGATGGAACTTGATGGTATTTCTTTTTTGGTTCATCCTCTTATGTTGAGTTAGATTCTTCACCCTCCAATTCAAACACTAATTTCTTTGGTTCTTATTCATTTGGTTGGACATCCCGTTTAGAAAAATATTTAACCTCCATAAATACAACATCTCAACTATAAATAGTCTAGTTATTGGGTTCCAAAGTTTATAACCTTTTATGCCATCTTTATAACCAATAAAGATGCATTTTCTACTTTATTATCCAACTTACTCTTATTTTCCTTTGGAACATGCACATAAGCATCACAACCAAAACCTATAATATGTTTAAGATATGGTTATTTACCAATCCATGCTTCATGTGGAATTTTTTCAACCAGTGATGATGTAGCTGATATGTACCGAGTAACCTACATTATCCATTTCCTCTACCTATGATTCATGTGATAACCATGTACCACTAAGCATACTCCTTTCCTTCTCCATCACCGTCGTGTTCATCCTTTCTACAAATACATTATGTCGAGGTGTGTATAGAGTAATCTTTTTCCTTACTATTATACACTTCTTATTGAATTCCTAGAACTCATTTCTACATAACTCTCTGTTGAGGCCTGGAAATTCGCAGGCAGCAACAGTAAGGGATTCTCCCCAATCAACGTTCCCAACTAGCCCCTTGACTGTTTGGAATAGAGAATCCGTCCGTTTTGCGGTCCGGCTACCGTAGGTCAAGAAACAAAACAAAGGCTTTACCGGTTACGGCCCGGCCCACCGAGTTTTTGTGTTTTTTGCCTTTAAGAAATGAAATGCAAGTGCCTAACTAAATGCAGGGCGATCAAGATGCAGGGAGTGGTCACAATGTGATGCGCAGGTTCTTACCTCTCGTCTTGTGCTCGCAAGCAACCAAATAAGATACAATAAGAAATAAACTAACTATCTAATCTATCCCTAGGGAGCAGAATTATCATGTTGGGTGAATAATACAATCAGTACATGCATTATGAAATGTTTCAGATAGCTGAGACTTTCTTCCAAAACACATGAACACTCTACAAAATATTTCAACAACCAGATAGCTGATTATTTATGAACAAGCCAATATTACTCACCATGGAAAGCCACATCTCAAAAAATAAACTTAAGAATATTCCAACAAGAACATAGGTTCAGAAATCAGAACATTCTCACAGTTAAAGAGTCATAGCTGAAAACGAAATAGTTCGTCTTCACCTAGCTCAATTAAATTCATGTGATGCATTCCATATTGCACCTCTTCCAGCAAGCAAAGTTTGCAGTCTCTCATGTAAAACAAAGTAGTTCCTCTTACAATCGATGGTTTACAAAATTTCCCAGGGAAAAATCCCTGTCTCATTCCTACTTTCAGATATTTAAACTACCATTTGCGACCTTTGGGCTTCCCCTAAACGTGTGTCCTTCCCTGGGAAGGTAGGAATGAGACAGGGCTTTTTCCCTGGGAAATTTTGTAAACCATCGATTGTAAGAGGAACTACTTCGTTTTACATGAGAGACTGCAAACTTTGCTTGCTAGAAGAGGTGCAATATGGAATGCATCACATGAATTTAATTGAGCTAGGTGAAGAGGAACTATTTCGTTTTCAGCTATGACTCTTTAACTGTGAGAATGTTTTGATTTCTGAACCTATGTTCTTGTTGGAATATTCTTAAGTTTATTTTTTGAGATGTGGCTTTCCATGGTGAGTAATATTGGCTTGTTCATAAATAATCAGCTATCTGGTTGTTGAAATATTTTGTAGAGTGTTCATGTGTTTTGGAAGAAAGTCTCAGCTATCTGAAACATTTCATAATGCATGTACTGATTGTATTATTCACCCAACATGATAATTCTGCTCCCTAGGGATAGATTAGATAGTTAGTTTATTTCTTATTGTATCTGATTTGGTTGCTTGCGAGCACAAGACGAGAGGTAAGAACCTGCGCATCACATTGTGACCGCCCCTGCATCTTGATCGCCCTGAATTTAGTTAGGCACTTGCATTTCATTTCTTAAAGGCAAAAAACACAAAAACTCGGTGGGCCGGGCCGCAACCGGTAAAGCCTTTGTTTTGTTTCTTGACCTACGGTAGCCGGACCGCAAACCGGATGGATTCCCTATTCCAAACAGTCAAGGGGCTAGTTGGGAACGTTGATTGGGGAGAATCCCTTACTGTTGCTGCCTGCGAATTTCCAGGCCTCAACAGTTTTGGCGCTAGAAGGAGGGCCGCCTGTGCATGGCTGGCCGAGGAAACCCGTTTTCCTGAGATTATTCCGCTGGTTACAGTTCTGAAAGTAGTGGACCGCGCAATCCAATTCCAGAAGAAGAAAAAAGAGAACATCTATATGCTGTTGGTAACGAAGTAGTTAACGACCTCAAAAGACACACCCGGGCATACGTAAAGAAGCTTGGAGGGTTGCCGATT
>LPNX010078710.1:5705-63533 GCA_001517045.1 Pseudotsuga menziesii | reverse complement strand
CTGGGGAACATGAAGATGTAGTGTGCAGACTTTTCCCGCATACCCTCAAAGGAGCTGCTGCATCTTGGTACTTTGGGTTGCCTGCTAATTCTATCCCGGATTGGATACTTTCGAGAGAATTTTCAGAAGTAAGTATGCAGTTCAAAAGACTCACGCAGTCCTTATGAAAGGACTATGTGCACTGAAGAAAGAGAAAAAGGAAAAAGTGCACAGTTTTACACAAAGGTTTGCAGCATATCTTAAGAAATTTTCTGAAACAGACAAGCCTTCAGACAAAGTACTAATTGAGTACTATACTTCAGCTTTGGGTCCTGATCTGGCCATGTTTGCGAAAGGTAGGGCCAAGCCTACTCTAACAGAAACCTATGAAGAAGCAGAAGTGGTGGAGGCTGAGAGAGAGAGTATCGAATATTACCCCGAACAATCAGGAGAGAGAAGGAAAACTTTATTGTTCACTAAGCCTAAAGAGGAGAAAGCACCAGATTATGAAAGTATGGCCAAAATGATGCAAAAGCTGTCTAATAATATCATAGACTTGGAAAAAGAGAAGGAAACACAGAAGTTCTACAGGCCTTATTATAAGAAAAGGGAGGAAAATAATCATTCCCAACCTCCTCCTCACAATACTGCGTCTATGAATCTGACAGAGATAGGGATGGAAAATTTATGCACCTTTCACCAGCAGCCTCACTCCGAAAGGAACTGTCCACAATGGATAAATTCAATGACGTTAGTTATGAATCAGATGTTGGATTCAAGACTAACGGAAGAAGATGATGATGAAAAGAAAGAAAATGTTGCTTCTACTTCTACAAAGGAACAGGAAGAAGAGACTATGGCATTATGGAGTTCTGTCTCCTTACTCGATGCAGAAGAAGATATAACTAAAAAACACAAAGATATCAGGGAGTCTAACGTGACAACTAGAAGTCAAGGGACGGTTAGCAATGACAGTATTTTACTCCCAAAGATCAGAAGGCTACAAAGGAATATCAAGAAGAAATTTCAAGATAAATCCGTGGCTGATAAGACTCTGGAATTACTTATTACCAGCCAAGACCCTAAGCAGAATAGAATGCTACCTGAACTAAACAAAGAAAAGGTGAATGCTGATAAATCTCAGTCCATTAAACAGCAAATTGAATATGACGTTGTTGAAGATTTAAAAAAGATAAAGGCAAACGTCCCTCTGTTTGAAATGTGAAAAGTACCTCAACAAAAGGAAATATTGTTGAAAGCACTGGAAACATCAGAAGAGGAGCGTCCTGCTGACAATCAACCTCTGGACGAAGAAGAAATTGGAGAAGCTAGCACTGGAGGTAAGTCTAAAACTAAACAGCCACCCTTCCTCCTGACGTTTGAAATTTTTAACCATAACGTTCACAATTGTCTAGTAGACTCAGGGGCGTCAATTAATGTCATGCCCGTATCAGTATGTAAGAAAATCAACGGGCAGTTTAAGCCAACCACGTGGAGGGTGGTGCAATCGGATAGGACAGACGTTAAGGTAATTGGTGAGATGGAGGACGTTCTAATCCGTCTGGCATCAAATGACAAAGTATGCCAGGTTATTAACATCGTGGTGGCTGATATACTAGACGCTTACGGCCTGGTCCTGAGCAGAGATTGGTCAGCTAAATTGAATGGATATTTCGCCTCAGATTGGTCGCACCTGTGGTTGCCGTACAAAGGAAGTCCCAATCAGATTAAGGTTTTGAGAGAACCTCACATGAAGTACAATGTTACTCAACTGGATGAGAAAAATATACCGGTCGAACCTGTGTTGGGAAACTATTTCCTCGAACTGGAACCAGGGAACTATCAAGCGGAGGAGGCCAGTGACACATCTAACACCCAGCCTGATCTCCTTCGTTTTTCTCAGGCTGATGAGATTGATTGTAAAATAGTAGATTTAGCAGTAGGAATAGATTCATTTGCAGTAGTTAATGATTTTTGGACTTTATTTTTTGATGGCTCAAAGACATTAGAAGGGTCAGGGGCTGGATGTGTCCTTATTGATCCACAAAAGAATAAACATTTCCTGTCATGTAGATTAGAGTTTGAATGTACTAACAATACAGCTGAATATGAAGCACTGGTGCAGGGACTCAAGAAAGCAATTGAATTGAAGGTAAGTAATTTAAAAGTCTTTGGGGACTCAGAAATAGTTGTAAAGCAAATAAGAAATCAAATACATTGCGTTTCCCCCCACTTGAAAGCTTACCAAAACGATGTATGGGATTTGCTTAAATGTTTTCATGCATTCAATATTATTTCAATCCCAAGAATGAAAAATGCGGCCGCTAATCTTTTGGCCACATCAGCCGCCAGGCTGGTACCCACTAATAACAGATGTTCTGTTGAATTACTTTTCAGGCCTTCAGTACCTGACATGATCACCAACTTGCGAGTATTTGACAATGACCAGCAAATAATCGAGTGTTTGACAAATGATGAGATCTTTAAAGGAGCCATTATTGATGATGAAAAACACCAAGCCGAGATGAAATTTGACAATTTCGTCCCTAAAGGGGTCAGAACGTTAGAGAAGATCTTTGACTTGGATGAAAAATTCAGAAGACCCGCTAACGTAAAGACGCACAGCTCAACTCTATAGTTCGAACTGGTAAACTTAGGGACTGAAACGGATCCTAAGTTTGTGAACCTTGGCAAATGTTGTTCACCAGTCGAGAGGGATAGGTTCATCAGTTTGTTTAAACAGTACAAAGATGTCTTTTCCTGGACGTACCAAGATTTGAAAACCTACGACACTAGCATCATCAAGCATATCCTCCCTATTAAAGCGGGCGTCAAGCCATATCAGCAGCCGTTAAGGAAGATGCACCCGAAGTTGAAGCCACTAATCCAGAGCGAAGTAAAGAAATTGTTAGATGCTAGAATTATTTTTAAAGTCAGACACTCTGAGTGGGTGTCAAATTTAGTGCCAGTTAGAAATAAATCGGGAGAAATCAAACTGTGCGTGGACTTCAGAAACTTAAACCGTGCCTCAGATAAAGACAACTATCCGGTGCCTCCCATGGAGCAGTTGTTACAGATGGTTTCCGGTTCTGAATTGTTTTCATTGTTAGACGGGTTCTCTGGTTACAACCAAGTGTTAGTAGCCGAGGAAGATAGATTGAAGACAACGTTCAGAACTAAATCGGGGACTTTTTCCTATAGAAGGATGCCTTTTGGACTGATTAACGCTGGAGTGACATTTCAGAGAGATATGGACATAGCTTTCTGTGGACTGATTGGACGAAGTGTTGTGGTATACCTTGATGACATCATGATATTTTCGAAGAAAAGAGGGGAGCACGCGTTCCACCTGAAGCAAATTTTCGAACGCTGCCGGAAATATGGCATTTCCCTCAATCCTAAGAAGTGTGTTTTTGCGGTCACAGAGGGAAAGTTACTGGGGCATATAGTTTCAAAGAGAGGTATATCTATAGACCCAGAAAGAATTAAGGCCATTGAACAAATCCCTATGCCCCATAATAAAAAGGGAATGCAATCCTTCATGGGAACAATAAACTTTGTAAGAAGATTTGTACCTGATTTTGCCCAAACTGTTAAGCCACTGCAGCAGATGGTCAAGCAAAATACACAATTTAAGTGGACTGAAATTGAAAAGAATGCTTTCAGCAAAATCAAGACTGATGTTGCACATGCTCCCTCCCTGAAAATCCCAGACTTTGGTAAAGACTTTATTATGTACACCTTTGCATCCGATGATTCATTGGCAGCCGTGCTCACCCAAAAGGAGGACGGGGGTGATGAATTCCCAATCTCTTTCATGAGCACTGGGCTTCAAGGGGCTGAATTAAACTACCCAGCCATTGATAAGCAAGCATACGCAGTATTTAAGGCAGTGAAGCAATTCAGACCTTATATACTAAAAAATCGGACCAAGGTAATAGTTCCTTACCCAGCTGTAAGGTCTCTTCTCATTCAGAAAGAGTTAGGAGAAAGAAGGGGCAACTGGGTAATAGCCCTTCAAGAATACGACCTTGAATTCAAGCCAGCCACTATAGTGAAAGGTCAAGGGCTATGCAAATTGATGACTGGAAGCAGAAACACTGAAGAACAAGCATGGGAAGATGAAGCCGAATTGCATGTAATGGATGTATGTCCTTTGTTCACGGCTCCTGAATCCTGGTACAGAGACCTTGTGCATTACTTGCAGTCAGGGCTATTGCCAGAACATTGGAGTTCAAAACAAAGGAGAGCTCTGCGTTTGAAATCAGCTTCCTACCAAATCATAGAAGGCGTACTTTTCAGAAAGAACTACAATGGAGTCCTCCTGAGATGCTTGGAGAAAGAGGATGCTAAGATGTCTGAATTACACGATGGTCCGGCTGGGGGACATTTTTCAGGCGACACTACAGCCCACAAAATCCTTAGAGCTGGTTACTATTGGCCTACGCTCTTTAAGGATGCACATGCACATGTCAGAAAATGCGATATTTGTCAAAGATGTGGTGGAAGACTGCCTAAAGCAGCAGCACCTCTAAAGCCTGTGATGGTCATGGAACCATTTGAACAATGGGGGCTGGACATTATTGGAGAAATAAAACCGAATTCTTCCCTGCTGCACAAGTACATTCTTACTGCTACTGATTATTTCACTCGCTGGGTCGAAGCTATCCCACTGCGTAAGATAAACGAAGACGAAGTCATCAGCTTCCTACAAGATCATATCATGACCAGGTTTGGAGTTCCAATTTCGTTAGTTTTTGACAATGCTAAATATTTTTCATCAATTAAATTGACTGCATTTGCTCATGATAAAGGGATAAAATTACATTACTCTGCTAACTACTATCCGCAAGGGAATGGCCTGGCCGAGTCCTCTAATAAAAACCTCATTATAATTTTGAAGAAGACTATGGTAGAAAACCAGAGAAGTTGGCACTTAGCCTTACCCAATGCCCTGTGGGCTGACAGAGTCACCTCCAAGTCTGCAATAGGAATATCACCCTATACCCTTGTGTACGGTAAGGAGGCCATCCTGCCCCCCAATATCATGCTACCAGCTTCCATACTAGCCCAAGAGTCTAGGGGGTCTGATGATGAGGTTCTCCAAATAAGGATATATAATCTTCTGAAAGCAGAGGAGGCCAGATCCAAGGCTAGAGAACATTTTAAACAGCGGCAGGATATAGTAAAAAGGTGGTTTGACAAACACAAATCTGGGAAAAGGGACTTGGAAGTGGGAGACCTTGTTCTCAAGTGGGATCATCCCCATGATGAGAAGGGAAAGCATACTAAGTTCCAACAATTATGGGTAGGCCCATTTCAGATCAAAGCAAAACTTGGCCCTGCTACTTATAAGCTGCAGGATTTACAAGGATGGGAAGAGAACCTACCAGTCAATGGTTTGGTTCTCAAGCCTTATTTTTCTTGAAGTTGTCTTTGAGTTTCCTGTTTTGTATATAAATAAGATGTTGGTTGTTTTGGAGTCATGTTTTCATTTTGTTTGGTTTTAAGTCTATCGGTTTCAATAAAGGGAGTTAACTCGTGGTTTTTTTAGAGACACCAAAATTTCTGGGAATGGTGGACATGTTTGAGTAGTCAGACTATGTGTTGTTGTTTGAGTTCTTCCAGTCTAGCAGTTTTTCTCAAAGTCTCTGTGTGCATTGAAGTCCTACTTAACCCCTACAAGATAAACCGGATTCGAGGAGTCTGGAGTACTATGTCAGGGCTCCATCCACGTCACATGTAAAATGTTCAAAGGAGCGACAGTAAAGGACCCATGGAAAGAAGCAAGGTGAACAGTGTATTAAATATAAATGATCCCATGCCAAGAATCAAATGCAAAAAGGCAAATAAAGAGTCTAAACTTCTATAAAAGCATCATAAATCAAAGCGGTGCTGAATCACAAGTACTAAATTGCCAAAAGATCCTCTCCATCCGTGAGCTGAAGCTTGAAACACACCACTCACACAAAAGGATACTATGGGATAGAGGATCCTGAATTAAAATTCACTAAGAAAGGCGCACAGAAAGACTCAAATGAAAGGAACAAAAGTCCAAGAGCACAAAAAGTGTTAAAATGGCATGGGAACGAGGAACAAACGAATACTGTTGTTTACTATCTGCTGCAATCCTGTGGTGTCCAAGCTGTTAGCTACCTGAATACAGAAGTAATAATGAAACTCGTACTCGGGCCCCGACAGAGTTATCTAGACTTGAAGATCTCGGTTTCCACTTCCCCAAATTGGACTAGTATCAATGATTAAGGTACACACTTCAGTCTTTTGAGAGATCCGAATAGCTGGAAGAATTTATTTGATGCATTTGGTTGTGAAACAGCCTGCCACTCAAAGAAAAGTCACCCAAAGATCTAGGTTCACCAGGAAATCGCCAGTTGTTGCTGCCGCAACTGTCTCCCTAAATTTACTTTATTTAAATTATGGGCCCCTCCTCATTGTTTTTGCTTGGTTTGGTCATGAAACTCTTGAGCCTCTCAGGCGTTTTTCTTTTAGTTTTACTGTGAAAGGGGATGTTAGCTGGTTTATTTATGCCTTGTTCAGTTTCAGTTTGAGTCGTGGATGTCGAGTTTTCTGGTCGAAGAAAAGGAAAAGTTTGTTTTTCAGAGTTGCCTTTTCGAAGAAAGAACGAACCCAGCTGTGCCTAATCCTTAAAACTGTTTGAATATTTGTTAGTTCCTTGCGATCGGGCCTCTTTTTAATTTCAGATCGGAAGCCGTTAGTCTTCTGTTCCGCCGCCGTTGCGGCCCTCAGATCATTCTAGCATCCGACTCTCTAGATCTCGCCGACGTCCGATTCGTATTTAACCTTAAGTCGCTTGCCCGTAGCCCTGAATCGTCCGCCGTTGCGACTGGGAGATCCTCTGAGCTTTCGATTCTATTGTCTGTTGACGTCCGACTTATCCTCCTCCTGCCCTCGTCGCTTATCTCCAACCTTTGTCTCGTCCGCCGTTTCGGCTGGGAGATCCTTTCAACTTCCGATCTACCATCCTTCCGACGTCCGATTAATGATGTTTCCCGCCGGTGGAGTGGTCTACCCGTCCGACGTTAGTATTGTTGAGTCACCAGTAAGTCTCCCGCCATGGTCGAGGTAGTGGTATCGGCACATGGTGATTTCCTTGCGGGCTGGTTGTTTCATGAGTAGATCTGACTATTTTGTTTTATAACGTAACCCCAGTAGATGATGCTTGTCGATCGATTGCAGGTGAGTGAGGAGGAGCGATCAAAATGTCACGGCGTGGAGAAATACGGACCGTTTAACAGCAAACGCGGAGTTTTGGAAGGCCCGGCAGTTACCCAACCAATCATGAATGTGCGTTGAAAGATGGGGGATCAGGAATGTTTTGGCAACTGGAAGGACACACGTTTAGGGGAAGCCCAAAAGGTCGCAAATGGTAGTTTAAATATCTGAAAGTAGGAATGAGACAGGGCTTTTTCCCTGGGAAATTTTGTAAACCATCGATTGTAAGAGGAACTACTTCTTTTTACATGAGAGACTGCAAACTTTGCTTGCTGGAAGAGGTGCAATATGGAATGCATCACATGAATTTAATTGAGCTAGGTGAAGAGGAACTATTTCGTTTTCAGCTATGACTCTTTAACTGTGAGAATGTTTTGATTTCTGAACCTATGTTCTTGTTGGAATATTCTTAAGTTTATTTTTTGAGATGTGGCTTTCCATGGTGAGTAATATTGGCTTGTTCATAAATAATCAGCTATCTGGTTGTTGAAATATTTTGTAGAGTGTTCATGTGTTTTGGAAGAAAGTCTCAGCTATCTAAAACATTTCATAATGCATGTACTGATTGTATTATTCACCCAACATGATAATTCTGCTCCCTAGGGATAGATTAGATAGTTAGTTTATTTCTTATTGTATCTGATTTGGTTGCTTGCAAGCACAAGACGAGAGGTAAGAACCTGCACATCACATTGTGACCGCTCCCTGCATCTTGATCGCCCTGCATTTAGTTAGGCACTTGCATTTCATTTCTTAAAGGCAAAAAACACAAAAACTCGGTGGGCCGGGCCACAACCGGTAAAGCCTTTGTTTTGTTTCTTGACCTACGGTAGTCGGACCGCAAACCGGACGGATTCCCTATTCCAAACAGTCAACGGGATAGTTGGGAACGTTGATTGGGGAGAATCCCTTACTGTTGCCGCCTGCGAATTTCCAGGCCTCAACACTCTCCATCATTATTTTTCCTAGACACGTTCATTTTCTTCTCTACCTGATTTTCTACAAGAGCTTTAAACTCTTTAAATTTCTCAAAAAATTGAGATTTCTTTTACAGGAGATAGACCGATGTGGTCCTCAAAAAATCCTCAATGAATGAAACATAATACACAAATTTACCTAGTGATTGAACATAAACACATCACTCTATATTAACTCAAAGATTCATTTTTCTTTTGTAGCACCAGATGGGAATCTCAACCAATATGTTTACCATATGTATAACGTTCAATTTAATCGAAATTTAATGAGCAATCAAACATACCTTCTGCCATACTTTAATCCTTCCATATTTGAGCAGTAACTTGACCCTTCCACATTCTATGATTTAGGTACTTTATTCAACTATGAGGAAAACATCACCACCATTATACTTTTCATGTTTATAAAACCACTACTTATGAGGATTCATATGAAATTAATCACTTGAGTCGATCACCCATACATCATGACTACATATGCACTTGTAGATGCCACATAAACATCACCTTCTTCTGCATATGGTGTTGTTTCTGTGGAAGGGGCATCATCAAATCACTTACCCCGTCAACACTCTTAGATCTACAATTCTTCCTACGACGCCCTGCTTTACCAAATTTCGAACATCTATTTTCAAATTGTCATGGATATTTAGATCTATCTCTAGATTTATGTCTGCCTCGATAAGACCTATTTTTCCTCTCCTAGGGAAAAACTATCATAGATAATAATAATAAAAATCCTTAGTCACACCCTCCATGGATTTTCTCCTCATTTCCTCTCATAACAAGGATGCAACTACTTCCTCAAACATTAACTTAGATTGAGTGGCACTACCAATTGCTACAACTAGATTGTCCCAAGATTCTGGCAAAGAACACAACAAGGTATTGTTCTTATCTTCTTCCATCTTATTATCAATAGAAATCGGTTGACTTACCATAGTATTAAGGGAATTTATATGGTTTTCCACGGTGTCACTATCCTCCTCCTAAGATGATACAACAAAAATAAACTATTTACTAGGGACTTTGACTAATACAAATTCCCCAGCTTGTCCTATATATTTGTTTTGTATTCTGTAGAGATGTTCAACAATGTTGAATCTAAAAGATATATTCAAATCATGCTTCTCATTTTTCTCTCCAGATTTCCCCAATCTTCTTTTGGCATACTAGTGGGATTTATATGTGGATCCACAGCAACAATCGGCTGAACTTTTTCTACACAAAGATAATCCATCTCCAAATTCCATAACTTGAAGCTTTGGTCATTAAACTCCTTGATTTATATTCCTGAACTATTCATCATTTCCTTTCATGGTATTCAATGTGAAAATCTCCCACTCCAACACAGGTTTATCACAGACCCAAGATACCCTTGCTCTTCACGATATGAGCTAAACCCTAACAATGAAGGCATCCCCTTGAAGCAAATAACCTCAATTTTATGATAAAGGCACATCATTAAGGGTTAAAATTGAAATATATGTGTGTGTGTGTGTGTGTGCACGCCACAATCTAATTTGCACATCTATTGTATCAATATATATACACACCAATGCATTTTGTGAACTTAAAAACACACTGAATCATTTTTGTAAAAATTGTCTTTTAAATATTAATATTTTATCATAAGTCGGTGCTTTATGTATAATAAATTATTAAAAATGGGATAAAAATAGTTTTTAACTTGTGTGGAGTATAAATATATTCCCCGAGGCATTTTGTAAATGAAAGCACATCAAGGTCCTTTTATAGTTTTAAAAAATAAAAGCCGACTTTTTATTAATAATTTGTTTTCGCGAGTTGGTGCTTTATGTATTTGAACACATGGGGGAATTTGTATATGAATTCACTGGGGCATTTATATGCTTGTGAAACATGGATTAATTTTTTAATTCAAAATAAAAATATGCATATTTTTTAGCCTAGAAAATGGGGTATTTTGATATCAGTGCATTTGGTTATTTAGAGAATCAATTCATATGGTTTTGTAACACACTGATGCAGTGTGATTATTTAATAGCACTGGTAAAAACCTCTGCTAAAACCTCAAATCACCCAAATCCAATAACAATCTCTTATATAAATGGATAAACTAGACATTTTTTTAGTAGTTCCGCAAAAACCTCCACTATAAGGCGGTTTCCTTGCAGTGTCATTTGATGCTTATTTAGGATCACGTTTTTGAAATGCTCTTTTTCCTTACAAATGGTAAAGTTGTAAACATCTTCACAAAGTCTCTTACACAAGTAAAGTTTTCTAAACTTATACATATGTTAGGAGTTCAAGAATTTTCCATTAAGGGAGTAGGCTCTAATACCTCCTTCCTTCTCCTATTGTGTCACCTTTGTAAATCTTGCAATCCCATCCCAAGTTGTTCTTAAGTAGGGATGTTAATATATTTAGACACTTAGGAGTTAGTTAAGATCAACTTGGTCTAATGTGTCTTTAGGTAAATTTTGTTTCTTTAGTATGTTTTAGTCTGGATTTGTACTTATGTAATTTGACAGTCACGATACGTTATAAACATAAAGTGATCTAATGGTGCATATTCTCCCCAATCTTAACGGATATCAATATATGTATTTGCACTTGATTATCCCATCATCTATGTTTAAAGAACATGGAGGGTCATTTGTTAGGATGATTTGAGAAACTCGTATGTAAATTATTTTTCCTTTGCATTAATATATTGCCTCAAGTAATTATTTGGATGGGATCGTAGATTGTTTCCCTCTATGAGGGTATAAACCACGTAAAACATTGGTGTGTCGATCTATAATATGTTTGTAAGCGGTTGCTTCAGGTGTGTCGATCTATAATATGTTTGTAATAGGTTGCTTCATGTGTTCGACCTGTGTGGAAATATCGTGTTTTAGTGAAACATGGTATTAGAGCACTTATGAAGACCTGCTCCCAATTTTGATTGAGAAATTGAACATGTGTCCCTGCATGCATCAAAGGATTTTATATTATACTATTACTTGGCTGAGAGAGGTGTTTCATTTCATCCAAAGTGTTGCTTTTTGTTGAAATTGCTTTCATTTCACTCAAAATTATTTCATTTTCTAGATACGACCATTTTATTAAAACTAGAGGTATATTTTTTACATTTGCAGACTTTTTAAAACTATTTCACTCGGTTTCATATTTCAGAGTTCTGTTTTTATTCTGAGTTTTCCTTGATTTTAGTCTACATACTCTTTATTGTGCACGCAGTGTGAACTTGACAAATCATAAATAGATTAAAAATGGTTTTCTTGATAGAGTATTCTCTTTGTCATGTAATTTTTGCGAACTTGGTAAACCAAAAACAATGAGAACTTTGAAAATATAACCAAGGTAATCTAACCAAGGCCTAACCCTAAATTTTAGAAATTTTAGTATCAAATTTTCATTTTTTATTTGTGTGGTTGTGTTAAAGTGCTTAAATGTGTTTTTAAGATTATTGTTTGTGTATGGCTATGTAAGTGTGTCTAAATATGCCTTTAAGGAACTCTCAGTAGAATAGGCCACCAAAAGAACCTTGGTTTTGGTCTACAAGACATTTTTACATAGCCACACAAGCAAATAATGAAAATTTGAAACCGAAACTTCTGAAATTTGGGTTTAGACCATGGTTAGCTTACTTGGAAAATGCAAGTTTTCTCACTAAGTTTGGTTTACCAAGTTCACACAAGGTGTGCGACAAAGAATATTTGTACTCAAGAAAACCCTTTCTATTATATTTCTAATTTACCGAGTTCACACAGAATGCACGGAACAGAGCACATGGAAAAGAGCATACGCTAACTGAAAAGAGGACAAACTAGGAATAAAATAGGAAATTAAAATATCAAAAAATGTGAGATATATATTTTTTAATTTGTAAATGTAACAATATACATCTGGATCTGATAAAATGGTCATATCTTAGGCAAACATAAACCTTTTTCAAGTGAAACAAAAATAGTTTCCAATAAAATCGTTGCTCCAAATCCAATTGAACACCTCTCTCATCCTAGAAATGCACAAAGTGCCAAGAGTTTAGAAACTAGAAACCCATGAGTGTTTGTTACTCATGGATGGAAAAAATCCAAGCAAGTTGTCAACGTTGCTCATGTTAATATGAACAATTGGGGAGCATTGTATCATGAATTGGATGAGATTCACAAAGAAAAACATGAATCTATTAACTATTTTAGTGTGATGTTCCCAGATAAATATTATTAGTTTCATGAAAGGCGTATTCCTTTTGAGAAAGAAATGTGTGAATGGTACTTGCATGCTCTCTAGAAGAAAGAAATGAAATATTAACTATATGCATGTTGGGGAAACCAATATATGTAAATTTTCCTTTAATATTCAACTAGGGCTAAACAGTGCATGCAAAATATCAACTGATAACCACACATGAATATCTTTTACAGTATGCAGTGGAATATAAAACTAATAAATAAATCACAACATCACATCGCGATATTGACACTATTATTTTATGTATGGAAACCCCCGGAAAAACCCAAGATGGGAAAACCGGTGCAGCAGTCAAATATAGATTTTATTATGAGAAAATATGGAACTTTTACAATCACTGCAAATTCACCCAAACCTGGTGAATGCAGTACCCAGCAGAATCACTGGAAAAATCCCAGCTAAACCTCAACACAATCCTGTGTAAGTGTACGGCCCAGCTGTACGAAGCTCGATGATCCTGCTGCTCGCTCCTCCGTCTTCTCTGCTAAATCCTCTGTCTGAATTTCTCTCCTTGTCTGTATCCTGTCTCTGTCGGAATACAAGTGTGTATGTTCTCTCCACCAATTGATCTCTCTTATATAACTTTAGGTAAAGCAAAAATCCTAATTTCACTTTCACTTTAACTAGTGGTAAAGCAAAAACCCTAATTTCCCTTTCACTTTAACTAGTGGTTCACTAAAGTTAATTTAGATCACTTTAGTTATTTTCCAAAGTAAACTTGGGAAAAATAATTAAATACAATTGGCTTCCTATTTTAATTCTTATGCATGCAAGAACACATGCATGCAGGAAGACCTTCCTTGTTGCTACTAGTTTAAAACTCCCTCTCAAAGAGGAAGGGATTCGGTAGAAACCCCAACTTATCCCTGAACTTCACAAAATTATGTCTGCAAAGTTCCTTGGTGAAAATTTCCAACACCTACTCATCTGTCTGTATGTACTCCAACCAAATGGTTCCCCTCTGAACACAATCTCTCAAGAAGTGGTATCTGATGTCTATGTGTTTGCTCCGGTCATGGAACACTGGATTCTCAGATAGCCTAATGCCACTCTGATTTTCATAGTGAACTATTGTAGTCTCTAGCTCACACTCGAACAACCCTGCAAGTAAATTGCTCATGGCACATACCCTCACAAGCATCCATGCTAGCTGCCATGTACTCAGCCTCTGCTGAGCTTAATGCAACTGACTTCTGCTTCCTTCTGAACCAAGAGACAACCCTTGATCCGATGCTGAAACAGCAACCTGAAGTACTCTTCCAGTCCTCTACACATCCTACCCAGTTAGCATCTGTGAAACCTGTACATGTAAATCTGGCTCCTCCAACTTGACTCCTGACTCCTGTGCTAGTTGCTGCTGTGCTGGTAAGTCTAGAGATCTCCGCAAGGCCCTGTCCTCATCGAACTAGACATCCCTACTCACAATGATCCTCCTGTGAGCAAGACTGTAAACTATATATGCCTTTGAAATTTCGTTGTAACCAACAAGTAACCCCTTCTCTCTAGAAGGGTCCAGCTTCTTCCTATTGTCAGCATGAACATGACAATAGCATACACTGCCGAATATGAGAATGTGACTCACATCTGGCCTAGTGCCTGTGAAGACCTCCTCTGGTGTATTCCTCCCCAAGGATGTGTGGGGACACATGTTCTAAATGTATATTGCATTCATGTATGCCTCGGCCCAGAGGAATAGTGGTAATCCCTGATCAAATAGCATGGCCTTAACTGCTCCAACCATAGTCTTGTTCTTTCACTCTGCAAATCCATTTTGTTGTGGGGTATGGGGCATAATGTGCTCCTTCTTGATCCCCTCAGTCAAACAATATTCCATGAACTCATTGGAAGTGTACTCACCCCCATTGTCTATCCTCAACACTCGAATCTTCTTTTAGGTTTGGTTCTCCACAAGAGTCTTGAATTCTCGGAACCTCTCAAAGACCTCCGACTTGGCCTTCAGGAAATAGATCCATGTTTTCCTGGAATAGTCATCAATAAAGGTTACGCAGTAACTATAACCACTAAACAAATGGACACTCATAGGTCCGCATACATCTGAATGCACCAAGTCCAATGGATCCTTAGACTTGTGCTCACTCTGTGGGAAAGGCTTTCTGATGTTCTTCCCCAAAGCACAACCCTTACAATGATTATGCTTTTCCTCCTGTACATGAGGAACTCCAATGACTACCTGTCTCAAATGATTCAATGCTCCATGGTGTAAGTGTGCCATCCTCCTATGCCACAACTCACCCTGACTGCTGCTGTTGCTACTGACTAGAGCCTTTGCAGGCTCAAAGTGTAATCTATACACTTTCCCTCCCCTTCTGCCAATCACCCGATCCAAGCTCCTATCTGACCCCTTAGGCCTGATATACACTCTATGGTCATGGAAATTCACCTGATATCCCTTGTCCTCCAGAGTGGATACTGATATAAGGTTCTTGGTCAGTCCTGGAACATATAACACATCAGCAAAACTTAGGGGTTTTCCATACTCCCTCTCAAATGAAATAGTGCCAACTCCCTGCGCCTAATACTGCGCATCATCACCTAGCTCAACGTGGATCCCTGTTCCACCCTCCTACAAATCTTTGAAGAAACTCTTATGTCCAGTCATGTGACTAGATGCTCCACTGTCAATGTACCATATCCTGCTCCCTGTGGTGCTTGCCATGCAATCAATCAAACAGAACTCCTCATCGAAGTTCCTGCTGAACTCATCCACCTATGCAAATCCAACCATCTAAGTGTTACTCTTCTTCTTCCTGTCTGGGCACTAGGAGGCAAAGTGTCCCTGCTTGTGGCAGATAAAACACTTGACCTTTGACACGTCAAGGTTCTTCTTACCATCCTTCTTCCTCTTTTCCTTCCCCTTGCTCTTCCCTGTAAGGGATAGAGCCTCCTCATCCACAATATGTGGGGCACTGCTTGATGAGCCTGATCCTTGACCCATGCGGGTCTCCTCCTGCACAAAGTCATCCCATAGTCTCTGCCAATCAGGGAGCTTCTCCCTAGCCACAACACCTTTGACAAAGGTGTCCCATGGCTTAGAGAAGCCATTAAGGGCTATTCAAACTAGCTCCTCATCATATGTCTTAGATCCAATAGCTCCAAGATCATCCCTAATCTATGTGAGCCTCATGAGATAAGACACCACTCCTTCTCCCTTGGCCATCTTGGTATTACGCATCCTCTCTTGCCACACCATCTTCTGGTTCTCGTTCTTGCTTTGGTACAGACTCTCCAAAGCCTTCCACATCTCTGTTGCAGTTTTCTTACCAGAAAGGTGAGGGACTATATGGTCCTTCACTCCATCCATGATAATCATCATGGCTCTGGAATCAATCTTCTTCCAAGCTTCTAAATCTGTCAGATTTGTGGGTGCAACCTTCATGGATTCAATGTGCTCCTCTGCATCACTGACGTCCTGGATCCTTGTGATCCTTTCTTTCCATGTAGGAAAGTTCTGAGCACCCTGGAGTCTATCCTCAACTCTCAACTGCACAGCCATAGTGAAGTGTACCTGTCAAACCCTAGATCTGGAAGTCTAGGTTTGTGTCTTCTTATAGATCTGCCCCTGATCTATCATTGTTGCTACAAATCTCTCAGATTTAGCTCACCAGAGCTCTGATACCATGTAAATTTTCCTTTAATATTCAACTAGGGCTAAACAGTGCATGCAAAATATCAACTGATAACCACACATGAATATCTTTTACAGTATGCAGCGGAATATAAAACTGAGAAATAAATCACAACATCACATCACGATATTGACACTATTATTTTGGGTATGCAAACCCCCGAAAAAACCCAAGATGGGAAAACCGGTGCAGCAGTCAGATATATATTTTATTATGAGAAAATATGGAAATTTTACAATCACTGCAAATTCACCCAAACCTAGCGAATGTAGTACCCAACAGAATCACTGGACAAATCCCAGCTAAACCTCAACACACTCCTGTGTAAGTGTACGGCCCAGCTGTACGAAGCTCGATGATCCTGCTGCTCGCTCCTCTGTCTTCTCGGTTAAATCCTCTGTCTGAATTTCTCTCCTTGTCTGTATCATGTCTCTATCGGAATATAAGTCTGTCTGTGTTCTCTCCACCAATTGATCTCTCTTATATAACTTTAAGTAAAGCAAAAACCCTAATTTAATTTTCACTTTAACTAGTGGTAAAGAAAAAACCCTAATTTCAGTTTCACTTTAACTAGTGGTTCACTAAAGTTAATTTAGATCACTTTAGTTATTTTCCAAAGTAAACTTGGGAAAAATAATTAAATACAATTGGCTTCCTATTTTAAGTCTTCTGCATGCAAGAACACATGCATGCAGGAAGACCTTCCTTGTTGCTACTAGTTTAAAACTCCCTCTCAACAAGGAAGGGATTCGGTAGAAACCCCAACTTATCCCTGAACTTCACAAAACTCTGTCTACAAAGTGCCTTGGTGAAAATGTCCGCCACCTGCTCATCTGTCTATATGTACTCCAATTGAATGGTTCCCCTCTAAACACAATCTATCAAGAAGTGGTATCTGATGTCTATGTGTTTGCTCTGGTCATGGAACACTGGATTCTCAGATGGCCTGATGCTACTCTGATTATCAAAGTGAACTATTGTAGCCTATAGCTCACACTCGAACAACCCTACTAGTAACTTCCTCAGCCACATGCCCTCACAAGAAGCCATGCTAGCTGCCATGTACTCAGCCTCTGCCGAGCTTAATGCAACTGACTTCTGCTTCTTGCTGAACCAAGAGACAACCCCTGATCCGATGCTGAAATAGAAACCTGAAGTACTCTTCTGGTCCTCTACACATCCTACCCAGTCAGCATATGTGAAACCTGCTAACTATACACTCCCCCTGTGCTCATAAACCAATCCATACTCCATTGTACCTCTGATGTAGCGAAGTATGTGCTTTGCAGCCATCCAATGCACTCTCTGAAGGTCCACCATGAACTGACTCAATGAGTTGACTGCAAAGCTAATGTCTGGTCGAGTGTTGACCAGATACATAAGCGATCCGATAAGCTGACGATACAAGTTAGGATCAAATTCGTCTAATCCTTATGCATCAATCTTCCTCCAGTTGGAAACTAGAGGTATGGCCATAGGCTTGCAGTCCTCCATCCTGAATCTCTTCAGGATATCTACTGCATACTTCCCCTGTCCGATGAAGAAGCATCCATCTCTCTGCCAAACCTTCAAGCCCAAAAAGTAATACATCAGCCCAAGGTCTTTCATCTCAAACTCTACTGCAAGGTTGGACTTTCAGTCTCCAATCAGCCTCTCATCTCCTGTCAGAAAGAGTTCATCCACATATAAGACCAGTATGAGAGGCACCTCACCTGTCAAGAAGTACAGATTGTGGTCAGCCTCACTCCACTAAGATCCCATCTCTCGTAGATAGCTGTCAATCCTTGAGTACCATGCTCAAGGTGCCTGCTTGAGCCTGTAAAGAGCTCGATGTAGTCTGCATACATGTGTCTCCCTGTTCTCCACATCATACCCCTCTTTCTGCTCAATATACACCTCGTCCTCTATAACTCCGTTGAGGAAGGCAGTCTTGATGTCCATTTGATGGACACGCCAACCCATCTGAGCTGCTAGTGAGATAATGGTCCGAATGGAAGAATACCTGGAAAAAGGGGCGAAGGTCTCCTCCTAATCAACACCCTCCTTCTGTGAAAACCCCTTTTCCATGAAGCGCGCCTTATATTTCTCCACGCTTTTGTCTGCCGCATGCTTCACCTTATAGATCCATCTGGATCCCACCACCTTTTTATCTTGTGGCCTCGGCACAACCTCCCATACTTGGTTTTTCATAATGGAGTCATACTCCTCAAACATAGCTTCCTGCCACACATCATGTTGTGCAGCCTCCCCGAAGCTGGAAGGTTCATAGTTAATCAACTTTGTCATCAGTGCCATATAACTAAGCCTCTCTGGTGATAGACTCCATCTAAAATATGTCTGTGGAGGATCTACCTGCTTGGAATCCTGCACTGTGGATCTAAACCACTTAGGCCTTGGCCTAGTGTCAGCCCGTTGCGGCTACTGGATATCCGTCTCCTACTACAGCCCATCCTTCAAGTCAATGACTGAAGGATCCTATCCACCTGACTCCCTCTAACCATTAGAACATGTGCTCTATGTCTGTAACTGTACCTATACATCTAGCTCCTCCAACTTGACTCCCGACTCATGTGCCAGCTGCTGCTCTACTGGTAAGTCCAGAGATCTCCGCAAGGCCCTGTCCTCATCGAACTGGACATCCCTGCTCACAATGATCCTCCTGGGAGTAGGACTGTAAACTCTATATGCCTTTGAAATATCGTTGTAACCAACAAGTAACCCCTTCTCTCCAAAAGGGTCCAGCTTCTTCCTATTGTCAGCATGAACATGACAATAGCAGACACTGTCGAATATGCGAATGTGACTCACATCTAGCCTAGTGCTTGTGAAGACCTCCTCTGGTGTCTTCCTCCCCAAGGCTATGTGGGGACACTTGTTCTGAATGTATATTGCAGTCATGTATGCCTCGGCCTAGAGGAATAGTGGTAATCCTTGATCAAATAGCATGGCCTTAGCTGCTCCAACCATAGTCATGTTCTTCCTCTCTGCAACTCCATTCTGCTATAGGGTATGGGGCATAGTGTGCTCCTTCTTGATCCCCTTAACTGAACAATATTCCATGAACTCATTGGAAGTGTACTCACCCCCGTTGTTTGTCCTCAACACTCGAATCTTCTTTCGTGTTTGGTTCTCCACAAGAGTCTTGAACTCTTGGAACCTCTCAAATACCTTTGACTTGGCCTTCATGAAATATATCTAGGTTTTCCTGGAATAGTCATCAATAAAGGTTACCCAGTAACTGTAACCACTTAATGAATGGACCCTCATAGGTCCGCATACATCCGAATGCACCAAGTCCAAGGGATCCTTAGACTTGTGCTCACTCTGTGGGAAAGGTTTCTTGATGTTCTTCCCCAAAGCACAACCCTTACAGTGGTTATGCTTTTCCTCCTATACCTGAGGAACGCCAATGACTGCTTGTCTCAAATGTTTCAGTGCTCCATAGTGTAAGTGTGCCATCCTCCTATGCCACAACTCACCCTGACTACTGTTGTTGCTGCTGACTAGAGCCTTTGCAGGCTCAAAGTATAATTTGTACACTTTCTCACTCCTTCTGCCATTCAACCGATCCAATCTCCTATCTGACCCCTTGGGCCTGATATACACTCTATGGTCACGGAACTTCACCTGATATCCCTTGTCCTCTAGAGTGGAGACTGATATAAGGTTCTTGGTAAGTCCTGGAACATATAACACATTAGCAAAACTGAGGGGTTTTCCAGACTCCCTCTCAAATGAAACAGCGCCAACTCCCTACGCCTGATATCGCGCATCTTCACCCAGCTCAACGTGGATCCCTGTTCCACCCTCCTGCAAGTATTTGAAGAATCTCTTATGTCCAGTCATGTGACTAGATGCTTCACTATCACTATGTACCATATGCTACTCCATGTAGTGCTTTCCATGCAAGCTATCAAACAGAACTCCTCATTGAAGTTCTTGTTGAACTCATCCACCTCTGCAAATCCAACCATCTGAGTGTTACTCTTCTTCTTCCTATCTGGGAACTGGGAGGCAAAGTGTCCCTGCTTGTGGCAGATAAAACACTTGACCTTTGACACGTCAAGGTTCTTCTTACCATCCTTCTTCCTCTTTTCCTTCCCCTTGCTCTTTCCTGTAAGGGCTAGAGCCTCCTCATCCACAATCTGTGGGGCACTGCTGGATGAGCCTGATCCTTGACCCATGCGGGTCTCCTCCTGCACAAAGTCATCCCATAGTCTCTGCCAATCAGGGAGCTTCTCCCTAGCCACAACACCTTTCACAAAGGTGTCCCATGGCTTAGAGAAGCCATTGAAGGCTATCTGAACTAGCTCCTCATCATCTGTCTTAGAGCCAACAGCTCCAAGCTCATCCCTAATCTATGTGAGCCTCGTGAGATAAGACACCACTCCTTCTCCCTTGGCCATCTTGGTGTTGCGCATGCTCTCTTGCAACACCATCTTCTGGTTCTCGTTCTTGCTTTGGTACAAACTTTCCAAATCCTTCCACATCTCTATTGCGGTTTTCTTACCAGAAAGGTGAGGGACTATATGGTCCTTCACTCCATCCATGATAATCAGCAAGGATTTGGAATCAATATTCTTCCAAGCTACTAAATCTGTCGGATTTGTGGGTGCAGCCTTCGTGGAGTCAATGTGCTCCTCTACATCACTGACGTCCAGGATCCTTGTGATCCTTTCTTTCCATGTAGGAAAGTTCTGAGCACTCTGGAGTCTATCCTCAACTCTCAACTACACAGCCATAGTGAAGTGTACCTATCAAACCCTAGATATGGAAGTCTAGGTTTGTGTCTTCTTATAGATATGCCCCCGATCTATCACTGTTGTTGCAAATCTCTTAGATTTAGCCCACTAGAGCTCTAATACCATGTAAATTTTCCTTTAATATTCAACTAGGGATAAATAGTGCATGCAAAATATCAACTGATAACCACACATGAATATATTTTACAGTATGCAGCGGAATATAAAACTAAGAAATAAATCACAACATCACATCACGATATTGACAAATCCCAGCTAAACCTCAACACACTCATGTGTAAGTGTGCGGCCCAGCTGTACGTAGCTCGATGATCCTGCTGCTCGCTCCTCCGTCTTCTCGACTAAATCCTCTGTCTAACTTTCTCTCCTTTTTTGTATCCTGTCTCTATCGGAATACAAGTGTGTGTGTTCTCTCCACCAATTGATCTCTCTTATATAACTTTAGGTAAAGCGAAAACCCTAATTTCACTTTCACTTTAACTAGTGGTTCACTAAAGTTAATTTAGATCACTTTAGTTATTTTTCAAAGTAAACTTAGGAAAAATAATTAAATACAATTGGCTTCATATTTTAAGTCTTTTGCATGCAAGAACACGTGCATGCAGGAAGACCTTCCTTGTTGCTACTAGTTTAACAATATATTCAAGAGTGTTTGTGCAAGTGGATCTCTCATCCTCACATTTGTGCAAAGCCAAATCACCAGCCTTAAAATTAAATGAGTTATAATATGTAATTTATGAAATGTTATTACAATATGGTATAGACATTATAGAAGGCACTTGTTTGCAATACAGTCTTGTACAAAGCACCGAACATAATAAGTATGCCATATCAATGGAATGTGTTTTAGAACAAGAACTTCTCATTCAAAGATGAGTGTTATGGAGTGCACTCTTATGAATTTTACAGTATAGAGAATAAGGGTTACAAATGTATTCGTTGGAATTGCCTGTCTTAGCCACTAGCATTTCATATGATATCAGTTTTCCGCACCTTTATGATTCTTTCAAGGAAGTTGATCTATCAATAGTGATGATATCTTACAATACACCACCAATATAAAATCCATGGTTTGATGAATAAGATCAAGAAGGAGATAACATTGTAAACATTGGCATGCTTCTCATTCCCAAGAAAATCCTATGCATAAGCTTAGTGAATCTATACTCAAAGATTTGATTTTGAAATATACTCATTCCTTGCTCTTTAATTAGGATTACATTACAATTAAAACAATAATAATAGCCTGAAGAGGGAGTGATACTTTATCCCAAACGTTACCATGGACCAAAGGAAAAAAAAAGGGTAAGGATAACTTGGATAAAGTTGTTGTCATAGTTATTAGTTATGCAAAGAAACTAAGAAAATATGAAAAGGAAACAAGATTATCTTCAAACACTATTCCTATATTTGAAGATTATGATACGAGATCTTATGATTTCATTGAGAATTGGATGGAATCCTTTATTTCTCTAATGCCTTCATGAAATGATAAGCATCTCGTAATTCATGCCTTCATTTAAGTAGGCAATGCTTCAATCTCTTCAAATATGCATTTCATTATATATTAGTCCCCTACACAACACTTTAAAATTCTTGGAGGTAGAAATAATTTTCTATGGTTACATTAGCAATATGATTCAATAGGATTTTTTATGTGCCAATGGGGTTAGGGTACGAGTAGATCAATAGAAATTTATTTCTTTTTATTATATTTCTATTTGCTTGCTTTTGGTTAGTCACATTATAGTCGATTTCATAGTGTTTTTCTTGCTACAATTTTCAGTTGTTTTACTTCAAAAATTTCTTAGTGAAAACAGTAGTTTTCTTTAGATTTATATTTTAATGCTTTCATTTCATTTTTGTTTTCAACTTCTACTTTGTGTCCTTCTGTTGATTTGTTTGATAATTACTTGTTTACATGAGTTCATTCATATTTTGCATTTTATTTTCTATTTTTTATTTTCATTTTCATGGAGATTAGCTTTCTAGCATGTTTAACATAGTTCTATGCTTTCCTTGAATATGGTTTTCTGCCAATTTATTTGTATCCTTGCACACACATTTATATTTGGCACATGGAGTTCAATCCTTGCAAATTTTGTATGTCTATGCTTAGTTACAATCTTGAAGGAAAAAATACTTAAATGTGAATCATGAAGACTATCAACATGCTTTGAATTTTGGTTTGAGATGGAACGTTTCAAGTGATTAACCCTTTTATGACTCCAATTTTGTAGTTTGGTTAATGAGTCATCAAGCCAAAGGAATCCATTTACATACATTAAATTAGTGGTTCATGTGAAAGGCAAAAAGTCAAAAATCCAAGGCTAAAAGTCATGAGGGGATGTTATTACCTCAATTTTTCTCACAAGAGACACTTAAGTGATTGTCTCCAATAGATTCACCAATTAACAATAATAAATCATAATCATGTTACCTCATGACTACTTAAACACCCTACTAATCTAAATAAACTATAAAAATGGTTATTTATGCAATAGTGTGACATTTTATTTAATCATGTGAGACACATGGGAAATCATTCGATACTCACATGACCTTGGTAAAGCATAAAGCGACTATCTCCATAACACATTATTGACCAATAGACCAGGCTCGGGTGGCTCTAGGTTGGTGTATTAAAACATTTTGAGATAGCGTCTCATTAATGCTAAGTACTTTTTCCTCCCACGGGTCTGTATCAAGCATTTAGGATCCCATTTGAATTATCATAAGCATTCACATTAGAACTAGTACATCATTGGAGCACCTGTTTACATATAAATGAAAGCCATGGGGTAACATTTTAAAAAAGGAAAATAATTTCAAGGTTATGATGGAGGAATGATCTTGGAGACCAATAATCTCTCCCACTTGCATTCATTCACTCTTATTGGTTGATATTACATATTTCAATCTTTTTCATTGGACTAATATATGAGTATTGTTGTTTCACTCCATTTTTTGTATTTTGAATGGCAATCTCGTGGTTAAATTTGGAATATATTTGTTGTTTGTTTGATGTTTTAATACTCTCTAGTTCTTGTCCCGCAATTAACAATTGTTTATTATTTAGTTTACAACCTATATAAAACAAGGGGGTTTTCTCATCAATGCAACAAAACCCCAAATACATATTGGCAACTCCAATTCACCTATATGCCATTTTCCACACTAGGTTTTCAAGTAGGTATGGAATCGACGCCCTTTCAAGTATAATTCTTCAAACCAACATTTAGACATCATACCCCCTCCATGGATGCTGCATTTTTCATTATTGGACCCTTTGTAAGATATCTCTATTTCCTCCCCCCATAGGTTCAACAAATAACTTCACCCAATTTTAAAATCATTTAGTTGTTTCTTGGTGGTAGCACTCCACCGTCATGGATTGACTTGGATTTAGTACCCCATTGTTTGGCAGCACCCATGCCAATTTTTCCTCTTATGATCAAGATTTTATATGGTCTGCATTTTAGAGAAAAATACTCATACTTCATTCTCATCATTATGCTAACACATACCTTCAGACTCCCAACCATTCAAAGTCTTTAATATTTATTATGAGAACACTTCATCATGTCCCACTGGACTCTCATCTCATGCATGACTCATAGACCATTTGTATTTTGAATTTCCATTCATCATCCTACCAAGAAGACCCGCACTTATTCACCTCCATCTATTACTACTCTCACAACACATGTAGGGCAGAGTTGCTTGGTCACATCTTTGGGGCACCCGTCTCCTTGTTTGTAACGTATCCATATTCTTTTTTTCTTTCATAATAGAAAAAACATAAAAACATCGATAAAAATTCAAAAAAAATGAAATGAGGGAAACATCAATATTTATCATATTTCATCATCAAATAACATCTCTTCACATGGTTGGGGAGGCAAGTGCGGGGGGGATCCTACTCAATCCCGGAGGACAAACGGCAAAAATGTTCGCTTGGGGGTTGGGCCACAAGACGAACAATGAGGCTGAGTGGATGGAACTTATGCAGGGCCTAGAATTCTTAGATGCAATAGCCAACTCCAAGATGTTAGTCTTTGTGGATTCATGTCACATCATCCTCAAAATGATCATACGTTACTCTACAAGCTCCGTTAACTACAGAAGGTTGTACGACAGAATTACTCTCCACCTCCTAGGAAAAATTGAATTCTTCCACATTCTAAGAGAAAATAATGCTCAAGCAGGCACTTTAACTAACCAAGGAGCCTCCCTCCCTCAAGGTCATATCCGCATAAACAACCTAGACTCTGGTACTAAACCTATCCCCTAAATGCATTGCAAGCTCCCTCCCTTATTGAATTTCCTTAATCTAAAGTTACCTCTTGTTATTTTCGTGAAATTAGGTGGCAACCACCTTGCTTGCCATCGTGACAAGTGGTCTCCACTCCCTCTCCATACTCCCATACACCCTCTCTCTTTTATTGCCACTCCCTTCAGGCTTAAATGCCCGCGCAGTCTGCACACTCCAGCCCATCCCCCTCTACGTATGATGGCTTCCTCCAGAAGTTTCATCTGCCCTCTCCCTCCCTTCAGTAGTTCATTCCTCATTGTGCCTGTTAGTGCTCCCTCCGTTGAAGTCTACCTCATTGCTTCGTCTGATTTTGGAGAAGGGAAACTCCCTCAGCAGGATAACTTTCAGGTAATCTCTTGGGTGGACTCGTCTTCCATTCTGCATACGCGTACTGTAAACAAGGGATTTGCTCAGGTTGGTTTCCTGAATCGTCTTCTTTTCAACGTTCTTGGGAGTTCGTTCTTGGAAGCCCCTCCTTTATTGTGCTTAGTGAATATCATCTCCATAGTGAACGTAGGAAGCCTCCTCAGGTGGTTCTCTTCATAAGGTAATCTTCTCATCCTGGGTTGTCATTTTTTCTTGCTCGAGGAAGCTAAGATAGGCATCTTGTCTCGCCATTTTAGAAAGGAATGGGACTTACTGCAGCAATCAGATACCTTCTCAGCTCAATACTTTCCATCTTTCGGCTCTGTTCTCAGAAATTTGTCCAGTCTTAAGTTATGTTGCAACCATAGTTGTGGTAAAGGCCAACCACCTACTCTGGAAATGGACCGTGGAAGGGATAATGCAGGGCTCGTAGACTTGAGGGTTAATATCCAGCGTTTGTATGACATTGTGGCCATAGAAATTATGGACAACAGAGAGACTGCTAAGGAGGTCAAAAAACTTGTTGATGAGGTCAGTTATGTCTCATATCAGACCAGCAATCATGATGCTGGGATAGATGACAATGAAATGAACATGAAGGAAATCATGGGGAAAATAGACCGTATCTAGGAGGACCTCCAACTTTTGGTTCAGATGAATCAGGGAAGTCGAGCTCAAGAAAATCCAAGAGAAGCAGTCCAGAACATGGTGGAGGAATCTGTCACCCAGCCTGTGGGGCAACCAGGCAACCCAAAATGATCCTCTTTTAGAAAATGTTTTTTATATTTTACTTAATCAACAGTTTGTCTGCATTTACACTTCGTCTGTAATTATTCGAAATGCTAGAACTCTCTTCGGCATATTAAGGTCTTCTTTATGGCCTAGTTTTGTATCTATTTCCTCAGCTCTGCAAGAAAGTATAAGCTGCTATTTTTTTGTACTGAATGGTTGTGCACGGCCTGTTTAATATATCCTCCTTTATAGTTTCTATTAAAAAAAACATCTCTTCACATGACGAAAGTGCTTGTCACCCTTGGTGAAAACATCACCACTGCATGTCTTTGTTGGTTTTAGTTGTCTACATCTTCCATATCCTAGTATATGTTATTGTGATTCCCCGTATTTTCCTTCACCACCTATTAAATCTCAGAACACTAAGTCATGACCCTAATCATTCGCTATTCTGCATAAGTATTCACTATACTTTTTTTTATAACTCAACATCATGTCATGTTATGTCAAACAAGTTATCATTATTTCCCACATGAGTTGTCATTTATGCTCCATCAAAAGTAAGTCTTGAGTCTCATACTCATTGGCCAAATCTTATGAGTCCTTGTAAAAGTATTAGTCCATTATTGCTGGTTACTTGTTGATTCCTATTATTTTGAGGGGCCCTCTCATCCACTGCTTTCGCATATGCACTCCATTCACATCAAATCATTTTATTCTAGGAGTGTGTAAAGGGGTTCCATGTACCTTGGTCCCATTTCTATCACTAATGGTTGACCCTAGACCAAGGAAAGAAAATCATCATCACTCTCTAAATTAGTAGGCTCCCCTATGTTCAATGTCAACGCATTATCACATCAAGGAAATTCATACAATATGATGGTTGCAGTGTTCCAGTTTCAGTCATAGACCCCTAGGCATGCATGGTTATCCAAGCTCTCTGTGGGATACACCCTTTAAGTGACTCCATATGTGTACTTGGGACCCTCCCAATGGGCAATGTTATGTTGCTATTTTTCATGCTCCCCTTGGTGCCTATATTTGCACACAATGATATTTAGTTAATAACACCATTTCTTAATAATTGAAACTATATTTGTATGGACAATTGTGATGTTTAGATCTAGAACCAAGTGCCCATTTATTTTATTGTAATGTAAATTTACAACTAGATAAGCATGGGAATGTCTACCTCATTTGTATAAGAAATCATATTACTCATAATTGTGATTATTTTGCATGGTTTCATCACTTCTCCATGGGTAGTCATTTGTTCTTATTTCTCTATTCAATTTAAAGATGCAAACATGTGGGAAAGAAACAATGATGTATTTCAATTATACAAGTTATTCATTACTACATGCATAAGAGGGCAATTGTTATCGCCTTAATTTCACTCTCAAGTGATACTTGATTATTATCTCCACTAGTAAGACCATTTGATAATGATACAACATAATCATACTATCTCTTGGCTACTTAAACACCCTACTAAGCTAAATCAACTGTAAAATTGGTTATTTCTGCAATAACACAACTAGCCTTTCATCTAATCGCATGAGCCACATGGAAAATCTTGCGATACCCATGCAACCCTGTGAAAGTGGAGAATACTTATCTTTGTGATGCATTAATGACTAATATTCCTTGCTCATGTGGCTCTAAGATGGTGTACCAAGCATATTCAAACACACATTTCATTAATGTTGAGTACTTTGACCTCCCAATGTCTCAAACAAGCATTGGGATTTGAATGAGTAGCATTCACATTGGAATTAGTTCATTAATAGAACCCCATTTTTTCCTATAAATGAAAGCCATGAGGTAGTATTTTAAAAAGGGGGAAGAATTGCAAAGTTATGTTGGAGGATTGAGTTTCAAGGCCAATAATGCACTACAAAAAAAACCTTCTAGTGGAGGTTTTTGCGAAGGTTTTCAATGTTACAAGATTAAGCAAAATTATGAAAAAAGAACTATGTTAGAACCTTCACAATTAATAGAATAGGTTTTAACAGATTTCCATTGTAATTAAAAAACCTAGATGACCAAATGTTCTAGTTGAGGGTCCTTTTATCAATGCACCATGATGATATCATCCATATATTTTACTATATAGTTACATTAAGAAATATTAATCTAACTAAAAGGTACGTATTACAAAGAATTTAAAATTCACTACCCACACTCAAAAATCATTTGTGAATATGTTTGATTTGAGGTGCAAGTCCTTGGGTTAATGTGGTAGTATCCTCCCTCATTTTGATATTATTCTCTGCCTCGTAGGACATTTTTAACTTGTGAATGGTATTCGTGATGGTACATGTTATCTTATTTAGGTTTGTGATAATACCCTCCCTCACTTGGATATTGTGCCCTGCCTTGTGGGATGTTTTGGGCTTGTAATTGTTATCTATGTGATGCTACATTTTAATTTATCATAGGGACATATCCTTATATTTTTTCTTTGGCAGGGAAAACAGCAGGAAGCTAAGTATCACTTAGCTAGTTGGGAGAGTCTCTCTAAGCCCAAAGAGGCACGTGGTTGGGGGATAGAAAATCTGAGTCTTTTTAACAAAGTCTGTGTGTGCTAAAAGTCTTTGGCAAGCTCTTACCACTAATGGCATGTGGGGGAAGATTATCAGAAGTAAGTATATGCGGAGGCTACCTTTAGTGTATCGGTTGAGATCTGGTTTGGCTCGGGAAGCCAATGTGTCTGTGATATGGCGTAGCTTGATGTGGACGATGTTGATTATTGTATCTGATCTTTGTTGGTAGGTGGGTAGAGGTAACCAGATTTTTGTGGGTATTGATTTGATTGTGGGGCCGGGGGCTAATTTCTCCCTATCCCGTCGTTTGATTTGTCACATTCAAGCGAGAAGCATCTCTGCTCTCAATCATATTTATTCTGAGGTGGATTTTAGGAGGCCCCGTTGGCTATCCTCGCGGGATCTTAATCTTCATGGGGAGTTGGCCTTGGAATGGGATGGTTATGTTAAGGGTCTGATCTTTGCTAGTATTACTCTATCAGATGTTACTGATCGTTTAGTCCGGTGTCTTAACAAGCAGTATGGAAATGTTACAACGAATTTGGCCTATAGTTATCTTACGCAGAAACACTTGGCTCCTAGAAATTCTTGGTGGCTATGGAATGGTAAGTTGCCCCTAAAAATCAAGTTTTTTAGTTGGTTGTGCTTTCATCATAAGATTTTAACCTAGGATCATAATTCAAAAATGGGGAGTGCAGGGTCTTGGGAGATGTTGTTTATGTTTCAATGCTTTTGAAACGACGGAACATATGTTTGGAGCCTGACTTTATTTCAGGCTGTTTGGCAGCATTTTTGTGGACACTTGAATTTCATGATCAGTTGGGATAAGTCAAGTATGGAAGAAAATATCAATTCTTGGTTGAAGTCTTCATCTTTTACTTTGGACTATCCATTGGCGGAGGTGTGGAGAGCTCGTAACCTTGATCTGATCCAGCAAGGTTTTGTTGATCCAAGCTTAGCCAGCTTCAAGGCCATAATATGTTTACAAAGTTTTGGTTGCACTCATTCAAAGGGAATATTTCGAACCATCAAGGATCTTATCATTGCTCATCATAACATCCAAGTTTCTTTGATGGAGAGGAACAGGGAGGAATATGTGGAGCAGGGATGGTGATCCAACTTTAATTGTATCTTGTTTACAGGCTACAGATGGGGATTGGTAGAGGTACCAACACGAAGGAAGATTTAATGGCTCTTTGGGGCTTGCTTTGTTCGCCTATGGGAAAATTTTATTTCACTTTCGGTGATGGGAGAATCGAAAGCTATTGTAGATTGGGCTAATAATGCTCAACTCTTACATACTATTGAGCTATCTCATTGGCTTAGGCAGGTCAAGGATCTATTTGGTCTTTTTCAGCATATCTCCTTCAGCCATATCTGTCGAGAATACAATATAACTGTTGATCTTCTTTCAAAGCAGGAAATTGGATCTGGGAGTGGGCATTTCTCATGGGAGTATCATGGGAATACTATGATAGAATCGAGCCTCTTAATCTTTCTTTAGACTTGTCTTTATGTGTATTTGCCTAAGTCTTTTTGGTTTGGGTGCTAGTTGATCCCGCGTCCATTTTATTTGAGCTGGCCTCGATATTTATGGCCTTTGTATGGATTTTGATCTCTTGATGTCGATATATTTTCTGGACTGATATGTAGTTTTTTGGGGTTACTTTGTACCTATGACAAAACATTCCATTAATATAAAGTTGTCTTTAATGTGTGAAAAAAATATCCTTTTATTGTGATTTACTACTCTTTTCCTAAGAATGTGGGGGAGGGGGTTTGTTGTGAATAATCCCCACATATGAGAAAGTTTGATTAATGGCTATTATTCACATGAAACATTGTCAACCTATAATCTAGCTTCAAAATGCAAATCTTAACTTTTCAAAATGTTAGCATTGTCAATAATTTTATTGTTATAATTATAAAGTATCTTAAGCAATAACATATTCTCTGTATTGAGATTCAATTCCACATCAACACTAATTTTCTATAAATATTTGATTTCGATCGTCAAGCAATTGCATAGATAAAGATATAATTTGGTAGTTCAACAAATTCATAATCCAATGAGCACAAAGACATTTCAAAAATTTAAATATAAATTTGAGCACTAAGCTTAATCATGTTGCATGCATTTTCAAAAGCTACATCAATATTGTTATAGCTATAATATTTAACATTTTCAAAAGCTATATCAATGTTGTTATAGCTGTAATATTTGGAGCTACATTAATGTTGTTATAGCTGTAATTATTGGCATAAATAAAGATATACATTTTCATAATCCAACGAGAACAAATTCAGAAAATTCATAATCCAATGAGAACAAATTCAGAAAATTCATAATCCAACGATAACAAAAACATTTTCAGAAATTTACAATATGAATTTGAGAATTAACCATAATCATGTTGCATTTTCAAAAGCTACATTAATGCTGATATAGTTGTAATATTTTAAAATATTACATAAACAAAATATATTCCTAAATTCTAGTATCAGTGCCATCTATCATTCCAAGAAATGGAATGCATTGTAAGAGTTGCAAGAGGATTCATATGCTAAGTATTGTTCCATCCAAGTATCAAGAAGACCATGATTTCTAACATATTCTCCACATATCTATAGCAAATTAAGCGTAGCCATTTAAACAATGAAAAAAAAACATCTACCAACTATAACACAATAAAAAACATCAACCAAAAGAGCCTTAATACCATATGAAACCCTTTCTTGCTACTTGAAACTGTCAAAATATACCACTAACTTAAATTGTAATCATTATGCATTTCATATTGCAACATATAATCAATATATACCTGAAAAGATATACTATCCAATGTGCAACGTTCCTACGTCCAATAATATATATTTTCAATTTATACATAATTAAATATAATATAATACATAATACGTTCTACATCCAATTTTATATTTTCAATATATACACAATTAAATATAATATAATTGTTGATGTATTTGTAACTTCATAATGTATTCACTTGTATATATTGTATTTCATTGATCCTCGATGCTCCTATCGAAAAAATCACTTGTATTTTCTTGTACCCCGATGTTCCTATCGGTAGAATACTAAAAGTCATGAGGAAGTCCCTTCCGTTGTAAGTCGGGTCATTAGTACCCTAGTTGTGGTTACTCTAGCCTACATAACTGAGTCAAATATTAAGTGAACAAAAGAATATAAATAGAGAGTGAGCCTCTCTGTTTGAGACACACACTCACCCAACTATAGCGCATAGGTGAAAGAAAAGAAGCTCGCTCAAGTAAGAGAGAGAACAGCTGTTGGAGATCATCATTCTGTCTTTGGGTTTTACTGCTGCCATTGGTGCTCATTGTATCTCTGAGGAAGTTGCAGGATTTTTCCTTTACGGTTTCCCCGAGGGTAAATCTTTGTGTCTATTGTCTCTTGTGATTGATTGATGTGCATGTTTTTCTCTCAGATAAGATCCTAAGATCATATTGTCAAATTGATAAAAATCTAACCTGGTATCAGAGCTAACCTGAGAAGAAGACATTGTGCAACTGCAGAAGCTAGGGATTCTTACTTTTTGGGTCTCTCTCCACAATCCATCAGCAAAAGGAGGCTAGGCTAACTCTCCATTGAAGGGCGCATCTTTCTGTCGAAGCAGAATTTGATTCCGAGCATTTTCAGTTTTTGCTGCGGGAAATTAGGGCTTTCTACATGAGAGGAATTTTTGAGTGAGCCCAGCATATGATTGATCTCCTCATCAAAATTGAAGTTTAAAGACCAAGGTCGAAGTTTTTGGTTGAGTAAAACTCCAGGAAAGTCAAACCCTAGTTTGACTCCCAGACCTGAAAAACCCTAAAATACTAAAACAGGTAGTTTTGGTACATTCGCTATATCTTGGGATTGAAGAAGTCTCAGGGGCCGAAATTTTCACAGGTCGAAAATAAAATCCTGATGTACCTTGTGTAAAAATTCAGCCTCAGATTCGCTATATTCTGGGAGAGATGATCCCTCCAAATCAAGGTTCCAGCCTCTTCTAGGAATCATCCCTAAACAGGACACCTAGGGAGAATTGTTATATCTCGGGCTACGAAGGTCCAAATGAAATTTCTCAAGATGTTCTAGATAGGGCACGGAACGTACCATCTATGGTAAAAGTTTCAGACCCTGATGATGAAATAGGGACACGTGGTAGTCCGTACATGTTCTCTATGTTGAACAGTCCTGAAATAAGTCACCTTGGGAAAAATATCATAAGTCCCAATTGGTGAAACCAATTCTGCTCAAAACTGTGGTGTTGGAAAGAGGATAGATGAGGATACCTCAGTGCGAAATTTCAGACACAAAGGAGTAGTACTTTCGGAGATATCGCAAAAACAATATCAGGCATTTCTGCAAAGAAAATTGGAAAACTAGGGCTTTCTGTTCCGAGAGCTTCCCTCCACTGTTTTCAGAAAATGAGTACATTAGACAGCGCGCCTTGAAGAGGCCCATATTTCTATCCAATCAGATCTGAAAGATTCCAAGTTGAAAATTAGGGTTTCTCTGACAAACCCTAGATCAGTCAGATCCAAAACCAGGACGGACGCCTCAAATCGGTAAGATCTAATCTTTTGTATTTCCATTTGAGGTTCTCAGTGAAAATGTCTCATCACACCAGCCTGATGTCAAACTTGGTGAAGATGACAAATTCCAAGCATGGAAGTATAGGATTTCACTGGTTCTTGAATAAAATGAATTGGACACCTACATAAGTGGAGAGGTTCCAGTTCCAGAGGGAGATGATGCTAAAATCCTTACACAAGAAGAACTTGGTCGAAGCCAAGAAGATCATTGCTTATTCAATCAAGGATCACCTTATACCACAAGTGTCTTCCCTAAAGACACCTAAAGAGATGTTTGATTCCTTGACCAAGCTATTTGAAGGGAATAACATAAATCGAAAGATGACCTTGAGAAAACAGTTGACGAATGTGAAGATCCATAATGCAAAGACCATACAGTCATACTTTACAAGGGTCTCTCAAATTAAAAAACAACTTGAAGCGATAGAAGAAGAAGTGGAGAATGCAGAAGTTGTGATAACCACCTTGAATGGCCTCCCATGATCATGGGATTCATTCATTCGAGGAATGTGTGCCAGAAGGAAGTGATTACTTTCATAAGACTCTGGGAAGAGCACACATAAGAAGAAGCTTGACTCATAATAAGAAAATGGAAAATGGGAGCAACTGAAGGTCAAGCTCTCACAATCCAAAGAAGATCCCTCAAGCGATGAGGAATATAAAGGACTCAACTCTTGAAGAACCTCTTATCCATTCTAGCACTTGGATAAGAAATGATGTTGTCATAAATGAAAAAGATGATGAAGCTGGAGGCTCAAGAAAGAGTCTACCCATGAAACAATTAAACATAAATATTCAATTGTCATTTCATGATCTTATTTTGTTATGCATTTGTTTATATTCAGTTGATGTGTTATGCATGATAGAATGTTTGCATTAATGACAGTATACTAATGTTATGCATGTGATGGGTAAGTATCCCATGGTGCTATACAACTCTCTATTGCTACTTATCTAGAATGAAACCTCTTTGATGACATATTAGATTAGTGCACAATCTCAATGTTGTCCTGGTAGAGATGGAAGGCATCTAGAAATTTTTCGTAAGATATGGATGAATGTTGTATTGGCTAAAATAGTTGCATGATTATATCTTGATGCAAAAGAATTTTTTCATTATGAATATACCTTATGAAATGTTGCTAATCACACAACTAATGCATTTGACTTGTAGGAAAGATCGCGTACAATCGCTTACAAGAAAAGGAGGAGACTTGTTCCAAAGAACAAGTGACGACAGTTCAAGAAATAATACAAAATGAAGAATAGTATGATGAGACTTCAAGAGGTCTCTGATCCAGATGGATATCGGTGGCCACCCACCTATTCCACTGGCTCAAAACAATTGTCCATTGTGGCAGTTGCCTAGTTATTTTTCTACAGTTTTTTGGGTCCTAAACTTTTGGGGCCATTTTGAGGTAAAACATAGATAGACCTTTCCAACGAGCTATCGAACGCCCAAATCGGAGATCGTATGCAAAAGTTATGACCCCAGGAAGTTGACTGTTCAACTTACCACCGCGGGGCCGCAAACTTTATGACGGTTCATCTTCTAGGGTTACGTTTTGGACTTTTGGGGTTCTCACCTCATTATTATTATAAATAGGCCCCTTTGGCCTCATTTTGTATTCAGCTTGGCACGAATGAGCGTAGCAGCCACATCTCTTCTCAGAGAGAGCTACCACCATTCTAGCAATTGTATTACAGTCTGTTCTATTTCCGCCATTTAATAGAATATGTGTTTACTATATCTCTGTTATATTTGCAAAATGTCTGTGATTATGATTCTGTATATGTTCTTTCATTTCGTTCACGCATAAATCCGGATCAGTCTCAGACACAGTACAGTTATGTGACACTGTTGAGCGACATCATTAATGCAAAGCCTTCCAGCTATGAAGAAGTATCCAAGAAGAAAGGGAAGGAGAGTACCAGTTCAAAAAGAATGATGTCTAGGATGCAGTTTCGAAACCTGAATGGAAGTTCGTAGATACAGCATGCAATAGACTACAACATCGAGGGATACAAGGCAAGATTCGTAGCACGAGGCTTCTCATAGAAAGAAGGCATAGACTACAAAGAGACATTTGCTGCCATTGGGAGTTGAGACACATGACAAGCAGACTCGTGTGCAAATTAAAGAAGGTCGTGTACGAGCTCAGAAGGCACCCATGGGATAACACATACATGAGGAGCTTGAAGATCACCTAAAGTGATGAAAATCTTAACCTTTGCTACAAGGTTGAAGATGAAATCCTCTGGAGGATGACAAGCTCATAGATGGGTGCAAGAAAAACTTTTGAAAAGGTTCAAGACAGAGGATCTTAGTATCCAGTGACCCTAAATGGATACATAGAATATTAGTATCAGAGGAAGCTATTTGTCACTCCAGTACAGAATGTTTCAATACATAGAGTACGAAAGGCAGAGGGAGAATGATGCTTCACTTCAGAGGAAGTGACTACAGAAGATCCTGAGGTTCGACATGGTACGACAGGATGGATATATGACTGATGACTCTAGGCTTTACTGAGAGTAAAGCAGATTCCAACCTTTACTTAAAGGTTGAAGGTGGAAAACCAGTGATGCCCCTGTTATATGTCGATGACTTGTTCCTGACAGAAAAGAAGAACTCATTCAAGTTGCAAGAAGGAGACTTGCTGTCGAGTTCAAGATGAAGGACTTGGATATGATGCACTACTTTCTAGGCATGGAGGTGTGGAAGAATGTGGATGGAATCTCCCTGGGACAAAGGAAGTATGCAGTAGAGATCCTAAATAGGTTCAAGATGATGGACTGCAAGGCCATGACCACACCTATGGCATCGAACCTGAAGCTATTGTGTTGCTTCATCAGAGTAAGTTGATGCCACGATATATTGTCAAATGATTTGTTCCTTGATGTACATGACGAATACGAAACTAGATATTTGTTTTGTTGTGAACACATTGAGACATGTTCACCTGATGGTTGCAAAGCATGCAGTGAGGTGCCTGAAGGGTACAGTTGAGTATGGGCTCAAGTATGATACGAATCAAAAAATTAACCTGGAGGGTTATGTGGATTCATATTGGGCAGACAGTGCCATTGATAGGAAGAGCACTTCGAGGTGCTACTTCAATATGAGATTAGGTGTGATCTCTTGGTTTAGCAGGAAGGAGTCCTGCATCACACTGAGTACAGCTGAGGAAAAATATGTTGCCACTTCCTCGACTATTTGGGAGTTGGTATGTTTCTTTTGAAAACTACTATTTGATTTGATTGATCTTACTTGCATTTTTGTATGATGCAGAGAGGAGCAGTGAAGCTCCAGTTTGTGATCCAGATCGAGATCCCTTGAAAGAGGGAGTTCTAACATAGACGATGAGTCTGAGCATAAAATCTTGGCGAAGCTCGTAGGTTGCTCAGACGTAAACAGTCATGTAGGTTGTCCTCGGATGTAATTGGTCCTGGCGAAGCTCGCAGGTTATCCTTGGACGTAATCAGCCCTGATGTGATTCTATGCTAGAAATGGCCATAGTGAAGTTTGAATACTTCCGAGAAAAGCTTGGTGTTCTCCAGATAGAGGTTCCTTCCAAGGAAAATTGATGAGTCTGTGTGCCTTTTTGACATGGCGGTAGGCGAGGCCTCCCATGATCAGATGTAAGTGTTGTGCATTTCTGACATGGTGGTAAGATTGGTTCCTCCCATGGTCAGATTTAAGTGTTGTGCCATTTTGACATGGTGGTAGGCAAGGCCTCCCATGGTCAGATATAAGTGTAGTGGCCTACACCCAGCTTGAAAAATGGCTGGCTCTGTAGAGACCCGCATCCAGTATGAAAAATGATTGGCTCTGTGGAAGTACATCCAGTATGAAAAAGGGCTAGCTCTGTAGTGGCCTGCATCCAATATGAAAAAGGACTAGCTCTATAGAGGCCCACATCTAGTATGAAAAAGGACTAGTTCTGTGGAAGTACATCCAGCATAAAAAAGGGTTGGCTCTGTAGTGGCCTACATCCAGTATGAAAAAGGAGTGGCTCTGTAAAGACCCACACCCAATATGAAGAAGGATCGGCTCTGTGGAAGTACATCCAGCATGAAAAAGGGTTGGCTCTATAGTGATCTACATCCAATATGAAAAAGGACTAGCTCTATAGAGAACCACATCCAGTATGAAAAAGCACTGGCTCTGTGAAAGTATATCCAGCATGAAAAAGGGTTGGCTCTGTAGTGGCCTACGTCCAGTATGAAAAAGTACTGGCTCTGTAGAGACCCACATCCAGTATGAAAAAAGACTAGCTCTGTAGAGGCCTACATCCAGTATGAAAAGGGACCGACTTTGTAGAGGAAGACCTACATTGAGGTTAGGCCTACAACCAACATAAAAAAAGGTTGGCTCTGTAGAACTTCCAGTGACGAAAAGAATTGAGAGATAGCACCATTTGATCGAGATAGCAGAAGCAGTGATGTTGATGATGATCCAGGGAAGAAGACTTGTGCTGATGAATTGTGTCAAGAGAATACTTCCTAGTTAAGAGAGAGTGTTGATGTATTTGTAACTTCGGAATGTATTCACTTGTATATATTGTATTTCATTGATCTCTGATGCTCTTATCAGGAGAATCACTTGTATTTCCTTGTACCCTGATGTTCCTATCGAGAGAATTACTAAAAGTCATGAAGAAGTCCCCTCCGTTGTAAATCGAGTCATTAGTACCCTAGTTGTGGTTACTCGAGCCTACATTACTGAGTTAGGATTACTCGAGCCTACATAAATGAGTCAAATATTAAATGAACGAAAGAATATAAATAGAGAGTGAGCCTCTCTATTTGAGACACACACTCTCCCAGCGATTACGCATAGGTGAGAGAGAAGAACAGTTGTTGGAGATCATCTTTCTGTCTTTGGGTTTTATTGCTACCATTGGTGCTCATTCTATCTCTGAGAAAGTTGCGGGGTTTTTCCTTTATGGTTTCCCTAAGGATAAATCTTTGTGTCTAATGTCTCTTATGATTGATTGCTATGCATGTTATTCTCTCAGATAAGATCTTAAGATTATATTGTCAAATTGATAAAAATCTAACAATAATACAGTATACAAACTAATGATCTCCAAATATATATGACAAGAACATTAATAAAGTTAAAAAAAGTAATTTTAAATAAATATAACAAAATCAAACATAATAAAAAACTCACTATTCCCATGTATTCCCATAATAACATATTTAACCAATTAAAAAATATAACAAAATCAAACATAATAAAATACTCACTATTCCCATAATAACATGCGGACCTAATAAAAAAATATAATAAACAGATATAATAAAAAAATTAAGCTATCATAAAATACCCAATGCAAAAAGAAAACATGTTGACCAAATAAAAAATATATAACAAAATCAAACATAATAAAAAATTAAGCTATCATAAAATACCCCATGCAAAAACAAAAGATTACATTCAATATTCGCCCAAAATAAAAACAAATTTTATTATATAAAATAGTGTTCAACCACAATTAGTTAGTCAACTATATTTTGATAATTTAGTATGCTTTAATTATAAAAGCCATCACAATAAAAAAGAATCCATTTTTTTAATATAAATATATATTTGTTGATAAGGTATAAAATAAAAAAGAATCCATTTTTTAATATAAATATATATTTGTTTATAAGGTGTAAAATAGACGATAAATAGGTATATTGTTAAGACACTCTTTGCATAAGGTCATCGATTTGAAACTACCCAACACTTTAAATTGTCCCATGATTTTGAAAAGCCACCTACTCAAAAATGTTCATAAAATTAGTTCAACAAATTCAATGTATTACAATTGGAAAACTAAGTTCAGAATTAAAACATGACAAAACTAAATGCAGGTGGTGAATTCGTTTTTCTATCCAATTAAACAATGATGAAAAGCCTGCCTTGAAGGATCTTTTTGCTACTGAAAGATTTGACAAGTTGTGATCCACCTTACTCAACAAGTTGTGATCCACCTTACTCACCTGACTAGGGTTTTGCTCCTACCTAACTATCAGACTTCTTGTCTTTTGATCGAAATCTAATGTTAAATTATTTTCTCACATACAAGAATTTGCAAATAGTAAATTACGTCTAGTTTTAAGTGGTTGGAATGTAGTGTTTTCATCCTAGGTATTCCTTATAAGTGACGTGTTGAACTCAAAATGAGTATATTGTCATAATGGCTTCAAGCTTATTGTTGACGTGGCTCTATGCGATGAAGAATTTAAAATTTACTTTGTATGTTATCTTCGAAATGAGGATAGGTGTCCAAAGATTTGCCCCAAAATAATTACTTGAAAAAACATACAATAACCCAAAACAGAACGTTCTTGCAAATTCTACCTACAACAACACCCAAATATTGAGAACTGAATTTTGGATAGCAATATCAACCATGGTGCAGACATTATAAAATTATAGCGTGTCTAATTTAGTACACGGCAAGCGTTCCCTGCATCCCGCGGCCGAAACAAAGAAGAAACGTAGCAGAAGCCCTCAAACCAGTGAGTAAGAGATTTAAAATATAAATATAGAAATAAGCACTCAAATGATTGCAATTTAGTCAGCAAACTCGGACCGCATGTATAAATGAATGCCTTGGGTTGCCGAATATAGAATCTGTAACTACATTTTGGCTCCAAGAGAAATGAGATGTTTCTACATGGAAGATGTCCATATACATGTGTAAAACATTATACCAAACGCAGGCTATCAAAATTGTGATCCGGAGCTCCCGTTAGTTAACAGAGTAAGGAAGCGGATTCTTCAACGTGCTAGTTCCAGTTTTAGTCCTCAGCACACAGGCTCCAACACCAGTCTTCTTCAGCACGATCTCTCCTTGGTGAATGCCTCGAACAATAGCGAGCGCACCAAGCATACTCTCTCCTCGGTGATGTCTTCAGGGGGAAGAAGCGACCAAGAGATAGATTGGGAGGCTCTCTTCCAGGAGGACGCTCCTGCTCACATTTGTAAATCCATTGCAGCCTCGGAGGAAGAGACTTATGGAGAATTTAGGCTCAGATTGGGGCATGAAGTCACCGTCTCCAACTACTAGAGGTTGAAATTCATCTTGGCCGGGACGATGAGTGAACGGGAAAACTTCAGGGATTACGTGAACCTCAGAGTCAGCACCTTCAAGGAAGATGCTGAAAAAACGCTGAATCCCATGAAAGACCTCATGCGGCTCTCCAAGCCTCCCTTCAGCAGAGCCAAAAAGGATGACAAGAACGCCAGCACCAGCAAGGCTATGGAGGAGTTTCGCACCTCGGCCTTCAGTGCGTGCTTTTATCCCTCGTGATACTTTAATAGATCCCAGGTTATGCTTTTATCCCTCTTGATACTTTGATATATCCCAAGGTTAAAATAGATTTGTGATATACTCCACAGAAGACGATTATAGCAAAAATGGCTCAAAGAGAGCAAAAGCAAGGAGCTGCAACAAGAGTAATGTTCAAGAAATGGAAAAGAGAGTTCGATGAATCTGTGAAATACTAGTACCTTTGGTGAGTTAACGCCCCCACTACATATGCCAACTACCCCGTTCCTCCCCACCTGGTTGAAATACCACAGTACCTTTGGTGATCTACAGTAGGTGTCTGAAATCGTTAATCTGCCAACCACCCCATTCCTCCCCACCTGGTTGAAATACCAGGTACCTTTGGTGATCCACAGTAGGTGTCTGAAATCGTTAATGGTTACATCTCAAAGAAAATCAGGAGAAGGCACGCCAAAGCTCAATTTTTACGCCATTTAATGCAATTGGTAGCCAAGATCAAGAGGTCCGAGTGGGCATTTGCTGGTATGGTCGCGTCGCAACACAGTGGACCTCCAATTTTAGAGTGGTCCAGTATTGGTTCCCAACCCTAACGCATGTTTTCCTCGTATACTTGGACTATGAAACGTGTCATTACTTCAAATATTCACTGAACCTGTGTTTAATCCTTGAGATGAAATCTAGTCTTTAAGGATACACCAGGTAGTGGCCAAAAGAAACCATCCACCATATCATTTGGTGATTCCAATGTTCCCAGCCCCAATCTCAACATACGTATCATGAATATTTAATGTTCCCAACCCAGATGAACATTCGTATCATGGATATTTAATGTTCCCAACCCAGATGTCGGGGGTTGCAACAGTTCGTGATGTTCCTAATCCCAATGTTCTGGTTACCCTAGTTGCTGGGGACTGCATTAGTTGCCGTAATGTTCATAACCCAAATGTCCTAGTTACTGTAATGTTTGGGAGCGCATCAGCACAAATGCTAGGACGTGCATAAACACGACCGAAATAGCATAAATATCAATCATGATCAATCATTTAACACATAATACAAGTTCTCAATTCATAATATTCTATACAATCCAATGTTGTCTGTCAGAACCAGACTCCGCGACTCGGATAAGATTCGGCAAATAGAAAAAAAATCAAAATACAGTGACATTTCTCATCCATATAAGTTATAAAATCACATTCTATGTAGAAATTCATTAGATCATCTCATAAAAATGATAATACACTACATAATGGCGGAGGTAACCTTTAGCAACAGCAAACCCCTGTACAATCTGTATTTGCAACCAAGAATGATATATGGCAACAGAATTAGATCTTTAAGGTTTTGAGATACTTAGCAGAATTGCTAAAGAAATGGCACTAACTTAAACTTGACAGGTCTAGGAATAACTAGACCTGGATACAAGGCAATCTATACTTGAAATGCTAGCAAGGATTCCAGGTCATGAAAGGCTGAATGTGACTCAGCCAACAACTCAAGGTTTAACCTGCCTTTCACTCCCAACCAAACCCTCCAACTGAGAAGCTAGTCTCCGCTGTGTATTTTTATGCAAACTTTGCCAAATTACCTCTGTTTTCAGTGCTTATTTGACCCCTACATTCCTCGTGCAAAGACACAAGAATGAAACAACTGTGATGCTTAGGCAATTGGCTGATTTATATTTCTGTCGCTGATGCTATCCCTTTTTTCAACTGTACCCTATCCTTGGAAGCAGTATTTTTCATCCAAATGCATGAACAAATAATTGAGGACTCTGTCACAACTCCCACAGCTGGAGTTGAGACCACTTTGCAGTCTAGTGGGTAGTCTAGTAGGTCAAAGTCAACCCACACGTGTGGGCAATTGAGAGGGTGGGCTGGGGTCTGCACTTGCGAGTCCGAGGAGAGTGGCAAGGTTCACACAAGTCCTGAGTCTACAGGCCGAGTACTCGTCTGACAGGAGACTCGGCCAGACTTGGCTGACTCAGCGAGTCTCCCACAAGTCTGACTACACTGATATAATCTGCCAGAATGCAACATTCCAGAGTGTTGCTCATAAATAATATTGTAATGGTATTTAGCAAATTGGCACACTAACTGATCACATGCAACAAGATTGCTACGACTACACAAACAAAAATACTCAAAAATGTCACCCTTCCAACTTTAGTGAGCCATACCTCCACTGGCTGTAATCTGTCATAATGCAAACACCTCTTGTACTTCCAAAGTTTGTGCTCCTTGTAAATAAATATTGCATTGGCATTAGGCAAATTGGTGCACTAATTGATCACACATTTACCAAGATCGTTACGATTACACAAACACAAACAAAGACTGAAAAATGTCAACCTTCCAAACTTAGTGAGCCATACCTCCAATGGGAAGCACTTCCTTGGTGCACTGAATATAGGAGCTCAACAAAACATCTTCTACAAGATCATGTGAGATGTTTCTTTCTTTTTGTTGATGTTAGTAGTCTCTTGACATCATAAGATTAAATATAATATAACTTCCAAATTTCAAAAAGCTTATAATTAGTTTCCCTATGAGACAACATTTTTACATATCAAAATGTAATTCCTGTGGATATTGCAAAAAAGCGGCAAAGTTGTGTTGCTTGCAATAGGACTGCAAGAAATTAGCAGCAATGATAGCTTGCTACATACCCTTCATTTATAGAGGTCGGGTGGTATATCTTAATCTTACTATGAAAGCCACAAATTTTAATGCACCCGTATCTACACCATACCAAGCTTCTCCGGTATTCTCCTTCGTATCAATCTAGTGTACTCTTTTCGATACCTGTTTAGCAGTATCACAATTTTGAGAAAGCCATATATGATATATCTCAGCAGAACAGTTTTCCTCTCAAAACTAGCTGAACATTCTCCTCTAATATGTGTGTTGAAATCAGGAATCAAAATATAAATGCATTTCATAGAAATTAAGCAATGTCGTTAAAAAAAATTACTAAGATAAAGCGCTCTCTTTAACTCCTTCCAAGAATGTCACCCCCACCGAAAAAAATCCCAAAAACATATATAATTATATATTTTATCAACTCTGTTTTCCAGAAATGAAACATTGTTCCAAAAGGCAATCCATCTCCTTCCCGTTCTTCTCCATTTAACTCACCTCGTGTTTTCCAAACTGTCCAAAGTAAGGATATTCAAGGAACTTGTACCAAAACAGTAAAATCATATAACATAAACAAGAGAAACGGATGGAAACAGGAAAACAATAGGCATGATTGAGAATATTAAATGATACATCCCTGTGAAAAGTAACATAGGACCTTTTTGCTGAGCCAAAAGCTGTCGGAGAATATCAGACAATAATGCATAGGCAACCACGATATTGCAGCAATGAAATCTGTTATTTGTGGCCTTCACAGCCTGAATGTAGACCATGTTTCAATTATGAACAAGCTACACAGGATAAAGCATTTTTAAACCTCATGATAGGTTTGATCCTACTGAATAACAAAAGCACATTTTTATATCTTCTTCACTGAAGATTGTTAGTTGAAAAACACAATCTTTTTCCTTTAAAGATAAATTTGCTTGTTAAGCACGTTAAATTGAAATCAAAACTAGCACAATAGGCACTAAGGCCTTTCGAAATCTAACCAAAAAGTAACTAGGCTTCAAAGTTCAAACAACTAACTAAACAGAGTTAAACTTGCCAACGACTAGGAGTTTTGAACTACAGTATATAGTTAATCAATTATCACACCAGAACCTTACTATTAAATTGTCTAACAGCAAAAAGACTGCTAGCCTGAAAGAAGCCATCGCTGAAAAGAATGTGTCCAGGCCCTGGATGAAATTGCCTGACAAGGTCCTGTACTTCAAAACCTCAAACTTTGTCAATATACACAATCTCAGTTAATCTTTTAGTTCAATAAAAATGGCATAGTCCAAAGGCGTCTGACAGGGTCCCATACTTCAAAAGCACAATCTTACTAAACTAAATACATGCAAAATATTTTGTGCTTACATTCCTTGCAAGAATTCCAGAATTGTTTAGGTTATTATTCTTGTCTAGAGATGTAAATGAGGATATCAATAGATCAAACTTGCAATTGCAAAGTGGCGAGCTTCCAATAATGGACACCCTGAACCCACAGGGCCACATATAGGGATCTCATATGTTATTCCATTTAGCTCATAGGATTTTCAATGGGGACATACCTATGAACAATAATTCTAGATGTGGACTAGAAAGAAAAACACAACAGTCCTACAAGTAAAAAAGATTTTGATATGAAATTTACAGAAAATACATTGAGCCTAAATCTTAAAATTCTGACTGTGACTGTGAAGCAGCAGCCATGAATAAGACTCCATAAAATACTTCCAAATTTTGATACCTTGGAATTTGATACAGCTCAGAAGAACATGTAGAGATCAGAAGCAGGATGCTTTAGATTGTGAAGCAACTGCCATACAACAATTGGTCACATTATATTCTCTGCACGAGATATAATGATGTGGGAAATTATGATCCCTCACAAACCACAGCCATGTACAAATTAACCAATGATAATTAATTGTGGCAAGTTCCTCCATAGGACGGCTTAAAAATGAAAAAAAGGTTATTGCCATGGAGACTGGGCGTATCCAATAGAATGGGAATCCCAGCCTCCTTCAGGTTCTTTTCTCTTCAATGGCAATACTGCTGAGGCTGTTGTCTGGTTAAATGATCTTGTCTGACCCTCTGGTGAAATCCAACTGTCGGCAATGGCAAATTGCTTAGAATCTCTAACTTCTAAATCAACTGTTCCAGGACCTGCATTTAGATCAAGAATTGGTCTTGGCCATTTGTGAGTGCCTTCCATGCCAGAAACATCAGTGAGACCCATCACATAGGGCCTTACACCTGGAGACGAAATTGCCCCTGCAGTAACAAGTTGTGAGGGAACTGCAGAAAAACATGATGTTCCTAAGGAATCTCCATAAGATGAAGCTGGCCCTCCTGAGAAGGATGTGGACGTCATTGAAAAATTTGAACCAAAAGAAAATCCTCCATATGGGAATGCAGGTTGTGTATTTGGGTAGGCAACAGCAGGGGCTGACGTATGTACTGGACCTCTATAAGGATCACAATTGTATGTAGGTCCAGATGCTGAAGTCAAAACATGCGGTGTTGCACCTGAGGCAACAGCTGGGTAAGACCGTTCAGTTCCATCAGAAGGATATGGGCGAATAGAAAGACCTGGATGAGAAGTTGCTGGAGGCAACCATGATGTTAAGTTCAACACATCCCCATTCATTCTCCAGCCAGATGATGGGGGACAACAATTCCCTTTGGACTTGACACTGGAAGTCCAGGGACCAGGTTCAACCACTGCATCTTCTAAAGAAGGTCCATCATTCAAGTCAAAACCCCTTGGCACTTGTGACTCCCCATTGGAAAAGCCATTTGCAAACAAATTCAATGAAGAACCTAAAACTTCAGTATGTCTTGTAACTGGTCCAGTATCCTCACACTCCTCAACACGATTCAAATCCAAATCTAGTTTTCCAGCACTAGCAGACCCACTAGGAGCAGATGGTTCCCTTGTCAAAAGCACAAAATCATGACCACTTACAGTGGCAAGCTCTGAACTTGTAACTCGTACAGAAATTTGAGAGGAAGAACAAGCCACCAAACCGTCTTCTACTATACCTTCATCTGGCACATTAAGATCAATATCTAAATGGGGACGACTTTGATTGCCACTTGCACTAGCAATTGCACTGATTGCAAAATCCAAGGGCAGACCTTCAGAAGTAACATGTTGCCTCTCAGGAGTTCTTCGAGGTTCAGCAGGCCGAAAAGCACTTGTTGCTGCAGATCCTTTCCAGCCTAACTCACCTGTGACCCACAAAGGACTGGCTGGAGGTATCAAAGGCCCTTTTGCTTTAGCAGCCACTGGAATTGGCGTTGCTAACCCACTGGATTTTGATATAACGGTATCTGAAGCACTAGAAATAACCATAGACTGAGCAGAAGCTGCTGCATCATCTTGATTTGTGTCTTCCAAAGGAAAACCTTCATTTAAGTCAAAATCAAGTTTAACACTAGTGTCACTGGCTCCAACAACACCCGTGGTATCCATCAATATTTCTATTACAGTTTTGTCATCACAATCCACTATACCTGCTTGCCCTTTGTGTATTGTAGATTCTGCAATCTGATTCTTTTCTGCTTCTGCGTTAGAAATTGCTGGACCCACAGGACAACTGGAAGGTAAACACTCCTTACGATCCCATCTTTCACTTTCGCACTTACCTGAATCTGGTCCTGTCTGTGTATCTGCAATTTTCTTGTTGATGCCAACTTGAACTTGACTTGTCTGATTTATTTCTTCTTCATCTGCAGCTCCTGCAGTTTTTTCTACCTCTATGTCTTCTCTTTTTTCAGTGACAGTTTTTTTACTATCATCCGAGTATGCAATGCTCCTTGTGCTAAGAAGATGATGATTATCATCACCCATGACTTCCTCCATGTCTTCAACCTTCACAGAATTTTGCAGTTGCTTAGCATCTTGTAGGTCATCTCGCAGGTCACTATCTCTTACTTGGTCATTTCTGAGATTATAAGCTGAGCTTTTATTGCTAGCATCATTAAACGAAGCCATGTTCAGAATGGATTTGCTATCTACAGCTGCTTCTTGCTCAACTTCTTCCAACGCTGAGGAAGCAACCTCTCCTGTTTTAGCAGAGGTCCCTGCACCTGCACAATGCTCCATGACTATCAATTGATCATCTGCACTATTAACTTTAATATCTCTGTCCAATCTAACTTCACCAGCAGACTTACCTTCTCCTTCGAAAACACAGGTTTTCACATCTGTTTGACCATCTTGTTCACCATCATCTGTACTCATCTTGGATGCATCTAACCCATCCTCTGTCCTCTTTCCAGAAACACAAGCCATTTCTGCTAGTGCATCAGAAACCATCTCTTTCACTGCTTCACCCAGTTTCCCAACTGGAACAGAGCTATGTTCTGTACAGTGTTCCACCTCTTGATTGGAGGAAAGACTTTTCCTCTTTCCAGAAAATTTATGTTCAGGGGGCATGCGTGGACAGACAGGAACCTTGCTAATGCCATCTAAAGAAGAGTTTAAATCCTCTGAATCCTCACTAGTTGGGTGCTCTAAAGCCTTGGAGGTATCAGGCATGTCTTTCTGAGGATCAGGCATTCCAATTTTCTGAATCTTATTCAACAAGTCAGAGCTGGAAACATCTGGACTCTCCCTGGCAACAGGGAGGTCCTTCACTTCCTTTATGCAAATGGTACTTCTGTCATCTGCATGGTCACTAGGATTAGAACGGATTTTATCAACAGAGCACCTTATTGTAGACTCATCCAGGCTACCCTCTCCTGCTGCTGAAGAACATCTTTCACTGACAACAACAGGCACTTGCTTGTCCTTGAAATTTTCAGTAGCTGCCAGATTTACCAGTAGCTTCATACCCCCATCATCCATATCACCTACAGTTGCATTAGAAAGTTGTGAGCAGCTCTTCTTTGAAACAGTTCCAAAGCCAACTCGCTCAGTTGTCTTAACAGTTTCTACTTCAATCAGACCCTTTGATGGATCATTCTCCTTGCCCGACTCTGATGATGGAGCTATTTTAGATATTTCCGATGTTTTCTCAATTTCTTCACTGGTTCTGCTACGGTCTTCACTGGGAATGGCAGCGGATGATCTATCTCCATCATCCCCTTCTGTGAAGCCATCTTTAACCTCATTGCTCTGCCATGATTCAGTATTAACCTCCAGGACACTATTAGCATGAGAAACATCAATCTTCACTTTTGTTCTTGCATCACTTCCATCATGTTTATCAGAGATAATGGGAGAGGATCCTCTATTTGCTGGGATGACGATGTCCTCAATTGTTCCACTACTGGGACATGGAGCTGGAGTGCGTCCAGGGTTGGGAAGTTTAACTATTAGTTTGGGACTGCTTGTATTATCCCCACGGGAATTATCTATTGCCTTGTCAGATGCGTGGCACGAATGTGATGCCTTCTCACACGTAGCACTTTTACTCCATATTAGCTTCCCTCCACTGGCCTCTTTCTGGCATCCTGATTTACCAGATCCCAAAACTCCATTAATTGATTTCCTATGGCGTGATCCTGAACTTGAGCCTTTAGCACTCATAGAACCTGCTGTAGAGCTCCTAGCATCCTCTTTCCAAACTGAGCCTGCAGCCTTTCCAGGCTCACTTGACCAGGACTGACTGTTATTCTGTGATTGACTGGAACTGCTACTTTTCTCTTCCTTAATTGAAGTCACCGGAAACTCGTTTGTGCCACTTGACATGGTCAACTTACAATGAGAATCCTTGGTGCTAATAGTTGAGGAGAGCAACGTAGAAACCTTGCCAGACCCTGAGGGAACAGATGTTGATCTTGATAGAATATCTGTCTGGCCTGATCTGTTTGAAACTGTTTTTGCAGTAGAGTTTAATGGTGTTGAGTTTTTTATAGCTTCAGCAGATCCTGCACGCCTGCCACCGTGAGTATAAGCAACTTCGCCTGTAGCCTGCTTACAGGGCAAAGATGCTCCCTGGCTTGATCCAGACTTTGTGTCATTGTTCTTCATTTCTGCATCGACACGTTTCTTCCATGTATCAACTAAGATCCTAGCCTTCCTCTGAATCTCCTGGTTCTTGTGATTTTTCAAGTGGTTTACAGATTTCCCAACATTACACGTCTTCAGAGCATCAAGATCTACAGGTAGTCTATCAAGAGCGCGTAGCAACATTAAAAGCAGTTCTTCGACAACTTTGTCACCCTCCTTTGGACTGCCTGCATCTCCAGTCTTTCCTTTGTGGGCTTCTTGAAGCCAATCGTCCAAAATGGGCAAGCCCCTGAGCTGTACAAATTGGCTGAGACAGTCATCTTGATCGGTGGTTGCAATCACACCTACAAGGGATGTACGCCACAAAGCCAAATCAATTCCTTTCTTACCATCATCACTTCTATCCAGCTGCATTAGATGCACAAGCTGCCCAACAGCTTCTGAGTTGATGAGGCTTCCATCTTTGTTAGTGATTCTGGCAATTTCTTCAGGCCTCATAATGCATTCTTGTTTAAAAGACCCTGTATCACTGCCATCTGACTTTGAAAAACGCTCTCGTTTTATAGGATCTGTATTCTGATCAGCACGCTCCCTTTTCTTCCCCTTAACTTGAGAAGGAAATGAAGTATTCTGTGTGCTATCTGAACTAGTTTTTAAATTTGATGCTGGACCATTCAAATCCTTAGGGGAGGGCCCTCCTGACTGCACTGCTGCATACATTTCGTGTCTCGTCTTATCCAATAGCTTATTTACTTCTTCTTGGTGTTCCTGCCATGACAAAAGCAAACAATATTTAGAATATATAGGCTCAGAAGTACATCTTCGAAAAAATACAGCCAACCAAATAGAAACAGTCAATGGCCCAACTGGAAAGAATAAAAAGAACTACTCTGAGATCAGACAAAATACTTTAGTCATTAAGACCAAGATTAAATCAGTTCCAGACTTTGAAGTGCATGAGTGAATTCTATAACTTACTGCTTGGGCATTTTAACCAATCAATAACAAATACTCATATCATTGAAATTCTATAACTGATTATTTGCTAATCAGATGAATTTTTTTACATAAACAAGTCATCTTACAAAATAGTACCAAGGAACCAATCAAATTCCCAAAAGCTCCAACTCCCCCTCTATATCTCTTTATCTAAATCCGAACATGAAACTGTTGTATAACTTTAGTGAACCACAGAAGCCAGCCTGGACAGGAATCCAATCAACAAAATAGAATCCACTCCCCTTTCTGAAAACTCAACAAGAAAAATGGGATTTGGGCACGTTCTTTTCACCAAAAATCCATTTAAACTTTTAATCTAACTTTGTATGTCCGTGCAGAGAAACAAAAATAACTCACTATAAAGCCTAGACTGCTTTGAAATTGGAAATTAGCACCAAACAGCAATATATCAAATAGTAAATAGTGAGTAACTAATAGATGTTCTGAAATTCAATTTGGAGGGAAAAGAAAAAAGCAACTAGAGGGAGTATCCAATATCTGCATGATATGTTTTAGTAGTAAAGTAGAATTTTTACAATATCTAAGGGTCTGATTACTTTAAATACCCAAAGACCTGGCATAAACAGATATGATGCCAATCTAACATCTCTATTCACTGTGAAATATTAAAAATTATCATCAGTGTAAATCTTCTTTGTGAAACCTTGGTCCTTGTGAGTTCAGATAACTTTTGGAAGTGTTCTATACTTTACACTCCAACATAGACACATTTGCACAGCGATTATCAGAGGCTGCTCAAAGGCTGATTCTTAAGTCCTTGAGGAAAAAAACACTCCTTCAAAATAAACAACCCTTCAAAAATGCATTTAGCATACCCAGCATGACATTCAAATTTACAAATAGATAAAAACAAACAAGTGACCTATTTCCAGAATTTAACCAGGTATGGTGTGGGAAAACTTACATCAGTATAGTCTTGATCAGTTAACCACCATAAACACTTGTTCGTAGTGTCATAAACTCTCCTACACACAAATGAAGATATGCCTGAAGGAAGTTCAATGCCTTTCCTGAGAAATGCAACTTTACATGGATGAAGCAATGAGGCAGCTGATATCTCATCTTTGTGAAATGAATAGAAGACCTCATTCGGGGCAGCATCAAGCAAAACCCCTTTGCCTAGCCTAACGTCAGCTTGTCGGTAAAGCCAGTTTACACTTAGCTTCACGTGACCCTCTTTATCTGAAGTCAAGCAACGAATAATCCCAATGAAAGGCGGTGCATTACCAGCCTGAAAGAGTGCACAATCTCCGATGCTGATCTTACGGCCATCCTGGAAATTCAAATAATTTCAGAACTCTCTTCATGCGTCATTACAAAATATAGAAAAGAGAACAGAAGCAAAATCTAAAAAACCTGAGAACCAAAGAAAAACTGCCATGCCACAAAATTAATTCAACATTTCAAATTACATTGGGAGATTTCATTACACAGAAATATATTTAACTGTCCACATCACGAGTGTCAGATAATTGCATTTTGCAATAATATATGAATGAAAAGAAGCTACAACACTGGTAAATATTATTCAACCTTTCTGTTTTCTTAGTTTTCCCAGTAAAGAAGGAAAACTGCAGGTTTTTACAGACAAGAAAATCCAAAATTATACATAACAAGTTCTAACCCACGGATCAAACTCTGAATCTACTGTCCCTGATAGCTGATCACCTACCAAGTTCATCAACAGTTAAATTACTATCTATTAAAGAGTTGCTTCCTCAGTTAATGAGGTAGAAAAATTTAATTGGATTTGCTTGTAGGTCTGTGGACTGATTCACAAGTTCCCAGGATTCCCACATGTTTCAAAAGTACTTCACACATAGTTCTTTATCTTTTTCACTTACAGTATTGACCTAGGAGATGCTTTTGCACTCCCACATTGCACCTACACTGGATGTTCACTTCTAGTCCCTTTGACCTTTCGGTCATTTGTAGGACATTAAATAAAAAATTCTCGTATCTTATCTATCTGCTATTTGTGAAATGTCGCTCACCAAATGCAGTACACAAGCAAATCAGTGTTTCAGAATTTTGTATTAAAACCTTTTCAAAGTAGACCCTCTGAATACTTCCAAAGCTCCACAGTAGTCTTGAATCACTTTAAAGCAGTTAAGTCGCACAAACATGTAATCAGGCATTCATTCCTGATAGCACCACAAAATTAATTCAACATTTCAAAATACATTTGGAGATATCATTACACAAAGATATTTAAGTGTCACATGATGAGTGTCAGTAAGATTGCAATTTCCAATAATATACAATAAATACAAATGAAGAGAACTACAACACTGATAAATATTACTCAATCTTTCTGTTTACTTAGTTTTACTCATAAAGAAGGTAAACAGCAGGTTTTTACAGACACGACAATCCACAATTATACAAAACAAGTTCTAACCTATGTATCAAACTCTGAATCTACCATCCATGATAGCTGATCATCTACCAAGTTCATCAACAGTTAAAGAAATATCTACTAAAGAATCTCTTACTCAAATAATAATATAGAAAACCTTAATTGGATTTGCTTGTGGGTCTGTGGACTGATTTACAAGTTCCCAGGGGTCCCACTTATTTCATCGTTACTTCAACCATAGTTCCTTATAAATTTTCACTTTCAGTATTGATCTAGGAGATGCTCTCGCAATCCCAAATTGTACCTACACTTGATGTACACTTCTAGTCCAATTGCCGTTTTGGTCATTTGTAGGACATTAAAAATTATCGTTTCTTATCTTTCTGCTATTTGTGTAATGTTGCTCACCAAATGCAGAACACAAGCAAATCGGTGTTTCAGAATTTTGTATTAAAACCTTTTCAAGGTAGACCCTCTGAATGCTTCCAAAGCTCCAGAGTCCACAGTAGTATTTAATAACTTTAAAGCAGTTAAGTCGCACAAACATGTAACAGGCATTCCTGATAGCACCACAAGAAATATTATCAGAGGCTACCATCAAAACGCAACAGAACCCCGTCTTGAAACATGGAGTCTGAAACTCACTACACATATCGAGTAAAACAGATAACCTATTTCATATGGAAATACTCTAAGCACTATGTCGCCAACTTACAGAGATGGAAATTTGGATTACCCTAGCGTGCAAAGAAACCTAAAATATGATGAACAAATGCCAAAGCACCGCAGAGAAAAAGAGGAGAGAAACAAAGTTCACATAAATCAGACAAACCAGAAATTCCATACAATTTCGGCAGCTGACAGCAATCAAGAGTCAACTTGCTTATAGATAGATAAATACCAGGCTCATTAACACGGAATTTGTTACACAAATCGGCTTTAATCTTCAACTCTCGATTTCTAGCTGACAAATTGGGCCATTTTCTCGCCCTCCTATAACCACCCATTAGCAAATTTATCATCCTGCTCATTTATTCATATTCTGTCAATCCTTTCCACCCATTAGACGCTCAGAGAAATCCCTCCACCCACAACATATGTCTCTTTGCAGGCCAATAACCCGGCACAATCCACCAAACAATCAGCCTGCATATAAATCCCTCTGAACCACCCGATAATTCCATTATAACATATTTTTTCTAGACGGAAATATTTGGGGCCTACCTTCAAAAAGAGCCGCTTCAGATTTGATGCGTTGCATCTTTGGGAGTCAAGGTCGCCGGGAGTTTCAACCGGTCTTGGATGCGATTTTTCTACCAGAGCCTATCTGCCGAAATTTGAATTTGGGTTACAAGTAGACCCGACATCCCTACGGACTAGAAGATGAAAAATTCTGAATCGTTGAGATTCTACTTTGATCTGCGAAAATCTTTCTTCCCGAAGCACAGAAAAATTCGCTGGTATAAACTGGCAGAACAGATTAGGTTTTCAAGGCACGCTCCTTCTTACACCTACCAAAAACAAATATAGAGGGAAAAAAACAAGGGGGCGCGCTGGGATACGTGATCTAAAACCTATGAAGAAAATAATATAAAGGAAACTCCGGCATAAGAACGCATGGCCTCCATTTCTGCACAGTAAAACTGCTCTTATTATTGAAGACGCGGCCCCTGTAATCTATTTTATGGGTTTGATTTATTTCATTTCAATTCAGACACGGCTTAAATACAAAGAGAAACCGGTTAGATCATAAGTAAAGATCATACGAGTACCTTAGAAAAAAATTTGATACTGGAAGAATCGCCAACTGTACCGTGACCAGGGACAGGCAACATGTGCCGCTGCCGTTGTCGCTCTTCACTCTGCCGCCCATGCATAGCCTAGCATCTTTGCCAATTTTCTCCTTTAAAGGAACAGCAATTATTTACTTTGTTTCCATTAACCTTCTGAAGTTTTCGTTCCGTTTCCCGGCTTCATAGCGTCCATTTTTCTCTGAAACTGCTAGATCACACCGATTCTCGTGAAATTTCACAAATGGTTCAGAAAATAAGACGTGCACGAAAATTCTTCAGGAATCTCCACACGAGCCGCGTGAGTTGGAGATTATTAAGGTTTTCAGACGGGAAAAACACCGGAAAAGCTTTCAAAACCTGATCGGGTCTCAAATTCCTTAACGGACCTGAAAAAAAATGCCGTTTAGACAAGATTTCTGAGGTTTCTCTTGCAAAAATCCGTACTAAACATTCGAAATATGATCGAACAGTAAATTTCTTCAAAAACCTCGGTTCTTGATATTTTCGAAGACGCAAAAACAGTACACGGTCTCTGAAAATCTGCTACACGGGTGGGGTTTGAATAAATCCCCAAAATCGGCCAAATTTTCAACGGCGAGCTTCGAAAAATGGCTTGAATTGATCAGCACGACGACGCGAGGACAGATCCATGGAGAAATAGCCGATTTGGCGGTGGATTCGGCGACCTATTCACAATGTTTTATCTTCTTCTTTCTCTTAGGTTTTCAACGAGTTGAGGGAGATGGGAAATGCGGAGTATAGACGACGGCAACCTGCTAATTCCGCCCGGGCAGGTCGGGCATACCGGGCAGATCCGGGCAGGCGGCACGGACACGTGGCTGGGTACGGCGGCTTGTCATGGGATGGGCATGGGTGATGACGTGTCGTTTTCCGTACGTTATACATGCCTTGGCTTTCTCTTTATCCGACCTGCTGATTTTTTGTTCTTCGTTCTCGGTAATCGTGTTTTTATCTTTTACATCGATAATGGAAACTTTAACGCGTCCCCTGCTCCGAGATGATCGGACGGCGATGGAGACTTTTCGTGTCGATGGGCGCGTTGCCGGCCATCGATCGTGGTGGGGAAGGTCGGTGGGTGTTTGCGTTGGATTTGTTCGGCTTCCGAGAAAAAGTGGGGGGCTTTGTGGGTCCCTCTTTGTGTTGTGGTCTAGTAGTAATTTGGTGGGAGTTTACGCGTGGTTACTAATATATTTGAGAGTTATTATTAGTAATGTATTTGATGGGAGTTTATTCGAAACTAATAATGAATTGGATAAGGATTTTTAATCAAAACTTCAGAAAAAGGTTTCATCAAAATATTTATGGAGTTGTCTCAATTTGAGATAATTTGTATATTTTTTAGTCAATTCAGTTTAAATTTGGTAATATAATTTGTTGCTGAAAATGTAATTTGTAATTTTTATTGTTGAAATTGTAAAGATGAATTCAGGGCTCGGATTTTGGTCCTAAAATATGCTAGAATTCAATGTAAATCGTTTAGAATTTTAAAACTCTAATATTTATTAGGGAAAACTCTAAATTGAGGTGTTTGCAAAGTATTTAGATTTTCATATTTGTTAAGATCTCGGAGAATTAAGTATTGATCAAGATTATCTAGCCAATGAAAGGATGGATGGTCTACTAGCTTCTCATGGATGTGTTTCGTCTTATGATGCATAATCATTAGAGGCTGTTATCATCCTGCAGCGTCCAACAGTGTGTTTTTTCTTATGATGTAATCCTTTTCTTTTAGCAAAGTTTTTCTATGGATATATGTACGTATGTATTTCTATGAGATGCATAAGCATGTTAAGATGATTCTTTGTAGACATGAACTCTTATGAGCAACATAGACAAGTTTGTTTGAGATAGTTAATAGACAATAAGCTAGACGTACTACACTCTCTGTACAAAGACAATGTATAGTTTGATTCTACCTTTTGAATATCAACTATAGTCTTTTTTCTTCGTGAACAAAATAATCTTGGCACTAGCATTATAAACCGTAGGATGTGTTAATGTTTTGCAAGCCACTATCTAGAAAGAAACTTATGACTTAGCAAAAGTTGAGACATCCAAAGATACACCCAAGATGGGGTCACGCTCAAGGGAGGTACTTATCCTTTTAGTTTTATCACAATGAACCATTGTGTAAGAAGTAATGGATGTCACTGGAGAATGGAACTTATAACAAAGTCCCTATGGATATGGATCCTTGACCAAAACATCGTGCAAATGAATCTAACATGGTACCAACAGCGCAAGTGCTACCTAATTAACCCAATGTTGATTTCATTATGTGAGAATTTGCTTCACAGTGAGATCTAGGAGCTAGAGCAATATTCACACTCAAAGTATTTGACAAAATGTTCAAGAGAACAACAAAAGAGACAAAAAATAGTTGGAATAACACATGTGAATGGTGTTAATTACTGATCATATTATTGCAGTACATCTTGTAGATGTTATGGTACACATTTATAATACATTGGACAAAATTCGTGAGGCTCAGGGAGCCAATTGGGAATGTACATGTGTCATGGTGAGATTTGACCTCAATCACCCCTTAGGTGGACCAATGGAGCCCCAACTCAGCCTAAACAGTCACGAACCAAGGTGTGAACATTGATGAAGTGTGTTGGGTCATTAATGAATCCAAGACAAGTGTGGGTGAGAAGATAGAGGTGAGTGGGAGGCTCAATGTGGCAATAAATGCTCCTATGAGAGCCAAAATAGGCAAAATACACCACTAGCGTCCCTAGTCAAACCCAGATCCCACAAATCAAGGAGGTAGTGCTCCAAGGCATTAATGAGGGTGCACATGTGCTGAGTTAACCAAACTAGAGCGTTGGAGTGGGTGTGAAAGGTATGAAAATAACCAGTTCACCTCCTGTAGGAATTTCCCTAAGTCTAACCATTGCAATTTGATGCATATAAGCAAATGACATTGTCTAAGGTATAAACCAAGGTACTAAGGATGCATTACTACTCCAACACCCCGCCTTAATCCAGACTTGGTACAACTTATTCAAAATGATTTATTAAGGCCTTGGCAACTAAGGCACAAGTCACCTTTTTACAACAAAGTTTATTGATTCATGTAACCGAGGTAAGGAGGAAAACCTCATGGGACAAAACCTCCCCTCAAAAATGGATATGACAGAGATCAAAAGGTCTTTAGCAGGTCCTCTTCTTCCCCTGAATGAACTGAAAGAACAACTTTTTGGTGATGGACTTGGTGAAGATGTTGTGGATGCCAAGATCATGCATCAATGCATCAAAGTGTTGTAAACAAAGATCATGTGGAGAGGCCCTTTGATGGTCATCATTTGAGGATGGA
>LPNX010078702.1:703851-970356 GCA_001517045.1 Pseudotsuga menziesii | reverse complement strand
TAGCTTAATAAGACTTAAACTCAAGACCTATTAAGGAATAAAGCAACTTTGGACCAAGTGAGCTAAGTTTAAAAGGTACGTAAAAGAATGGAAAGAGGAAGGGGTTTTTTTTTTTTTACTCTTCTCTCTCGTTCTCCGTGCTTGACTTTTTTTCCTGCAAATCACAAAATAAAAAAAATAAAAAAAAATTTCCACACGAATGGGTTAGATCTTGGTTAGCTTACCCAAAAAGTCTACATTTTCAAGTTTTCTCGTTGTTTCTGATTTGTCGTGATCGCACAATATGCACGGCAAAGAGCATACGTAGCCGAGAAGACAAGAAAAAAAAACTTTCCCTTTCTGTTTCTGATTCGCCACGATCGCGCAAGGTGCACGACAAAGAGCATACGCAGATAGGGAAGGCAACAGTCCAAGACTAAAATAGTAAAGATCTAGTAATAAAACTAATAAAATATGAGAGATTTAAAAAAAACAAATCCGTCACTGTAACATTATACCTTCAGATTCCTCGAAATGGGTGTTTTTGGAACAAATAGAAATGGTTTTCGGTGAAACGAAAACTATTTCCCAATGGAAATGGTGATCCGAACGAAATGGAACAGCTCCCACGGGCCACAAATGCATAAAAAATCCAGAACTAGAAACCCTTTCAAAGTTTCGGCAACACCAGTTCCAAATCTTGATCAAAACTGAAAATGGCTCTTCATAAACGCTCTAATACCATGTTTAGGTACACAAGGTACTCCCAAAAGACCGAACACTTTGAGAAACCACTTCAAACAAAAATTTCACAGATCAACACACTAATGTTTGTCACGTGGTTAAAACCCTCGAGAGGGAAACAATCCACGGCCCCAGCCAATTAGCTACTTGGAGCAATTTATTATGCAAAAGAAAGAAAGTTACATGAGCTTCTCATAATCAATCAACTAACCAAGGACCCTCTATGCTCTTTAATTAGAGATCATAGATCAATCAGGTGTTAAGCCATGGATCAATCGTAGGTATGATCTAAGAGAAGTTAAACCGTCGCATCACTCTATGTCTAGAACATATCGTGACCATCGGATTGGAATATTTACAAATGCATACTAATGCATACTAAAGAAACACACTTTTACCTAACAGATATATTACACAAGTTGATCTTAACTAACTCCTAAGTGTCTAAATATCCTAACAACCAGGACAGACACCTCAAATCGGTAAAATCTAATTTTTTGCTATTTCCATTTGAGGTTCTGATTTCAAAGTGATCTATCACATAATCTTGGTGAAGTTGACAACTTCCAAGCATGGAAGTATATGATCTTTCTGAAGAAAATGAATTGGACACCTACATGAGTAGATAGGTTCTAGTTCCAGAGGGAGATGAGGCTCAAATCCTTACACAAGAAGAACTTGGTCAAAGCCAAGAAGATCATTGTTGATTCAGTCACGGATCAACTTGTACCACAAGTGTCTTCCCTAAAGACACCGAAAGAGATGTTTGATTCCTTGACCAAGCTATTTGAAGGGAAGAACATAAATCGGAATATGACCTTAAGAAACCAGTTGAAGAATGTGAAAATCTAGAATGCACAGACCATACAGTCATCTCTCAAATCAAAGAACAACATGTAGTAGTAGAAGAAGAAGTGGAGAATGAAAAAGTGGTGATAACCACCTTGAATGGCCTCCCAGGATCATGGGATTCATTCATGTGAGGAATGTGTGCCAAAAGGAAGTGATTACTTTCAGCAGACTCTGGGAAGAGCACACACAAGAAGAAGAAGCTTGACTCATAATAAGAGAAGAGAAGATGGCAGCAATTGAAGATCAAGCTCTCACCATGCAAAGAAAATCCCTCAACCAATGAGGAATATGAAGATCTCAACTCTTGAAGAACCTCTTATCAATCTTAGCATTTGGATAAGAAACGATGCTATTATGAATGTAGAAGATGATGAAGTTGAAGGCTCAAGAAGGAGTCTACCCACGAAACAAATAAAGATAAGTATTCAATTGTCATTTCATGATATTGTTTTGTTATGCATTTGTTTATATTCAGTTAATGTATTATGCATGATAGAATGTTTGCATTAATGACAGTATACTACTAATATGCATATGATGGGTAAGTAGCTCATGGTGCTATACAACTCTCCATTGCTACTTATCTAGAATGAAACCTATTTGTTGACATATTGGATTAGTGCACAATATCAATGTTGTCCTGGCAAAGATGGAAGGCATCTAGAAAGTTTTCGTGAGATATGGATGAATGTTGTATTGACTAAAGTAGTTGTATGATCATATATTTATGCATAAGAATTTTCCAGTATGAATATTCCTTATGAAATGTTTCTAACCATACAACTAATGCGTTTGACTTGTAGGAAAGATCGCATACATAATCTCCTACAAGCAAAGAAGGATGAGACTTGTTCCGAAGAACAAGTGATGACAGTTCAAAATGAAGAATAATATGACGAATGCAGTGACATCATTGATGCAGAACTTTCCAGCTATGAAGAAGTAACCAAGAAGAAAAGGAAGACCGGTTCAATAATAATGATGTCTAGGATGCAGTATCAACACATGAAGGGAAGTTTGTAGTTCCATCATGCAGTAGATGGAAACATCATGGGATACAAGGAAAGATTCATAGCACGAGGCTTCTCATGAAAAGAAGGCATAGGCTATGAAGAGACATTTGCAGCCAGTGGGAGTTGAAACACATACATGATGAGCTTGATGAAGATCTTAACCTTTACTACAAGGTTGAAGATGAAATTATATACACTAGATAGATACATAAAATATTAGTAGCATAGGAAGCTACTCGTCACTCCGGTACATAATGTTTCAGTGCATAGAGTACGAAAGACAGAGGGAGTATGATGCTCCGCTTCAGAGGGAGTGACTACACAATATCTTGAGGATTTGACATGATACGATAGGATGGACATATTACTGATGACTCTAGGATTTACTAAGAGTAGAGTGGATTCCAACCTTTGCTTCAAGGTTGAAGGTGGAAGACCAGTCATGCTTCTGTTATGTGTCAATGCACTATTTTCTAGGCATGGAGGTGTGGTAGAATGCAAATGGAATCTTCCTCGGATAAGAGAAGTCTACAGTAGAGATCTTGAAGAGGTTTAGGATGATGGACTGCAAGGCCATGACCACACCTATGGTGTCGAACATGAATCTATTGAGTGATGCTTCATTAGAGATGATTGATGCCATGATGTATCATTAGATGATTTATTCCTTGATGTACCTGATGAATATGAGACCAGATATTTGCTTTTCTATGAACACATTGAGACATGTTCACCTGATGGTTGCAAAACATGCAGTGAGGTACTCGAAGGGTATAGTTGATTATGGGCTCAAGTATGAGGCGAATAAAAAATTATGTGGATTCGTATTGGGTAGGCAGTGCCATTGATAGGAAGAGCACTTCAAGGTGATACTTCAGTATGGGATCAAGTGTGATCTCTTGGTTTGATAGGATGGAGTCCTACATGACGCTGAGTACAACTGAGGCAAAATATGTTGACACTTGCTATTTGGGAGAGAGGAGCAGTGAAGCTCCAGTATGTGACCCAGATCAAGATCTCTTGAAAGAAGGATTTCTAGCATAGTTGATGAGACAGGTTGCCCTCGGATGTAATAGGTCCTTGGACGTAATCAACCCTAATGTGATTATATGCTAGAAATGGCCAAAGTGAAGTTTGAGTACTTTAGGGAGAAGCTTGGTGTTCTCCATATCGAGGTTCCCTCCAAGGGGAAATGATGAGTCTGTAAGCCATTCTGATGAGTAGGTTAGATGTAAGGGCTGAACCATTCTATCATGGTGAGAGGACTGGTTCCTTCCATGTCAGATATGAGTGCTGATCCATTCGGATATGACTATAGGAGTGGTTCCTACATGATCAGATATAAGGGCTATTGCCATTCTTGGAATGGAGCTGCCTAGTGAGTTACCAGGAATACTTGGTCCTGAATTGAGGGCCTTTCTGAGACGATTGTAAGATGTAGTCTTACATGATCAGATGTGAGCACATGGCCATTTTGATGTGATTGAGGGATGTGTTCCCACTTGATCAAATATAAGGGTTGTTTCAATTCTATTATGGTGAGAGGATTGCTTCCTTCCATGACATATGTGAGTGTTGGCCATTCTGATGTAGGATGATATCCTACATAGATGTAAGGGATACCACCTTTCTGACGAGTAGGTCAGATGTGAGTGCTGGCGATTCTGATGTGAATGTAGGACTAGGTCCTACATGATCCGATGTAAGGGCTATCGCCTTTCTGAGGAGTAGGTTAGATGTGAGTGCTGGCCATTATGACAAGTAGGTCAGATGAAGGGCTACTGCATTTCTCTGAATGGAGGCACCTGGTCAGTTACCAGGAACCCTCAGTGTACGACTGAGCACCTTTTTGACGTGTAGGTCAGATGTAAGTGTTGTTCCTTTCTGATGAGTAGGTTAGATGTGAGTGCTGGCCATTCTAACGAGTAGGTAAGATATAAGGGCTACCAAAGACCTACAAGGAGGTAGGCCTACAACTAGCATGAAAAAGGGCTAGCTCTGTAGAACTTCCTATGACGAGAAGAATCATGAGATAGCACCTATGATGTTGACCCAGTGATGATCCAAATCCAGTGATGATGACTACGAGATGATCCAGATCGAGTGATGATCCATATCCAGCAATGATCATCTAGATCGAGTGATGATCCAGATATAGTGATGATGTCCCTGAGATGATCCAGATTGAGTGATGATCCAGATCCAGCAGTGATGATCTAGATCCAGTGATGATGTCCCCAAGCTGATCTGGATCGAGTGATGATCCAGATCCAGTGATGATGTCCCTGAGATGATCCAGATCCAGTAGAGATGATCCAGATCGAGTGATGATCTAGATCCAGTGATGATGATCCAGATCTAGTGATGATCTAGATCTAGTGATGTTGATCCAGCAGAGATGATCTAGATTAAGTGATGATTTAGATCCAGTGATGATGATCCAGATCGCGTGATGATCCATATCGAGTGACGATCCAGATCCAGATGAAGATGACTTGAAGATGAAGATGATGAGAACTTGAAGATGACCTAGATGATACAGAGAAGAAGACTTGTGCTGATAAATTGTGTCAAGAGAATACCTTCCTAGTTAAGAGGGACTGTTGATGTATTTGCAACTTTAGAATGTATTCATCCATATATCTTATGTATTGTACCCTGATGTTTATTCCAGGATGTGTCTGTAATGTATTTGAGTCATGTCATGCCCTGATGTTCCTATCAAGAGGTTCTATAATGTAAACAAGTCATGTCAAGTCATTGTGGGTAACCCTCCTATTGGTCAAGGGTTAAAGTCCCCGCAGTTGTGGGGCCCTAGGGTTATTAGACTATCCTAGAGAATTCAACCCTAGGTGAGTCATTGTAAGTCAGGGCAATAGTCCCCAACATTGTGTTAAGGATAAACCTCCTTGTTGGTCGAAGGAGGCAAAGTCCCCACAAGTTGTGGGGCACTAGGGTTATTAGATACTCTTAGAGATGTCGACTTTAGTAAGTAATTGTTAAGTGAGGCCAACATGTTGGATTGTGTTTCAAGTGAACGAAAGAATATAAATAGAGAGCGAACCTCTCTATTTAACACACACACACACTCACTCATTGGGGCGCATGAGTGAGATGAGAAGTTGTTGGGACAAGAGAGAGACTGCTACTGTCAGGAGATCATCTTTATGTTTTTGGGTTTTACTTTTGGTGTTGGTTCTATCTCCAAGGAAGTTGCGGGGTTTTCTCCTTTATGGTTTCCCCGAGGAAAATTCTTTGTGTCTCTTGTCTCTTGTGTTTTATTGTTGTGCATGTTATTCTCTTAGATAAGATCCTAAGATCATAATGCTAGCTTGAATGATAAAAATCAAACACAAAGAGACACACCTCATGTTGAATGTTATCTTTCAAGGTTACAATAAAGAGATATAACAAATTATCTTTTGAAATATTCTTCACTCTAAGACTTAGCTGCTGAAATTGCTTGATGTGCTCTGTAACTTGACCTTTTTGCTTGAGATTTACAAACTGGCTAAAGAAGATGTTATTTATGTCTCCATAATGTGCAAACAATTCTTTTGTGAATATAGACCAAGAGATAATAGAGTCCTTTTTACGATCACAAATCCATTGGCACTATACAAATTGATTATCTTATAAATATAAGGATGCAATGGTTACCTTTTGCAAAGAGGGCACCTAGTGTAGATCAAAGAATTGCTCCATTTGAAAAATCCATGTGATTGGATGCTTGTCATCAAAATTTCTCATGTTAATCTTGGGGATAAAGTAGTTCCTTGAACCTGAATTGAACCCATGATGTTATAGTGAATCATGAAATTTTGAGGACTCCAACTTCCTGCTCTCCAATTGTTTTTCAATTTTCTCCAGACGTGACTAGAATAAGTCCTCTTTTTCCTCCCTATTCTCTTATTGAGTAGATACATGAGGGATAAAGTTATTTTTTATATCCTTAATCAATCCCTTCAAGTCTTGAAGAAATTATTTTCTAGCCATCCCTTTGAGATCATATTTACTAGCCATCTTATTTTTCAATTTAACCAAGTCCTAAATTTTCACATTTCTTTTAATCATATCTTCCAACTTGGACACTGCTAAAAGATATGTCTTCCATTTCATTGTATGTAGGGGATGAATCCTATGGGGGTTTGAGTGGAGTGTGATTCTTTCCACTTTATTTTGATAGAATTTTGAACAATAAATATATATCACACCCTAGGGTTTACCACAAATTTATCCTCCTACTCAAAGCTATTCAAATGCAAAATGACATACCTTTTTCAAACCCTGATTAAAAGACTATTTTATGGAGGACTTGTAACTTAGGTAAAATTTGAATTTTGAACTTATCTGGGTTTGAAAGCTCCAGAATGTGACCTAGATCGAGTTCTCTTGAAAGAAGGATTTCTGGCATAGCTGATGAGACAGGTTGCCCTCGAATGTAATCGGTCCTGGTGAAGCTCGCAGGTCATCCTTGGACATAATCAGCCCTGATGTGATTCTATGCTAGAAATGGCCAAAGTGAAGCTTGAGTACTTTAGGGAGAATCTTGGTGTTCTCCATATTGTGGTTCCCTCCAAGGGGAAATGATGAGTCCATAATTCATTCTGACAAGTAGGTCAGATGTAAGGGTTGAGACATTCTGTCGTGGTGAGAGGAATGGTTCCTTCCATGTCAGATATGAGTGCTGAACCATTATGATATGACTGTTGGATTGGTTCCTACATTATCAGATATAAGGGCTATTGCCATTCTTTGAATGGAGCTTCCTGGTGAGTTACCAAGAATACTTGGTCTTGGACTGAGGGCCTTTCTAAGACAATTGTAAGATGTAGTCTTACATGATCAGATGTGAGCACATGGCCATTCTGATGTGATTGAGGGATGTGTTCCCACTTGATCAGATATAAGGGTTGTTTCCATTCTGTTATGGTGAGGGGATTGCTTCCTTCCATGACAGATGTGAATGCTGGCCATTCTGATGTGGGATGAGCTCCTACATAGATGTAAGGGCTACCACCTTTCCGACGAGTAGGTTAGATGTGAGTGCTGGACATTCTGATGTGACTGTAGGATTAGGTTCTACATGACCAGATGTAAGGGCTACTGCCTTTATGACGAGTAGGTCAGATGTGAGTGCTGGCCATTTTGATGAGTAGGTCAGATGTAAGGGCTATTGCCATTCTCTGAATGGAGGTGCCTGGTCAGTTACTAGGAACCCTCAATGTACTACTGAGCGCCTTTCTGACGAGTAGGTCAGATGTAAGTGCTATTCCTTTCTAAAGAGTAGGTTAGATATGAGTGTTGGCCATTTTGACGAGCAGGTCAGATATAAGGGCTACCAAAGACCTACAAGGAGGTAGCCCTAAAACCAGCATGAAAAAGGGTTGGTTCTATAGAACTTTCGGTGACGAGAAGAATCATGAGATAGCACCTATGATGTTGACCCAGTGATGATCCAGATCGAGTGATGATGACCCCGAGATTATCCAGATCGAATGATGATCTAGATCCAACAGTGATGATCCAGATCCAGTGATGATGTCCTCGAGATGATCCAGATCCAGCAATGATGATCCAGATCGAGTGATGATCCAGATCCAGTGATGATGTCCCCGAGATGATCCAGATCGAGCGATGATCTAGATCCAGCAGAGATGATCCAAATCGAGTGATGATCTAGATCCAGTGATGATGATCCATATCGAGTGATGATCCAGATCTAGTGATGTTGATCCAATAGAGATGATCCAGATCGAGTGATGATCTAGATCCAGTGATGATGATCCAGATCGAGTGATGATCCAGATCCAGATGAAGATGACTTGAAGATAAAGATGACTTGAAGATGAAGATGACGAGAACTTGACGATGACCCAGACGATACAGAGAAGAAGACTTGTGCTGATAAATTGTGTTGAGAGAATACCTTCCTAGTTAAGAGGGAGTGTTGATGTATTTGTAACTTCAGAATGTATTCATCCGTATATCTTATGTATTGTACCCCAATGTTTATTCTGGCATGTGTCTGTAATGTATTTGAGTCATGTCATGCCTCGATGTTCCTATCGGGAGGTTCTATAATGTAAACAAGTCATGTCAAGTCATTGTGGGTAACCCTCCTATTTGTCAAGGGTTAAAGTCCACGCAGTTGTGGGGCCATAGGGTTATTAGACTATCCTAGAGAAGTAGACTCTAGGTGAGTCATTGTAAGTCGAGGCAATAGTCCCCACCATTGTGTTAAGGATAAACCTCCTTGTTGGTTGGAGGAGGAAAAGTCCCCACAATTTGTGGGGCACTAGGGTTATTAGACACTCCTAGAGACGTCGACTCTAGTAAGTAATTGTTAAGTGAGGCCGACATGTTGGAGTGGGTTTCAAGTGAACGAAAGAATATAAATAGAGAGTGAACCTCTCTATTTAACACACACACACTCACTCATTGGGGCACATGAATGAGAGGATAAGTTGTTGGGACAAGAGAGAGACTGCTGCTGTCAGGAGATCATCTTTATGTTTTTGGGTTTTACTTTTGGTGCTGATTCTATCTATGAGGAAGTTGCAGGGTTTTCTCCTTTATGGTTTCCCCGAGGAAAATTCTTTGTGTCTCTTGTCTCTTATGTTTTATTGCTGTGCATGTTATTCTCTCATATAAGATCCTAAGATCATAATGCTAGCTTGAATGATAAAAATCTAACACAAAGAGACACACCTCATGTTGAATGTTATATTTCAAGGTTATAGTAAAGAGATATAACAAATTATCTTTTGAAATATTCTTCACTCTAAGACTTAGCTGCTGAAATTGCTTAATGTGCTCTGTAACTGGACCTTTTTGCTTGAGATTTACCAACTGGCTAAAGAAGATGTTATTTATGTCCCCATAATGTGCAAACAATTCTTCTGTGAATATAGACCAAGAGATAATAGAGTCCTTTTTACGATCACAAAGCCATTGGCACCATACAAATTGACTATGTTCTAAATATAAGGATGCAATGGTTACCTTTTGCAAAGAGGGCACCTGGTGTAGATCAAAGAATTGCTCCATCTGAAAAATTCATGTGATTGGATCCTTGTCATCAAACTTTCTCATGTCAATCTTAGGGATAAAGTAGTTCCTTGAACCTGAATTGAACCCATGATGCTATAGTGAATCATGAAATTTTGAGGACTCCAACTTCCTACTCTCCAATTGTTTTTCAATTTTCTCCAGACATGACTAGAATAAGTCCTGTTTTTCCTCCCTATCCTCTTATTGAGTAGATACATGAGGTATAAAGTTATTTTTTATATCCTTAATCAATTCCTTCAAGTCTTGAAGAAATTATTTTCTAGCCATCCCTTTGAGATCAACTTTACTAGCCATCTTATTTTTCAATTTAACCAAGTCCTAAATTTTCACATTTCTTTTAATCATATCTTCCAACTTGGGCACTGCTAAAAGATATGTCTTCCATTTCATCGTATGTAGGGGATGAATCCTATGGGGGTTTGAGTGGAGTGTGATTCTTTCCACTTTCTTTTGATAGAATTTTGAACAATAAATATATATCACACCCTAGGGTTTACCACAAATATATCCTCCTACTCAAAGCTATTCAAATGCAAAATGACATACCTTTTTCAAACCCTGATTAAAAGACTATTTTATGGAGGACTTATAACTTAGGTAAAATTCGAATTTTGAACTTATCTAGGTTTGAAAGCTCCAGTATGTGACCCAGATCGAGATCTCTTGAAAAGAAGGATTTCTAGCATAGTTGATGAGACAGGTTGCCTTGGAATGTAATCGGTCTTGGTGAAGCTCATAGGTCATCCTTGGATGTAATCATCCCTGATGTGATTCTATGCTAGAAATGGCCAAAGTGAAGTTTGAGTACTTCAGGGAGAAGCTTGGTGTTCTCCATATCGTGGTTCCCTCCAAGGGGAAATGGTGAGTCCGTAAGCCATTCTGATGAGTAGGTCAGATGTAAGGACTGAGCCATTCTATCATGGAGAGAGGATTGGTTCCTTCCATGTTAGATATGAGTGCTAAGCCATTCTGATATGACTGTAGGATTGGTTCCTACATGATCAGATATAAGGGCTATTGCCATTCTTGGAATGGATCTACCTGGTGAGTTACTAGGAATACTTGGTCTTAGACTAAGGGCCTTTTTGAGACGATTATAAGATGTAGGCTTACATGATCAGATGTGAGCGCATGGCCATTCTGATGTGATTGAGGGATGTGTTCCCACTTGATCAGATATAAGGGTTGTTGCCATTCTGTTATGGTGAGAGGATTGCTTCCTTCCATGACAGATGTGAGTGCTGGACATTCTGATGTAGGATGAGCTCCTACATAGATGTAAAGGCTACTGCCTTTTTGACGAGTAGGTTAGATGTGAGTGTTGGCCATTTTGATGTGACGGTAGGATTAGGTCCTACATGATCAGATGTAAGGGCTACCACCTTTCTGATGAGTAGGTCAGATGTGAGTGTTGGCCATTTTGACAAGTAGGTCAGATGTAAGGGCTACTGCCATTCTCTGAATGGAGGCACCTGGTCAGTTACTAGGAACCCTCAGTGTATGATTGAGCACCTTTTTGACGAGTAGGTCAAATGTAAGTGTTGTGCCTTTCTGACTAGTAGTTCAGATGTGAGTGCTGGCCATTCTGACAAGTAGGTCAGATATAAGGGCTACCAAAGACCTACAAGGAGGTAGGCCTACAACCAGCATGAAAAAGGGTTGGCTCTGTAGAACTTCCTGTGATGAGAAGAATCATGAGATAGCACCTATGATGTTGACTCAGTGATGATCCAGATCCAGTGATGATGACCCCGAGATGATCCAGATCGAGTGATGATCCAGATCTAGCAGTGATGATCCAGATCGAGTGATGATCCAGATCTAGTGATGATGTTGTCGAGATGATCTAGATTGAGTGATGATCCAGATATAGCAGTGATGATCCAGATCCAGTGATGATCCAGATCCAGTGATGATGTCCCCGAGATGATCCAGATCGAGTGATGATCTAGATCCAGCAGAGATGATCCAAATCAAGTGATGATCTAGATCCAGTGATGATGATCTAGATCCAGTGATGATTTAGATCCAGTGATGTTGATCCAGTAGAGATGATCCAGATCGAGTGATGATCTAGATCCAGTGATGATGATCCAGATCCAGATGAAGATGACTTGAATATAAAGATGACTTGAAGATGAAGATGATGAGAACTTGATGATGACCCAGATGATACAGAGAAGAAGACTTGTGCTGATAAATTGTGTCGAGAGAATACCTTCCTAGTTAAGAGGGAGTGTTGGTGTATTTGTAACTTCGGAATGTATTCATCCGTATATCTTATGTATTGTACCCCGATGCTTATTCTAGGGTGTGTCTGTAATGTATTTGAGTCATGTCATGCCCCAATGTTCCTATCGGGAGGTTCTATAATGTAAACAAGTCATGTCAAGTCATTGTGGGTAACCCTCCTATTGGTCAAGGGTTAAAGTCCCTGCAGTTGTGGGGCCCTAGGGTTATTAGACTATCCTAGAGAAGTCAACCCTAGGTGAGTCATTGTATGTCGGGGCAATAGTCCCCACCATTGTGTTAAGGATAAATTGCCTTGTTGGTCGGAGGAGGAAAAGTCCCCACAAGTTGTGGGGCACTAGGGTTATTAGACACTCCTAGAGATGTTGGCTCTAATAAGTAATTGTTAAGTGAGGCCGACATGTTGGAGTGGGTTTCAAGTGAACGAAAGAATATAAATAGAGAGTGAGGCTCTCTATTTAACAAACACACACTCCCTCATTGGGGCGCATGATTGAGAGGAGAAGTTGTTGGGACAAGAGAGAGACTGTTGCTGTCAGGAGATCATCTTTATGTTTTTGGGTTTTACTTTTGGTGCTGATTCTATCTCTGAGGAAGTTGCAGGGTTTTCTCCTTTATGGTTTCCCCGAGGAAAATTCTTTTTGTCTTTTGTCTCTTGTGTTTTATTGTTGTGCATGTTATTCTTTCAGATAAGATCCTAAGATCATAACGCTAGCTTGAATGATAAAAATCTAACACAAAGAGACACACCTCATGTTGAATGTTATCTTTCAAGGTTACAATAAAGAGATATAACAAATTATCTTTTGAAATATGCTTCACTCTCAGACTTAGTTGCTAAAATTGCTTGATGTGCTCTGTAACTGGACCTTTTTGCTTGAGATTTACCATCTGGCTAAAGAAGGTGTTATTTATGTCCCCATAATGTGCAAACAATTCTTCTGTGAATATAGACCAAGAGATAATAGAGTCCTTTTTACAATCACAAAGCCATTGGCACCATACAAATTGACTATGTTCTAAATATAAGGATGCAATGGTTACCTTTTGCAAAGAGGGCACCTGGTGTAGATCAAAGAATTGCTCCATCTGAAAAATCCAAGTGATTGGATCTTTGTCATCAAAATTTCTCATGTCAATCTTGGGGATAAAGTAGTTCCTTGAACCTGAATTGAACCCATGATGTTATAGTGAATCATGAAATTTTGAGGACTCCAACTTCCTACTCTCCAATTGTTTTTCAATTTTCTCCAAACGTGACTGGAATAAGTCCTATTTTTCCTCCCTATCCTCTTATTGAGTAGATACATGAGGGATAAAGTTATTTTTTATATCCTTAATCAATTCCTTCAAGTCTTGAAGAAATTATTTTCTAGCCATCCCTTTGAGATCATCTTTACTAGCCATCTTATTTTTCAATTTAACCATGTCCTAAATTTTCACATTTCTTTTAATCATATCTTCCAACTTGGACATTGCTAAAAGATATGTCTTACACTTCATCGTATGTAGGGGATGAATCCTCTGGGGGTTTGAGTGGAGTGTGATTCTTTCCACTTTCTTTTGATAGAATTTTGAACAATAAATATATATCACACCCTAGAGTTTACCACAAATATATCCTCCTACTCAAAGCTATTCAAATGCAAAATGACATACCTTTTTCAAACCCTGATTAAAAGACTATTTTATGGACGACTTGTAACTTAGTTAAAATTTGAATTTTGAACTTATTTGAGTTTGAAAATTTAGACTGTGGTACCCTGATGTGTCCTTTCTAATGCCTTAGGTATGACCTAATTTGGATGTTCCAAAAAACGGTTATTGTAAATATCCCAAAGCTTCTTATTTTTGGCTATCCATAAGAGCAAAATGGTACGATATGCCGCATGTCGAATATTTTGTTTCTGTAGCTGAAAGCTATACCACAAATACCCTGGTTTGTCTTCTTTTGGATACAACTGGTCTCACTCAATTTGGATCTCGGATTCCTCAGAGATGACCTTTTTCCCTAGAACACTTGTTTTAGACTATTCAAAACCCTTGATTCCTCCGTAATTATCTCTAAACATGTAATGGATCAAGATATGAATTTCATATTGGAGCTAGTTAGGCATGTTTTAGAAGTGGGTTTTTAACCTAGATCTATGAATCCTTGTAGAAAAAAAGTTGCAGAGAAAATTACAAGATGACTCATTTTGTAGAAGCCAGTCCCAAGGAAAGAGGTATGATACCAAGTGTTATGCAACCAAGTCCCATAAATAGCATAGAAATAACAGAACTAGACCAATAGAGAGTAATCCATGCCTTAATAATGAATAACATAGATAAACAACAATGCTCTCCGTGAGAGGAGCCTCCTTACACAATGTACTAAGTACATAAGACAAGACAAGATACAATGATGACTAAAACAATAATATCTCCTTCCTATATATATAGGAAACAAATGTGTACAATAACAACTAATAGACCCAAAACGACATAAATAATATGTAATTCACCACAATATAGAGGGTAATGCACCACACTATATATGGGGTAATTTGCTATCATTAAAGACTTAACACAACTCATTGTCATTCTTTGCATTAAATCACCTTACATGACAAACATCATTAATGGAGAAATATAGTTTGGCCTTGATTCTATAAGACCTATAAAAGTGTGATGCAAACTCTTATTATTTTATGTTTATATTCTTATATGCATCCTCTTTCTAAGTTTTTTTATATGACATGTTTATATTCTTATATGCAACATCCTTGGGTTTCTAAAGTTAAATTCTATAATTTTGTGTCAAGAATAGAAGTGTTGAAAACTTCATGTTATTTATGTCATTTTTTACAAAAATTTTCATCTAATAAGAAATTGAAGTTGAAATTCTACCCAAATATTAATGTAAATTCATTTCTATTTATTCAAATTAGTTAAAAAATTGGAGTTGAAATTCCACCCAAATATTTATGTAAATTATGCATGTATAATGTAAATTTATTTCTATTTATCCAAATTAGTTTCATAATGATCTTTTCATAATTAGTTGATCATGCACTTCTATATCACAATTATCATCATTAATGTAATATTTTGTTGTGTGTTTTGTTTTGGAACACATATTGGGATAATAAAAAGAAAAATAATGATTGGAAAAGAATAAATAAAATGATAGGAAGAAAAATTAAAATATAAGGAAAGGGGAGACGAAGAGGGTGATAGACTCTCTTTATATCTATGAAAATGAAGATATATTAATTGAATCTTTAAATTGAATTTTAAGTTATATAGAATTTAAGAAAAGTGTAATAAAAAAGAAGAGAAACATATAAAATGAAATGTTTGAATTTAGCTCAGTTCCTTAAGTTTTTCATTATTATTGTAGTTGGTGGTTGTTATTATAGTTAGTAATTTTTTATTTAGATATTTTAAATATTTTTAATTCATTTTTTATTTGAAATAGATCTAACTTATAAATTAAAATGATTTAAAATATAGTTTTTAACTAATAATGATTTCACATGTTCTATTTGAATATTTTAATATCCATCTAAGTATTATATCACCATTTATTTAGTTGCCTTCAATAAAAGCATTCTACACCCCAATAGAAGAAGATATGTAAGTCCTTAAGTACTGACATATGTGCTTCATAAAAATAATAAAATATTATAAAAAAAAACATCTACTTAATTTAAATTTAAAATATTTGTTTACAACCTGGTTACAAATTAAACTATAAACACCCTTTTTCACATTTCCTCAACATTTATACTCAAAATAAGGGTTTACAATTAAAGAGATTTAATCCTTTCGACTTTCTAATGTTCCATAGCCCGAATTTTCACAAGTGAAGACCACCCAGGAAAAACTAGGAAAGCTTTAAGCATTGTTATAAATGATTTTTCGTATTGCATGTGATTTTTTAAAATGTAGATTTGGGCGTAGGTACCTTTCATTTCGGTTTTGGTGTCTGGCACAGCAGGTGGAAAGGTGGTGCTCAGTGCTCAGTGTATAGATGATGATCAAACACGCGCCACTGTGATCTGGTCTGATATATTAAATGCGAAAGTTTCGGTCGTTGGCGCGCCACCAAACTTTCTAGGCACATGGCCTGGAAATTGAATGGGATGGGATGGAATGCATTAAAAATGTTTCAGACGACCTGAAGGTGGCACTTCCGTTTCCTCTTCCAAGTTCCGAATCATTTTCTTATTGCTGCTGCACTGCAGAGCGGAAGAACATGAACATGCACTGAACCTTTTCTTGAACAAGTTTGATGCATAACTGCAGGCAGAGATTGATTCTTGCCATTGAAGAATAACACTCACTTGCAAGTAATGTTGGGTTGTTCATCTACTGAGGTCTGGTCTGTTCTTTCTTATACCCATGAATGAACTCATGTTTCTTTCTATCATCTGTGTTTCAGCTGTTCGCACTTCTTCTCGTTATAATGATATCATTTTCTTATTTATTTGAATAACTAGTTTCCTGCTTTTTTCTTTATAACTTTGTCCTTTGAGGAAGTAGGTGTGTTGATGGAACATAGGCCACTCTTGGCTTCTTCTGCGAAATGTTTTTAGGGTAGTGATGGATGGCCTCTTGGGCTGGAAACTGTGAGTATCAGAGTGGAGATAGTGGATGGCATCACTAGATCTGTGCATAAGACTCCATTCCATTTGACAACACCCAGTTTTTCTTCATTTTCTTCATCAGATATTGATACGGAGGTGGGGAGGGGATTATACCTATTTTTATTGGTTTTCATTTTGTTCCTTTGAAATACAAAATGTATGTTTTCTGATGTTGATGTTGATGTTGGTGGCAGTCTACTGTATCATTTTTTCCAGATAGGAGCATTACTCTTGGCAATCTCATGGGCATGACCCCAAAGCATAATACAACCAGGTATGGTAACAACAAAATTGTCTCTCATTATAAGACACAGATGAAACCTAAGAATAGTCTCAGGGCGACTTGGAGGCTTTTGATTGGGTGCATACATAAGGATGATTCTGATGTAGACAAGAAGAATTCACCTACTCTTCGGGATTTGTTAGAGGCACAGAGGCGAGCCTCTGTTGTAGATGATTCTGGAGAGGGGAAGCCCTACATTAGTGCCATGTATGAGGGTTATGACCATCAGAGGAATGCTCCCCCCCTTCTATTGGGTGCTCAGAGTGTTCCATCAACTGTGTATCCTGCAAGGTTTGGTGGCAGACAGTAGCCATTGCTCTGGGAAAATACTATTGATTGTGCAAGCAACATAGGAACTGAGGAATAAACACTTCCAGGGCTCGGGAATTAGATACAGATAATTTTGTGAATGTATTTGTATTTGCCTTTCCCAAATTGGAATTCTAATTCTAAAATCGATGAAGCCAACTTTGGAGTGGGATGCTGAAATCCTTCCTGAATGCTGTATGGTATATGCATCTCACATATAATGTCCTTTTGTATCCGCTTTCTGCTTTGGGGTTTGAGTAGGCCTTATTTTTACAGAATGATTTGAAGCTTTCTAAATAACTAGACATTGGCATTGGCCAGGCAAAGGCAAGTTGTGTGGTTCCTCGTCCACTGCATGTAGCTTTCCATGAAAACCCAATTCCACAGTCACAGTCACAGCCTTGTTTTGTTTTTATCATGTACATAATTGAACTGAAGCAATTGGGCTTATGAATCCAGGGACTCAACTTCTGCAGAATAATATATTTGATTGAATTTCTGTAGAATAAGATGTCAGAAGTCCAAAATTTTAGTTTCACTGTAGGAGCATATAGAATTCTTCAACCTAGAATCCAAGCCAGCCAGCCACGTTGGGGGTTTATGTTTTACTCATAGAGTTTTATTTTTATTTATTTTTTAAACGTTTTATTTCTACTGTTTACTGTTTAGTAGGGGCAGATGTGTAAGTAGATGTGTAAGTCTTTGTAGTAGGGGCAGATGTGTAAGTAGATGTGTAAGTCTTTGTGTGGCTCATATGTATCCTTTATAAAAAATAATAAAATGTTATAAAATGTTATGAAAAATAATATGTCTTTCTCTGTTCATCTTAGAGCTAACATGTATCCATTTTAAAATGTTATAAAATGTTATGAAAAATAATATGTCGATTCAATTTAGATTTAAAATATTTTTTAAAACCACATATATAAGACTATAAATTAAAACCATAAACATTTGGTTCACATTTCCTCAACATTTTCACAGTAAAAAAAGGTTTGCAAGAGTTGTATCCTTTTGAACACTTGTACATCCATTTTAAAATGGATCTATAGTAGTGAATATACATCTTATAACCCAACCTAACCCAATGTGATTAACTAGTATATTTTGACTATGACTATCAAAACCAACCTCTGAGTATCTTCTCTTTTTAAAAAATAGAATTTTATAATTTTACATATTGTTAAATATGAATAAATAATATTATAACCCAACCTAACCCAATGTGATTAACTAGTATATTTTGACTATGACTATCAAAACCAACCTCTGAGTATCTTCTCTTTTTTAAAACTAGAATTTTATAATTTTACATATTGTTAAATATGAATAAATAATATTAATGTCATAATATCTGTGTTTATTCAATATATAGAGTTATCTTATTGTGTTACTCTAAATATTTAGTTTGGTGATTTTTAATGCATAATAGCTTTAGTATTAGTTGGATTTCAGAATTCATGGGATTTTATTGTCGTAAGGTGATTTTTCTGGTGCAAGTTATTCTAAATATCAATGACACGACATGCCATTTTATTGTTTTATTTCAATTATCCAGTTAAACTAGTATGGTGAATTTTTTTTTTTTAAAAGCTAGCAAGTTTTATTAATTTATAATAACATACATAAAATACAAAACCATATTGTTAATGGTTGACTTGCCACTTCGAGTCCAGTGAGTGAATTAACATCGTCCAAAAATCAACCAAAACATGGCTCGAAGGAAAGCCTGCCCTACATAGTGAAACTAGGGCATTCCCTTTTTCTTTAACAAAATAACAAAATTAAAGATGATTGTTTTTCCCTATAAATTGAAACAAGGCTGAAACGAAAGTCAATTATGGGGCTAATCTATAAACAAAATCCTCAAAAGAGTTAAATACCAAAAACTTTACTCCCATGGGGCGGATTGTCTATCTTGTCCAGCAATTTGCGCTCAAATTGCTCAAGCTGCATTGAGGGTGTTGACACCATCAGTCAGTATGTCCAATTTGGAATGGATATTGTTGCAGAACCAGTCTAAAACCTGTCTGGCTCTGCTCCCTTTCTATTATCAATAGAATGCCCAGAAGAAACTTGACCATCCATTACGTGATTTTCCTTCTATCGACTAGTTCTGAACGAACATTGGCAAGCAAGGTCGCCTCAGCCTGAGCAATTTTGTTCCTTGTGTGTCAAGGAGTCTCCTTGTTGTATTGCCTTTATCAAATATTGATGTCTTCTTCTCTTTTATGGTCTTTCTATCCAATGTTGTTGGATGTCTTAAAAAGTGTTCGCGTAGGTTTAATGGTTAAGAACGTGTGTTATCTTTTTGAAGGTCACAGGTTCAAAACCAAAGCATAGGCTTAAAAATGTCTTGACCTCTACTAAGTCATAAATTACTAGTATATCTGACTTACTGCCTCCTCGCCTTTACCTCCAATGGTGTTAGATGACTCCTCCCCTTTTACAATGAGTTTGCTGGCAAAGTTCCCTGCCCTCCTTGCTTCCCGAAACATCCACCTAGACAAGCTGAATGCACAGAGGGGAAATAGAGTCGCAGTGGAGTAACTTTGCCCCCCTTGCTTCCCGAAACATCCACCTAGACAAGCTGAATGCACAGAGGGGAAATAGAGTCGCAGTGGAGTGCCCTCGGTGTCAGAATGGCACTCATCAATCCCTAAAGCAGGTGATGAAGTGGCCAAATAGACCACAAATAGAATGAGGTGCTGAACGTAAGATTGTAGGTGCCAAATCATATAAGCTTCCATGATTGCATGCACTCCCCCCTCCCAACTTGAATGCATTGAACTCCGGTCGTGTAGGTTGTCTTGCCGAATCTCCCATGTGCCCGTTATGCGTGATATCGATGCCCAAGTTCCATTTGTGATAGAGGGGCAGGGCATATCTCCCTTCCCACCCTATTAGGGGATGGTGTTTTTTAATCTTGACATTATTTTGACCTTATAGTTATTGAAGTGATTTTTTTAATATTTTATGCAGTTTTAGTTAAATTGGTATGAATTTAGTGTTTGCAAGCTAGATGTTTCCAGTGTTCTTCGAGTTGAGCTTTGCGTATTGCTTAGTTGCTTGTGAGGTGGTTTCAACTTTATTTTTAGCCTGGTTAAATAGGAAGAGTTTGTGAAGGGTGAACAAACAAGAGTAATATATTAAGTTAATAGGTGAATAAACTTAATTATTTATTTGTTTAGCTTTTTCTTTAAATTAGATAATAATTTTGTAAGAAGTTATAGTTATATTTGATCATGGAATTTTGTTTTTTGAAAATTTTAATTTAATTAAAAAGTATTTAAAATCATTAATTTTTTATTAAAATATTGGATAGGTTAAACTTGTAAATTTTTAACAATGATGTGTGTATTTGGCTTTTATATAAGAAACTTAGGCTATAATTGTCAAACACCCATGGAAAACAAAATTAGATAAGTTTAAAAATCAAAATCCTTGGTTTGGTTCCTTGGCTTGCCTAGGTTTACTATATTCTATGATCTAGTGTTTGCTCAAGAAAAAGCAAGAAAGAGTTCCCCTCTTTGGTGTTAGGGCCATCTATATTGGGTGTGGTAAATCATGTGATCATAGCCACTGCTAGAGTTTATTACGCTTAGTTAGGTTTGAGAAAAGAATGGCGATATAAGAGTCTAAGAATTGATCATGAGGTCCCTCAATCCCTATTTGCCTCTACACGTGGCACTAACTCAGTTGGCTCAGATGGATCTTTGTGCAATTGTTGATGAAAGTGAGTGGATCATGATTTTCTCTCAACCAATGGATATGATCAAGGTCCCTGTTCTGGTTCTATTAAGTCTCGAAAAAGGTGGATAACTACCGATTTAGGTGGGATATAGATTGAAGGTAGATGATGCAAAAATTAAGGGAAGTGTATCCCACAAGCTAGTTTTATGGATCTCAGCAAGGTAGTTTCCTTAAGAGGCATGGATGTCACTTCATTCATTGACTCACATGCATATGATTCCTAAATAGAGCATGATGTGCATGATCCACAAGTTATTCCTAAACAAACTGTGATCTACATGATCCATATGTTATTTGAAATCCCTTGTCTTTGAAGGATATGCCTATAGATTTCAATTTCTGCAATACAATGTGTTATAGCTTGAACTAGCAAGTGTGATTAAAGCCCCAAAGGACAGGCTATCCCAGCTACAACCTAGAGGTGTTACCCATTGTCACCTCAATAACTACCTCTTTTCTCTTCCGGTTGTCTCTTCTCCAACTTGAGGGAGGCTTCCCTAAATATGATTGCTAGGCTATGGTGATAAGGGTACAAAGGTGATTTTGAAGAGATAGCCTAACAAAAGTTGAGGTCTTGGTAGTATAGTTGATGGGATGGTTTTGTAGACTAGTGCCAATACCTACGACATATGGAGTCTTGGGATGACCCCCCTTATTCCTTGTTCATATGTGATTATTGAACCCCCTCATGAATGTGTGACAAAGATTTTATGCAAGAAGTTGATTCACTTAGAAATTCCTATCAAGGAATGGTAGCATTCCACATACACTTTCTACCATCTTACTTATTTGACACCATAAACCAGGTCATATGCTAGATACCCTCCTAAAAGTGGATACCAAATATCTCAAAACATATAACTCAAATTTGTAATCCAACTAGCATCGAGTTATACAACCCTTTTTAGGAACAAGCAATAAGTATTGAGAATAATAAGAACTATCCAAATTTACTATGTTAAATCAACCAAGTTCAAACCCAAGAAAAGAAAATACCTTAAGCTTTCATATACTCCATGAAAAGATATAACAATAATGCTTCATATGAGAAAGAGATCTCAAAATCCAACTATAAAAAATAAGAGAGCCAACCCTTATATACACTACAAGGAAAAGGCCCTTAAGCAGAGGTTATACCAGATGCTCTTGCCAAAGGAGCTCAAATATATGTTTATAGCGGAGGTCACTAGCGGAGGCAGGCGACCGAAGGTTATAGCGGATGTTTTTATTTGATGTGTTTTTAAACAACATATGTTGGTGCATCTCTAAACACAACGCATCGAGACCGCCAAAAAAACCATGTTGCACTGCAAAAAAACATCAATGAAAAAAAAACTCTTTGAGGTGTGCGACAATTTTCTAAAACCATCACGGTGCGTTTTTGGAAATGTAACGCACTGGCGTGGTATGTTTGAAAGGATGCACCATACTATATTTTATAAACAAATAACCGTTGGGGTATGCCTTGGGAAACCTAATGTACCGATGCATTATGTTTCAAAGAATGCATCGTGTGTTACATAATAACGCATGTTCCAGTGCATCTAATTTAAACAAATGCACTGGGTTGTTTTATTAAAAAACACGTTCTATTTTATTTAAAACCCTAAATGCAGATTGTTATTTATTAATAAATGCACCAGGGTGTGTAATATCACCTAACACACTGATTGTTAAAAAACAAAAAATAAAAAACATTAAATTTGATTAAAAACATGGAGGTGATGCAGTTTAAATACATTGCACTAGTGTGTCCCATTGTCAGGAGCATCGAAATAGGGTTTTATAAAAAAAAAAATTGTGTCGTTAGACTATTTTTAATCTTCTACAGTGCGTTTGAGCCATTTGCATCGGTGATGTTCATAACCCAGCTAGATGCCTTGCCACCTATGTTCATTCCACCTGTTGCTGACACATTGCTTGTTCTTATTGGTTGCTAACTCGAGTTTGAATTTTGTGAAATAGTGGGTAAAAATTCAAATTCTTCATACATAGCTAAGATGCCTCCTCGATGTGCGATTCTGTAGGTAAATTAATTCTTACTTGATAATTAAAATTTTTAGTAGATTAATTTTTGAAATTAACCCATAATTTGCCATTTTTATTAAAATAAAATAAAATTGCATGGTGCGTTTGAGCCATTAAGCTCACACAAGAAGTCGGTGCACTTTGTAAATTGTTACTGGGTGCACTGCCTACAGGGCGAGCCGAATGCCTCGAACACACCGCACAACTTGTGTGATACGCTTCCGTAGTACACCACCATAACATAAACTGTAGTTTAAAAATTATAAAATCACAATCGGTGTGTTCATTAGTCACAAGTGCACCGCATAACTTGTACGCTACGCTTTCGTAGCGCATCACCATAACATAAATTGTATTTTAAAAATTATAAAATCATAACGGGTGCGTTCATTACTAATAAGCGCACCATATAACTTGCATGCTACGTTTTCATAACGCATCGCCATGACATAAACTGTATTTTAAAAATTATAAAATCATAATCGATGCATTCATTATTCATAAGTGCATCGCATTGCTTGTGCACTATGCTTTCATAGCGCATCGCGATAACATAAACTAGATTTTAAATATAATAATATAATAATCAGTGCATTCATTACACATAAGCGCATCGACATTACAGTGATCTTACGTGTACATAACACACTAGTAAAATTTAACAACAAAAATTGAAAACATCACGTCGACGCACATAAAACAATGCATTGACAAGGTATAAACACAAGGATAACTGAAATTTAAAATTTTCGCAAGAACCAAAAAATCATAATAACGGTGCACTTACGTGTTATTGAAGCATCGATTACTAAACATTAAAAAGTTATTGGACTATTAAAAATAATAATTCAACGGTGCTCCTAGTGCACGGCAATGCACTTGTGTTCGATGCTTTGATGTGCCATAGGTGCACCGTGAATGCAAATTTGAAAACGCACCGATGCGTGTGTATTATAACACACTGGCTTGATAATAAAAACATAAATCTATAGAAATATAATATCAGTGTGTTGTGTTATTTTAGCGAACCGATACAGTGCTTAAAAAGTAAAAGCACACCGTTGGCAGTGCGTTAGGTTTATATTGGCACATCATGAGTCAATTTTTTGCAAACAAAAATAAAAATTAGTACATATAATTCTCATATAATGCTTTTATATGTATTTTGATGAGATTAATTGTTGATATATATGAAACAGAGACGTCAACGCCGCGAGGCTAGGCAACAACATGAAGCACAAGTTAACTAGTATAACTTTCAAAGAGAGTGGGAGGTCAAGGAGGGGTAGAGATATTTATACCCTCATTCCATTAATCCACAAACGAGACACCTCTTGAGAGTTGTTGACCTCCTCAAGTTCTATGAGGAGGAGACATCATTCAAGGGGAACAACACATTCCTCACCTAGTTGATCACATGTTGGGATCATCATAGACATGTGTTTTGAGTTGGTCTCGATCAACGATTTTGACCGACTGAGGAGAACATATATTTTTATCACTAGGCTCTCTACGAGAGGTGAGGAATTTGCTCAGTTCCTTGAGGTCCCAGCCATTAGAGGAAATTTGAGGTCTAAAATGGGCCTCCTAAGGAAAATAATAAAATAATAGTTAAAATAATAAAATAATGGTTATTAATTTTGGAGGAAGAATGAAAAAAACTACTTTTTTTGTTCGTATTTTCAACATATCTCCCTGTGTTTTTACTCAAATTCCAAGCAGGAGAGCTCATTGGATGTAGAATTTAATTCCGCATCCAACGAGTACCCACATTGCATACTTTTGACATACCCCGCTACCCCAAAAACAATAAATACCTGAAAAAGCGTGATGATGATGTCATTATCACATTTTTCAGGTATTTATTGTTTTGGGGTAGGGGGGTCTATCAAAAGTATGCAGTGTGGGTACTCGTTGGATGCAAAATTAAATTCTACATCCAACAAACTCTCCCGCTCGGAATTTGAGTAAAAACACAGGGAGATATGTCGAAAATACGAACAAAAAATGTAGTTTTCTTTTATGACAAATATGTCAATTCAACCATTATGGTTGACTCATTTTCTTGAAATTCTATTGGTTCTTGAATTCCAACTCACAAAATTTATTGTTGGCGCATTTTCTTATAAGGCCCATTTTAGACCCCAAATTTCCTCTAATGTAGAGCTATAGTTTTGAATCAGTTTGTCTATGCTCAAATAAATGATCTCAACATCATCGACTCTGCTCAGTTTTAGGTCAATGGTGGGAAAGTTTCCATTGCTACTTTTGGTAGAGAGGATGTGAGGTGCCTCTCTTTGTTGGCGATGACCATCACACATATCACTAGTGATGGGAATCCCATCAATTTCTCTCTATTATATTATGTTGATTCTTTAGTGTAGACACCTAGATGCATTAGGTGGCATGCTAATTTTTTACTACAATTTTTTTATGCTCTTAGTTGATGCCATGCATCCATTGGAGGGAGGGAAAACTCCCCTTTCAATTTAGAGTTGTTTTGTCTATTTTTCGAGAGATTTTCGACCACTAAGCCATATTTTGACCTCCACCCTCCTAGGTTGATGACAAATGTGTGTATGTGCATTGGGGGGGGGGGGTGATGTCCAATAGGGGGTATTTGAACTTTCCATCCAGGATCAATGCGGTGGCGCTCAAGATGCTAGGCAGCGAGGACCTACCTCGATTAGACATATTTGCATATCCATATGTAGGATTGGATTAGAGAAGGTGTCCCAACATCTTATTCACTCAGGACAAGCCAACAAATGATAATAGTAAATTTAGCGTTATGTTTGAATTAATCTAATTGCATTTTATTATTTTTATACTCAATAAATTTTAAATTATTATATTAAATTGATTTTTAATGAATTTGTCTAATTATTATTGTGTTCCATATATTTACAGATGTCGATACCTTTAATGGAAACGTGCCACCTCCTCTGGCTCAATATGAGGAGGAGATGGAGCTGGATGATCATCTCGAGGCACCCCATTTAGCTATACCTAGCCTTCGACGCAGGCCAGGCGAGAGGTACCAACAAGACATCACAGATAGGATGGCTACGTTGTTGGTAGATCAAGGGGTTCGTCCTATACCCATGAGGTATATTGTGAGGGGCCCTCGTGGCACAAAGTTGTGGAGGATGATTCCTTGTGATATGAGGAGCTTGATGCAACATATTCTTGGTGCTTGAGATATTTTAGATTGTTTCCTTAACAGTAGTTCATCGTCAGATGAGGGCAAAGATCCTCAGCTTTCTAGTCCACCTCCTTCTTCATTAGTTTCTTTGAATGGTGACGTATCCTCCACATCCTGTGCACCTCCTAATCCTCGAACTCCACCTCCTCCTCCACCACCTTCGACATCTCATCCACCTCCTCCTCTGCCATGTCCTCCTCCTCCACCTCCATCAACTTCTTCATCATTGCCTCCACTTCTACTCAACCTTCCTCCCATCCTACTTCATCATCTCCTCTACTCCATTTCGATCGATCTATCGATCCTACTAATTGGCCTGACCATCCACCACATACAACTCAAGTCAGATCTATTATATATATGTTCATCCGGGACCATATGATTAAACTTGATGGACCTATCCATGCTTCTCTTCGAGCTCATTTTTTTCCTAGTAGAGGTACTCATCCCTTTGGCTCTATTGGTAGAGGATTCAATGCCTCTAGCTCTGCTGGCAGAGGTGCTGATACTATCTATGACTCTATTGGTAGATGTGACAATGCCTCTAGATCTAGTTAGAGGGATAGTGACATTTTCTTTGGCATAGGTGAATCATATATGTCATAGCAGTTATTTGACTAGAGATATATTTTTTTTTGTATCTGGCGGAATCGACAACTAGCCGGTTTCGTACTCGCGTGACACAGGGTTGATTCCGACCGCTACCACTATAACCTCTAGGAGAGTACTCTGACCCCCACAACTCACCCTCAGGGCTGCAACGAGGTTTGAACCAGTGACATGCATAACAACCCGTACGCCTTAACAAGCACACAATTGCCAACTGGTCTATACCTCGAGGGGTATTGGATTGGAGATATATTATATTTGGCATATTGTATAATCACTTTGATGTTATATATATTATGCACCTTTCATGTTTATTTTGATGGTGATATGTTTTGTGTTTGTTAAATGGTGAAAATGATCATGATGATGGCATGTCTATGCTTATGTGGTGTTGAAAATGATGATCATGGAATGTTTATGTTTACGTTTATGATGGTATGATCACGATGTTTATGCTTGTTAAGTGTTGGAAATCATAATGATGATCATATGCTTATGCTTGTTAAGTGTTGGAAATCATAATGATGATCATATGCTTATGTAAAAGAACCGTGTACTATTCAAAATGTAGGTCTTTAAATCACTAACTATTTTTGTCGACAAAAACATCGTAATTTACATTATAAATCAAGTCATAAAACAAGTTGTTGTATTTTGTAACAAGTTTTCAAAGCATTAGAAAGTTTTAAAAGTTTTCAAAAATTTAGCATCCTTTGGACTATTTTTATTAAATAATTCTTGATTTGAAAATAACTTACAATTTATAGTTAACACTCATAAACATAACATATTAACTATCACTACAACACAAGTCTATATTTTAGAGCTTTGTAAAGAAAGTTAATGGGTTTTTAATTTTGGCCAAATTTTTAGATCATTTGGACCATTTTTCATATTAATTAATTCCAACCTAAATTTTGTAGACAATTTGAAGTATGGTTTCATAGATAGGTTGATATATAATTGGTTAGAAAATTAATTGGAAAATATGGTTGGTTGTTTGGTCATTATAAATATGAAAATATGGATTGGAATAATGGTCATTGAAAATGTGGAAAAATGTTTCAAGCTATAATTTAATATAGGCTATTTTTTATTTTATTTTTACATAATATAATTGAATTATATTATTTTTTGAATTTTGTATTGTTAATACATGGAGTTGTGGCAACTCTATGATTTATAATTTTTTGCGTATAATTTGTCATAGTACCAATATGTTTATAATTTTTGTATAGTTTGTCATAATATTATGTTTATGCAATAATATTTTTTATTTGGTTTTCATATTGTTCTCGTATTATTTGTATGAATATTATATTTATTGTATTTTTCTTATTAATGTAGTACAACTTGCCATAATATTATACCTATATAATATTATTATTTTGTTGCAACTTTATGTTGAGCATTACAAAATAATATATAATATTTTTAAAAAAGGAAATGAAGTCTTCATTGTTTAATGTTCTATATAACTTAATTATTCAAATGATAAACATAAATAATTTTTATAAGTGTAACCAAACATCAAAACAAAAAGTCAAGTATTACCATGTGATATTATTATAACATATGAATATAAACATCACAAAAAAATATAAATATGAACGTCAACATGACCTTACAATAACTCACTTTACAATGACAAATATCAAAGCTATAATAGTTGGAAGAAAAAAAAATACTTCACTAAAAGAACACCATTTTCTCTCAATTGTAAACCTAAAAACTGCATTCTTCAAACTTATTATTATTAATCATTATATTCATTATATAAAATAACATTGGTCCACATTGAAGGAACACATTTTATACTCTTTACAACATTTTGGTGAAGGAACACTTCACTATAGTGACTTGGCCAGACATATCGTCTTTCTTGCTAAAATTTTATTTCAGTCAATTGAAAGGAAATTTGTATCTTCACATATCCTTGTTTAATACCTTGATTTTGACTCAAATGTATTAACTCAAATTATGTAAATGTTGTAAATATGTTAATGACATTGATGTTGACTTGATGTTTAGTTGAGGATTTGATAACAATGTTATTGATATTGATATTAAGTTGAGTTGATGATATCAATGGTATGGACAACATGCTAATGATATATTGATATTAATAATGCCAATAATATTGTTATGATGATATTGACTTGACACTATTAAACATATTTTTGATATCGATGATTATGGTGATACTGATCTAATGTAGATGATGATCTTGGGATATGAAGTTGTTTTGATGATATTAATGATATTGATGAGATCACTTACAAATGATTGAAAATAATTGATGGTCTTGGCTATTAAAAGGGTTGAAATGTATAATAATTTAATGCCAATAGTAAATTGATTATGAATATTTGGATGAAGGTTCAATTAGTGTGATAGAATCAATGAATATCTTAATTTTGAAATGTGTTGTATATTAGAACCATTTAAGATCGTGGTGATAAATATTAGTTGAATGGTTCAATGATCATTCGCAGTGTAACTTGAATGATAAAAATGAGAATTAGTTATGATTAATACATAATTAACATGATTTGTTTGTGGATGGTCAATGCTAGGGTTGAAAGTTTTGCAATTATTTGCAATATTGACAGTTATGTACTTTTCCATTAAATGCTATTGGAGAAGATAATAAAATGGAGTTCATGCCTTGTCGTCAATTACTAATTCTTATGATGAACCTTATGATGATTTAGTTGGAATTTATGTTTTGGATATGAATATGCATATTCCAAATATAGTATTTTAAAATAAATATTGTTTGCTATTTTAAATTTATTATATCATAATTTTAAAAGATATACATATTTCATTATTTCCATAAGTTTTTTCTACCTTAATGATCTACCTGTGTCTAAGTATCTAAAATATTAAATATAAATGTCTAAGTATGATATATTCATTAAATCGACCATGTTATTAAATGAGAGTAGTTGAAATTACAACAAACAATAAATATGATTGACATCCATGATAATTTGCACTCTAATTAGTTGATTATGATCCAGTTATAAGTATACAATAATTTAAGTGATAAAACCCACACTATGATGAACTAAATGGAAACGAAGAAAGGTCATCTCTAACATGAAACACAATCACAAATTACTTGATAAACATGAAACATGTTTTAGTACATTAGATTCGTTGTTAACCAACTCAAATTGTTTAAACATTGCATCCAATAATCTGCATCTTTGCATTTCCACCATCATAATATGAAAAACAAACAATATAATTAGACAATCAAAGATAAACACTAACAAAATGATATCTCAATCTATAAATGATGAAATAAAACATGCACGTATCACTCTATGTTGCCGTCAACTCAAGTTGTTTATACACTTATGTACTTAACCAACACAATTTTTTTGCACAAAGCATCTAGTAATCAAAATTCCATTTCCACTGTCATAACATGAAAAATAAACAATATAATTAGACCCTTCCCGATAACAATAAAAAATATATATATCTCAATTTGTGAATGATGAAATAAAACATGTAGATATCACTCTATGTTGACATCATCATCATTATCTTCGTCAGTTGGCATGAGAGCACTATTTTTATGATAAACATGTTTAGATCTACGATCATTTCTTAATATGAACCACCAATATATATCCAACACATCAGGGTGAAAGAACACTTGGTTGTAGTTTTTTGGGAAAACACAAGTCTCCTTACTTTCATCCCACATCTTTCTAGGGTTTTTACATATCAACCCACTAAGACATTATTCCTTTACATTATTCATGTCGAATGTGTCCCACCACCTACACCTAAAAATAATACATTGGAATGATGAGAATTCCACTTGAATGACCTCTTGTATCTTTTCGACATAACCCAACATCCCTCCTATCAAGTTTTGATGAAGGTGGATAACATGACTAGATTGGTCAAACTCGACTTCCACTCCATAGTGATCTTGTGTAAGACGTCCATCATCAACATCCTTGGTGCAAAAATCATGTCCATAAGACGACATAGATGGAAATGAATGCACCTATAAAAAAGGTAAAAAGTGATGGTGTCATGTGTCTAATAACCCAACCATTAATTTCATAAACACAAATGTTATAGTTCAAATTTGCATTATAAAGTTAGAAATGTATAGAAATATATTACCGATTTGTTGCACCTGATCCAAATGTTTAGTGCATCCTCCTCTTCAGGAGGGTAATGACCGGATGCACCATATTTCTCTCTGACTTGGTCCATAACCCAACTGTTGGGATAGATCATTGGCATATTTTCTTTTAAATGATCTAGAAAAGGCATGCTTCTACCATGCAACTGCTTGAATTATTTTTTCTCAATGTCCCATTTCCTCATGTTCTCTTCATACAATGCGACCCACAATTGTGTTGCGTCTGCATTGTAAAGATTGAATTTATTGATTGCATCAATTTTTGAATTCATTGTTGTATTCATGGAAACAAAACCACCTTCAAATATATGAGATCAAACACAGATTTTGAATTTTGTTGTGAATAGTTTCTGTGTGGAAATGTGAAGATCAAAATATAAGTGATTTACTCTTTACCATGCACATTTTTTTGTTTGTTTTTAGTACCTCCTATTCCCTTTTGTCCTCATCACATTCATCATCCCAAATCACTGCACCTAGTGTGTGGTTGATTTGCATGATGTACTCATTGGCCTTATAGAACGACTCATATACTATGTACCCCTCTTCCATAGACCCCTCTGGTTTTTATCTTTGTTAAATAAATCACTTAAATTTTTTCATGTACCTCTCCAAGAAGAACATCCAGTGACATGAGACCACCTTGAATAATTCAAGTTCATCGACTAGGTGAATTAGAATATGAACATGCAAGCCATGAAATTCGTCAGTAGTTCCTTCTCAAACATACAAACAATCTCGACTATCTCTTGACTCCACCAAGGAATTCTATAAATGTAAATATCCTTTGATGTGATCCACTGTACAAATGCATATAGTCTAGATATGGCATGTCACAAGTCATTCGGAAAGTTCTGATTCACACATCCACACATGAACAACAAATAATGACACTACAAAGTAAACAAAAAAGTTAATTGCATTTTAATTTGTGTGGTAAAAGATATAAATAAAAAAATAAAAACATTTTTCTGACATTAGAAGCTTGATATGGTCATGTGATTTAAAACCCGACAACTTTTAATTTGCAATGAAGGAACGTCGTAGAGTATACCCATATAAAGAAGGTGCATTCACACCCACTATAAATTCCTATGCCAAAGTAAGATATTATTTCTTCAAAATCCATGGGACATTGCCTTTTTTTAATGAAAAAGAGGGGTCATCCTCTCCTCTATTTTCTTGTCTTGGCCAATGCTTCTTTTTAGTATGTGAAGAAATAAGATCTCTCATGGAAGACAACTTGTCATTTTTTTGGATGATATGCGAATCCACAAAGAACTTGAAACATTTTTAAATATATGCATGGGATCTAGTAAGTGGACAATCTTAATATGCTCCCATTATGGGAGCTAATAAAATATCGATATCGTTTTCACCCCTTTGGGAATTTTCTCAACATAGGTGTCAAAGAATTCAGGATCACCGAACATAGGTTTCCCATTTGAATCGAACATCTTTGCAATTTCCTTCTCCTTCTCTCTATCATATTCTTGAATCCAGTCAGTTGGTGTCATTATTTCAGGAATTTGGGTTCTCTTTGGTTTACCATTGAAAGCATATGTTGCTCTTCTATAAGGGTAGTTTTCTAAGAGGAATACCCTAGAAAAGTCATACACTGGCTTTCGTAGGTATTTGGACCACCTAACCTTCATAAAAGGTCCACAACTTATACATCCATGATAACCTTTTGTTACAAGACATGCAATGTTATGGTATACAAAGCACACAATTAGTGTTGAATATCAAGACAATCACACTGAATTAAATATGCCAAAAAATATTGCTTCGAATATAAACATATCAAACAACATATTTACCTAAGAAAACTCCTAACCCCGGATAATGATGTGTTGGAGTATGCATATATGCCATACAATGTAAAACACTTATTTGATGGGATGGGTATAATGCATCATATACCTATATCCCTTCCCATAATTCCTTCAACTAATCGATCAATGGTTGTAGGTAAACATGTGTATTCAACACTTGTATTCTACCAATGACTATAAGAGCCAACATAAGATGTCCATTCTTCATGAACAACCATGGGGGTATATTGTTATTGATCACTACTATAGGACAAACAGTATAGGTGGTGTTTGGTTGGAAAATGGGTTGACACCATCAATGGCTATGCTCAATCGGTGGATGTGTAATTCATCCTTGAATTTATCGGACAGTGTATCCTCTATATGGTTCATGGCTATTGAATTTATTAAGATTCACATAAATCCTTCCTCACTTTGGTGCGATGCATGCCATCCCTATGGCATAGCTAATTATTTGCAATAAAAGAGCCTTCAAATCCTTGGGATTATAGGCACGCACTTCAATATCTTATGAGGAGGACCATGTGCTTCAGCTTTGTTTTTCGATTCTTTGTACCTGTCATGCCCACATTTTGTACTTATCTCTTTGCATGCACATTTTCCTCTCTATAGAATACAATAATTGGGATACACATGATATGATATGTACTCAACACCCAACATTTTAAACATTTGCTTTGCCTCTTCACAACTATTGGGAAAGACATTATCACTCAGAAGTAACTTATCTTTGAATAACCTGCACTTAATGAGCAATATAAATGTATCATGTCATTTAACATTCATAAAATCTACCATTTTCAATGTTGATTGTGTGACAAGATTACTCAATATAAGGTAGTTGATGGTCAGTTACCTCAAAAGTGTCGAGAAACACACATATGACATGCCATACAATGTTTTCAAGTTGTATAGTAACATTGTTATCCCAACTATGTATACTTTGACCGAACAAGTCCAAAGAGAGGGGTGTTGGAAGCCGATTTAAGGATTTAGAAGAATGCTTCAGTGTTATGAACATCATACCTTAGGTCATTGTCTTGGAATGTATGTAAATACATTGCATCCATGGAACATGTTTGTCATAATGACTCATCCATACCAACCTTTACTTCATTTCCTCCATTTCCAACTTGTGAAGAAGTAATATTACTGTAGGAATTCCTAATTGGTGAGTATGTATGTAGTGGAAATTGAATATGTGGTTGATTCAACCATGATTGGTATGCTTCCTCTCCAAGTTTCACTCTTTTTTTTCCCTTCTCTTTATTTGATATTGTACCAGGGTGCAACAAAGATGGTAGATAGGTTTCTCATCATCATAATCTTGATTTCAAAAATATTGAACATTACATCAATGATTTCATTAAGCACAATGAAAATGGTTTGATCCAACATTATGCAAAATATTTATTATAGAAGCACGATAATCATTTCCAATAGAAAATTTTAAGATGCAAACAATTTATAAAGCAAACATTCAGATTAAGCAATAAAGTAACATCGCTCCCACATTAAATTTTAAAATCTCAAATTAAGAAATACATCTTCAAATAGATCTTATGCAAGGAGAGCCTTAACAGTGACACCCATTAACTGCCTATTCTACACCCCATGGGAAAATTGAACAATAAATTAACATGAATTCCATAAAAATTAACAAATACAATTAATCAAACAAGAGAATTGTATATGAGCTAGTAGTACAGGTAGTGCAATCCATGAATATGTGTGTGAGATTGGAACGACAATTACACATATGATAATGGTGTTATCAAACATCCTTGAGTGTATGATTACTCACATGAGGATTTTTGGGAAAGTCCCCTATTTTGTTCATAAAAGAAACAATTTATAAAACAAGATTTCAAACTGAGCAATACATTAACATGAATCCCATTGAAAATTAACAAATACAATCAATTAATGTTTTTTTGGTCTTATTCCCCAATTCAAAATCTAAGGGTAATCCCAATACAAGGTGTCTTTGAAAAGCATTTGGTGGTCTAAGAAAGTTATAGTTGATTAACAACTCGTCACTAGGAGACAAACTACATATTGTATGTACAACAACAAATCTAGACACTTATTTTCATAAAGAACTGCTAGTCATTGAAGTGTTCCTCAGATGAACATTTTGCAGAAAATAAGAGCACCTAGAACTATTGATGAACCCTGCAATGTTCCCATGAGTGCATGGACACCAATCTATATATAACAGGTTCTTCATGTTAATGTTTCCAAAAACATAACCATTCATGCACATACTATACATGAAAATGCTATGCTTATATTTAACAATATTCAAGTAATCCCATAGACAATAGATAGGATGGAAAAATTGCATAAGTGCTACTGACTATTTGGGAGGAACATGTACATATGAAAGGATAAACAACCCAATATTTGCAACATCTATATTAGACTTAGAAATCATAAAACGATTACCACAAAAGGAGAATTCAGTTCCAACATCAGGAACATGTAGAGAAAATGACCAAGAGCCATACAAAGCATGGTTGTAAGAAGTTTGATATTTAATTTGAAAATTCATAAGATGGGAGAAATCATCACTACCCTCCAACAATTGGATGGACCTTGGTGTGTACTTGGACATTTTTTCTCTCAACTTGTGCAAAATTTTGGATCTTCTAGTAAACATGTGTTGGGTGGCATTCATATCATACTTTGGATCACTAGAACTTTTAGTAGATTGAACATCAAGAGATGGGTTTGTCAGTTTAGGATGAGACATAGTTGTTTTGGCTTCTAACGTTTTCAAAAATGAGCATAGGGAAGTGTTCCTACATGTATTTTCTATATCACCTATTGGATTTTTTACCGCACTAGGGGGTATTAGACCATCAACATTGGGTAATCTATCATTGGTGCAATGGGTGAGTGTGACATGCCGAGGGTTCTCCTTGAACCCTTGACATTTGAACAACCACAAACTAATGTGGGGTCATAAAAAAGATCAATCTCACAACAAATTATTGCCGATCAACCAAGATTGCGGATTGAAGATGACATGTTACAATTGGATGGGTAAAGCGACTTCCCATTTTCATCTACGAACTACTTGCGATATTTTTCTCTTGATAAGAGATTACAACATTTTGAAACTTGTGGAATATCTTATGCATACAAAATCAAACTTGAATTAGGATCCTGCAATATATAATAAATTGATATTCATATTAACATGGATAAGTAACATAAATTCAAATAAATATTCAAAATGTGAATAAAAAATTAAACTTACTAGAGATGGAAAGGGGAAACTCGTTGAAATTTGAACAAGATGGAATGAGCTAAAATATAAAGAATTGACCATTTGATGCTATAACCTTTTCTCCCTACACTTGAGCCAAATCAACAATCAATATATGTCTCTATAGTCCATTTTTTTTAAGAACTATATCACTTTCTAACTTCCAATATAGTTTGGAAACCATTTATAAGAGTAAGGTGAGTCTAAGCAACATTTATATACTATGAATATTGTAACTGGCGTGATTGAATACTAAAAGAACATATAAAATGAGTATATAATTTTACTCTGACACATCAAACCACAAGATTTGCAAATCACATTGGTGTGCTTAATCAAATATACATTCACCAATGTGTTCATATCTCCTTGGCACACTAGTGCATGATAACTACAAACACACAAACACAGACATCTGTAAAAGCCCCCGCAGAAGAAAATATCCACTACAATTAGTAGTGGGTATTTATCGATGCATTTTACGAAATAATTCATACAGGAGCATCATCTAAACCTATATGCACCAATGCGTTCATGTTTAGAGCACACTAGCACATTCACATTCATCACAGAGCACATCAGAATGCCAAAACTTAGAAATTAAAAAAAGTTGCACAAGTTAAATTTCCCCTAAACTAAAAAAAGGACGACAATTTTAATTTCTAAACTAATTCTAAAAGGTGTTAAAAAGAAAAAAAACTAAATATCAATTCTTTCTTTTGTCAAAATTTGGAGGGGAGAGTTTTGGAAGAGAGACTTATGTGGAAGGAGTTTGAGCAACCAGATTATTCTGAGGATCGAAATTTGTTCGGTTTGGTGAATTAAACAAAACCTTTCATAGTAGGAATTTCAAGTATGTAAAATACTACTATACATCTTATTATTCTATTTAGATTTTAAGTAGATTTAGAAAAAAAGATCATAGTTACCTTTAATGTTGCAACCCTTATTTTCTGGATCCTTTTTTGTTTTATGTGGTTGCAATAATGAGGCTGAAATTTTTTACATTAGGGTTTAAATCCATTTATTGTTACACAATTACGATTTTTCCTTTTAGGTATTTTAGATTTTATGAGTTTGTGATTATATATAGAAAGCGTAGGGTGAGATGGGTCCACTTCTTGGGTTGAATCCGTAACCCTGTCGGCTCTGTCAAGTTTTTTTTCTTTTAATTTTTTAGTAAAAAAACGTGCACATCCTTTTTGGTGCGTTTATATATCTGTAATGCACCAATGCATTATTTTTTAAGTGCACACTATAGGTGAAAAGCATGAGCATATATTTTATTTTCAAAAAGGTGGAAAATCATTTCTCAGTTCTTGGTGCAACAGTATCACATTAACACATCAATGTGTTTATAATAATAACACATCGATAATGGAGGAACATAACCTTTTTATTATCCTGAAACACTAATTAATTTTTATTGTTTACGGTGCCCCTATATCTATATAACACACAAGTGCGTTGCGGTACAGAATGCACCAGGGTATTTAATGTATTTAAATGCACCGATTTCATAAATATTTTCTATTTTCAAGTCTGTAATTTCTTTGTGAAATGTTTTAATAAATTATGTATTTAATGGTACAGGTTTTTTATTTATAGAAAATGGATGGTATGAGTTCAATGAACAACAATTTTAGTCAACATGATTGGATCACATCCATAATTCCAAAGAAGGAAAGTGATTTTTAATTTATGTATTTAAATTAATTTGTAAATTTAACTAATATGTATTGGTTAAAATGTGACATGTAGAGCCAAAAAGTGAAGAAGCTTGATAATATGCTTACTAATCTAAGTCTACAAGAGCATAAAACGTTGATGGAAAATTTATAGAGGGATGAATCAGGTGAATAATCAATAAGTCAATATGAATTATTTCTTCCAATTTAAGTTATACTGTACTTAAGAATATTCACTAATATGTTTCAAATAATCTAATTCACATATGTTGAATTTTATGTAGGGACTGACAGCAACAAAAATGACTATCATCATAAGAATTTATTTTATAGAAGATGCAGATGATGATAGATTGGTTATTAGCACATCTAGAGTGGTGATGGAAGTTAATAGAAGGGGAATAATTTTATAATTCTATGAAGGATATAGTGGAAAGAACGTATAGATGTATTTTTTGCTTAAAATACAAAAAATAATCAAATGATTCAAAGAATTGGGTCATATGTAAACTACAAGAAACGTTTCCAGAGAAATGTTCAGTGAGACCTGTTAGACTTGCAATAACAAAAACATACAACAACAAAAAACAATCATTCAAAAACTAATATTCCTAAACATGTTTATGTAGAATATGTATCTATAACTACTACAAAGCATCGTTCCTTTGATAATTTTAATTCTGTTGTATTTTTTTTATATCAACATAAAAATAGTTTAATGTCATTTTACATTTCGAGGAAGATAATGAAAATCTCAACGGATGAATGAAGTGATATGTGAAATGTAATAGTAGGGATTTCCAAAAATGTGTACAAAGATATGGCTAAGGAAATGGACATAATTGCATTGTGGGAGGATCCATTTCACAACAACAAGCTTCAAATGTATGAAATCATTGATTTTTTTGGATTATGCACATCACATTTGTTAAAGAAATGTAACTGCAGAAGATATTCTATTTTGTACTATTATTATTACTATTACCCCTTCAAGAGATGTTGTTCCTCCGATTAGGGATGTCATTGATGTAATTGGTCATGTAAAGTATTTAGGTAAAACCTCTGTTGTAAGTCGGGTCAGTAGTACCCACAAAAGTATTATTAAAATGTATTTTTGAGTCTCTCAAGGAAAGTCGGCCCTGATTGGGAGGAGAAGTAGGACCTGTTGAGTTATTAGGATTCTCCATTGATTAGTATAAATAGGGGAGGCACCTTACTCATTTGGACACACACAGAACTCAAGCAGTTGCACTAGAGAGAGAAGAAACAGTCCATTTGGAGGAGAGGAAGCAGTCTAGTCTTGTTCTTTGGATCTTACAATGTACTTGGGTAAAGTCTATATAGAGAAAGTTTTGTTGGTTTTTCTTCCCCATGAGGGTTTCCTAGGATAAATATTTGTATTATGTTTTGTTCTGTTGTGCTTGTTATTATTTCAGTGATCCTTGTTCTATTTGATTAGAAAAAATTAGCATGGTATCATAGCCAACCTAAAAGAAGACATTGTGCAACAACTCCCACAATTCAACAAGATAGGGTTCACTATTCTAGAGACATCCCTCCACAGATCAGTTGGAAATGAATTACCATTCAACTCACCATAGGAGGGTGAATATTTTTGTTAAAGCATTTTTTAATTATGAGGATTTTCACTTTTTGACCTATCACTACTACCGGGAGAAACTAGGGCATCATATTTTTCAAGGTTCCATCCTCAGATTCTATAAAAATAAGATATAGTATATCTCACCTTAGGGAGGAACATATTTTCCTCCTCTCATATATACAAGTGATCATAGCTGGAAAATTAGGGTTTTCTAATCAAACCCTAGGTCATCCTAAAGCTGGTTCCAGAAAAGGTCCTCAAACTGGTAAGTGTTATCTCCTATATTTCATTTGAGGTTCTCATTCATTTAAGATGACAGATATTACCAAGCTATATGAAAATCTTGAGGAGCAGATAATATTAGAGCATATAAGTATAGAATTATGCTAATCGTTGAAGAGCATGACCTAGATGGATACATCAAAGAAGAGGTCAATGAAACATAGGGAGAAGAGGAGAAATTCAAGAAAAAGAAGGATATGATCAAAGACAAGAGGTTCATAGCTAACTCTATCAAGGATCACTTGATCTCTCAAGTGTCCTCAAAGAATACTCCAAAGGAAGTGTTTGATGCAGTAACCAATATGTTTGAAGGGAAAAACATCAACAAGAGAATGACCTTGAGAAACCAACTCAAGGGTGTGAAGATGCAAAAGGCAAAAACCATGCAGTCATACTTCTCAAGAGTATCTCAGATTAAAGAACAATTAGAAGCCATTGGTGACATGGTAGAAGAAGTTGAATTTGTGATGACCACTCTAAATGGCCTTCCAAGAGAATGGGATTCCTTCATTAGAGGAATATGTGATAGAAGAAAGCTAACCAAATTCAACAAGATATGGGAGGAATGTGTACAAGAAGAAGGAAGGTTAGAAAATAGAGAAGAAAATGTTGGAGACATCTACCATCATACTCACTCTTTCGGTCAAATTGGCCTAGTTAAACCACTATCCTAAGTTTAATTGACATCAGTGGAGCATTAATTACCATCATCCCAGTCACTCCCACGCCTACCTACAGTCAAGGAGGCTAACTTAGCCTTCTCCTACAGTCAAGGAGGATAACTGGAGCACTCCAGGGGTGATCTGTGTGACATTCATGCACCTAATTGCTAACTGGTGGTTACTTTCAGTTCAACCAATCAGTTACAGTTAGTTAAGGCGCCTCCATTCATTAAATATATTATTTAATGATTATTTAATGAACTGGAGTTAACAAGGCGCCTTCACCAAATTTTGATGGTCATCTTAGCTTCAGTTAACCTCATCAGGGTTTATTGGAGTCATGCAGGACTAGCACTTGATGGTTGGATTGCTATGACATGTGTTTGATCTCCTTCAGTTGATATTTAGTCATTTATTGCACTCCAACTTCAGTTAGGGTTTGGTGAGTCAATTAGGGTTTTGGTCAAGTGGTTAATTGAGTGAGATTGCATGGCAAAGAGTCAGTTAATCTAGACTCACTCACTGAATTCGAATTGTCCCTTAGGTATTCGAATTCTTCATGGAGTTAAGCTATTGCTATGCATGGAAATTGTAATCCTTTATTGTTTATATAATATACAGAGAGGAAACCTATTTTGTATTCTAGTTATTTCCAATTCATGAGTATTTGTCAATTATTCTTTGATGATTTTGATTCCTAGTTCCTAGATCATGTGCAAGAATTAATAGAAAAGTTAAATGAAGATGAAGATCAATCTCTAGATTTGCAAACAAAGAATGGAATAAATAAAAGGTAGGATAGAGGATCTCCTACAAGTAGACCATTAGAACTCAAAAGAGGTAAAATTTTTAAGAAGGATTACTCATCCTATGAATGTTATACATGTCATAAGTTAGGACATATATCCAAACATTATCCACTTAACAAAAACAAGTTCAAGAAGAAGAATGGGAAGTTCCATGCCCATGCAATTGAATAAAATGAATAATATGAAGAGAGGACCAGAGAGAATGAAGAATCTAATGAATAATATGTCTTGATATCAGCCCTCACAGGATCAATCTCCCATGGAAGTGATACTTGGCTCATAAATAGTAGTGCTTCCAAACATATGCTAGGCCACATAGATTTTGTCTCATACCTCACTCAGAAATATTATCCACACAAAGTACATCTTGGAGATAACTATCAATATCCTATCAAAGGATTGGGAGAAGCTTTGTACAAGATGAAATCCGGTAAGTCCATGAAAATGAAAGAAGTCTTATATGTTCCAGGACTAAAGAATAATCTTATTTCTATATCATATCTACACAAGAAAGGCTTCAAAGTTTCCTTTGTAGATAGTGAAGTTCTTATGTGGTCAAAGGAAAAACTATAGATGATGCAGTTGTAATAGCTATTGAAGAAGGAGGGATCTACAAACTAAAAGGGCATACAAACTCAGCTTTCACAGCTTGTACTAATCAGTCCATGTGAATTATGGCATAGAATACTTGCTCATGTAAACTACAAAGCATTACCAATTGTGAGCAAGGAAGTAACAGGTCTACTAGAAATCCAGATCAATAATGAAGGAGTATGCAAAGGGTGTTCTCAAGGGAAGAACACCAAGAATCTTTTTCCAAGTAGTAATAGAAAATCAAAAGGGATCCTAGAGATTATCCACTTAGATGTGTGCATACCAATGTCTATTATGTCTCTTTTATTGATGACTACTCACGTAATACTTGGGCATATTTCTTGAAAATGAAAGATGAAGTATTTGAAAAGTTCAAAGAGTTCAAATCTCTTGTGGAGAATCTCTCTGAAAAGAAGATTAAGATATTAAGATAACATAACAGAGTTGAATTCACTTCAACTGAATTCAAGTACTTCTGCAAATAAGCTGGGATTTAGAGGGAGCTTACTACAGCCTATAATACTCAACAAAATGGAGTAGAAAAAAGGAATACTAGATCTATATTGGAAGCAGTCAAAGCCATGATTCATGATCAATATCTACCCATGTATTTATGGGTTGAAGCGGCAAAGACTGCAGTCTATGTTCAGAACAAATTATTCGACAATGTGCTTGGAAACAAAACTCTGGAAGAAACGTTTACTGGTGAGAAGCCTGAATTTAGTCACCTGAAGATAATTGGTTGTATTGTTTACCTACATGTTCCCAAAGATAAAAGATGAAAGTTGGACCCCTCAGGAAAGAATGGAATATTTGTTGGATATAGTGATCACTCGAAAGCATACAAAATCTATACTCTAGGTTTTTGTAAAATTGAGGTCAATAGAGATGTCACTTTTGATGAAGTTGCAGCCTTCAACAAATCTAGAAAGACCCATGTGGATGAAGAATAACAAGAAAATCCCAGAGTAGTAGAAATCAATAAACCACCAGTTAGAGATGAAGAATATCCTATACCAGAAGATTAGGATATGGTAGAACCACAAGAACCTATAGAGACAACTCATGAAACAATCTCAACAAGGAAAAGATAGCTTCGGGATCATGATATAATTCAAGAAGAAAAAATATATGGTGCACCAGAAGGAAGCAAGAGACTAAGACTCCTTTCCAACTATGTAGCATTAATGTGTAACCTTGTTGACGAAAAACCTATATGTTTTGAAGAGGCCTCAAAGAAGAAGGAATGGGTGGATGCCATGTTTGAATAATATCAATATATTTTAAAGAATGATGCTTGGGAAGTGGTGCCAAGACCAAAGGATAAGTCAGTGGTCTCTTCCAAATGGATTTTTAAGACAAAAAATTCAGCTGATGGTAGGATTGAAAAGTTCAAAGTAAGATTTTTCACATGAGGATTCTCTCAGAAAGAAGGGATTGATTATGAAGAAAATTTTGCACAAGTATCTAGATACACCTCAATCACAACTATTCTTTCTTTGGCTTCCAAGATGAAATGAAAATTACATAAAATGGATGTAAATACAACCTTTCTAAATGGTGCCATAGAAGAGGAAGTGTATATTGAACAATCTCCATGTTTTGAGACACATGAAAAGAAATCACATGTGTGCAGACTAAAGAAATATTTATATGGATTAAAGCAAGCACCCAGAGCATGGTACAGAAGAATCGATGAATTCCTGATGAGCCTAGGCTTTACCAAAAGTAAAGCAGATTCCAACCTTTACTATAAGGTTGAATATGAAAAAATCATGATATTACTACTATATGTAGATGATCTATTTTTGACAGGAAATGAGAAGCTCATTAATGAATGTAAGAAGAATCTTGTGACAAAATTTGAAATGAAATACCTTGGCATGATGCATTACTTCGTAGGTCTTGAAGTATGGAAGTTCCCAGATGAATTTTTCCTAAACCAAGGAAAATATGCAGTTGAAATCCTAGAGGGATTTGGGATGTTGGATTGTAAGGAAATTAACACTCCAATGGTGACAAACCTGAAACTCCTAAAGGATGACTATTCAGAAAGAATAGATGTCACACTATATAGACAGATTATCAGCTCACTAATGTACATGACAAATACAAGACCATATATATATTTTGTCATGAACACATTAAGTCAGTATATGGTAGAACCCATACATGTTCATCTAGTTGCAACAAAACATGTGATGAGGTACCTAAAGGATACATTAGATTATGACCTCACATATACATCTGATTGTGAGTTTATACCAGCATAGATCCAAATTATAGGCTCTATCAAGCGCCAAGAGGGATAAAATCTTTTTATTTAATGTCGACATATAATATTTTTATTATCAATATTAATACTATTTATGGCCGACATATAATATTTTTTATTATTGTTTATTTTGTTAGGAAAGAACATTACAACATCTCCCCCATACATGGTTTTAAAACCATGTGCAAGGCCCTCCTAAAACCATGGGTGGTTTAGGAGGCCTTGCAAAAGGTCTTAAAACCATTTTCAACGACCTCCTAAACCATATACAATAAAACCATGGGTTGTTTAGGAGGCCTTCCACATGGTTTTAAAACCATTTGCAAGGCCCTCCTAAACCATGTACAATAAAACCATGGGTTGTTTAGGAGGCCTTGCACATGGTTTTAAAACCATGTGCAAGACTAACATTTTTTGGGGGATAATTCAATTTTTTATTTTTTATTATTTTGTGAAATAGGAACAGTGACAACATCTCCCCCATATTGTGTTGTTTTTTTTACTGAATTTTTGTTGGCCGATAATTATTATTATTATTTTGTTAGGTAGGTACATTACAACATCTCCCCCATATTAGGTTGTTTTTCTGACCGATATTTATTTTAGAAGATAATTAAAAATTTTATTTTTTTTACCGGACATTTAACCTCGAAAATATTAACATGGTAAGTACTTATTAGTTAATCATGTTCAAGGTGCTTTTCTGATTTATCAACATAATTCATTGCATGGAAACGTAAAATTAGCCGAAGCAAAATACAAAATATAGGTACATAATTCTAACTCGTATAGTATCCCAAATTTGATATTTACAGGGTACTATCGGTTGATTTTTAGAATACTTAATATTTTACTACCAGTAGTTTATTGAATCCGCTACACAATACAATACAATACAATAGCTACAATCGCTATATATCTACCATGTCTATATACACAGGTGGGAGAAAACGACGTTATCATGGTAGGCAATTATCCATGCACTGGTCCTAGAAGGCGTCACTGCAACGTAGGTCAAAACCTTATGATTTATCAGGAGTACGTGGAAAATATTCCTCAGATCCAAGGGTGAGCTCTAACCCTACCTCGAAACATGGAGTTTCAACTTCTGTTTGACTAGTTTTGACGTTACAGAGATCAAGGCAGTATTCCATCTTTCTTGATCGGCACTAATGAATTCATCGACTTCCTGCCCTGAAAAAAATGTTGAACATTTCTCTTTGTATTTCTCATTAGCATTTTGTAAGGTATTTGTTACATCTCCCCATTCACCAGATTTGCAGATCGAATCCATATTATTGCTAAGGATTTCACATTCTTGTTTTCTTCTTCTGTCTTTTGAATGTGACAGGCCCTTCAATTTGCCTTTGGTCTTCACTGATCTGAGCTGCTCACGGCAGCCCATGGTTTCCATTGGCACGACATGAGTCCCGAAACTATTCGACGCAATGGCAGGGAACGATCCTCACAGGATGCTCTCTACTTCCGCCTAACACACTGCCCAGTTATCCGACCACAAAAGTCCAACGGATCCATGTATTGGATTCACAATCCTACTGCAAGCTTCGTACAAAAGATACCTAAAAATAGCTATAGAAACGAAGAAATAAACCGTATTTAGGGTTTCTATAGCCTTTTCATTTTTTTTGCAAGTAAATTAAGGATACTGTGAATTCTATAGCTGTGTCTCCTTTGTGTGCAGTTTGTAATATAGTAATTTTATTGAGTATGTAAGAGCACTTCAGTGGGCCTAATGGTTAAGAACAACATGTCATATCTTCTTGAAGGTTAGAGGTTCAAAAAAAAGCTGGGATAGGGTTTCTCATTGGCCTGTTGTATTGGTTTGTTGTGACAAATCTAGAAGGGTAGGAAACCCCTGGGATAGAGGCTCACCTTCCTGAGCTTCAGGATGTCTTGGCCCCTGCTAAGTCACATGTTATACAACAAAATATTTACTACTTTTTACATTAGTTACTTCATATTACAAACGTTACAAAGCCGACATGTTACAAATGTTACAAATGTTACATCATGTTACAAGATCTCTCCCATAATATTCACTATCACTATTATGTTTTGCCGACATGTTATCAGTATTATGTTTTTCCGACATGTTACAAACGTTACATCATGTTACAAGATCTCTCCCATAATATTCACTATCACTATTATTTTTTTCCGACATGTTACAAACGTTAGTAACGTTACATCATGTTACAAGATCCCCCCCATACTAGGCTGTAGAGCGCCTCTCGGTGCAATTATGTTTTTTCTGACATGTTACAAACGTTACTAATGGTACATCACATTACAATATCTCTCCCATAATATTCACTATCACTATTATTTTTTGCCGACATGTTACAAATGTTAGTAACGTTACATCAAGTTACAAGATCCCCCCCATACTGGGCTGTAGAGCACCTCTCGGCGCAATTATGTGGCTACACTGATTCAGATTGGGTAGGAAGTGATGAAGACATAAAGAGTACTTCAGGATCTTGTTTTAGTTTGGGATCAAGTGTGATCTCATGGAATAGCATAAAGCAGACCAATTTTGCGTTCAATACAATAGAGTCTGAATACATTGCAACATGTTCAGCCTGTAGTGAAAGAATATGGATTCACAAATTGTTGATAGGGTTGTTTGATACCAAAATGGATGCAATTGATATTTATTGTGACAACTGGAGTTGTATCAACTTAACAAAGAACCCGATGCTCCATGATAAGTCAAAGCACATAGATATAAAGTATAATTACATCTATGATATGGTGCAAACAAGATCCATAAAGCTCCAGTATGTTCCTACATAGGAACAAGTTGCATATGTATTAATTAAACTTCTGTCTTGTGTGAAGTTTAAATATTTTAGAGACAAGCTTGGTGTAGTCCAAAAGGACCTCCTTTGAAAGAGGGAGTGATGAAAAGAATTGTTATTGATGATGCAATGTATATATGTGATCAAGTTTCTATAGATAACATTGTGGACCTACATTCATTTGCGGATATTGTGGTATGGAATTCATTGGCAGACATTGCGGTCCTGCATTCATTTGCGGATGTTGTGGTCTGGAATTTATTTGTAGATGTTGTGGTCCTGCATTCATTTGCGGATGCTGTGGTCTGGCATTCATTTGCAGATGTTGTGTTTCTGCATTCATTTGTGTACATTGTGGTCTGATATTCATTTGCAAACGTTGTGGTCCTGCATTCATTTGTGGATGTTGTGGTCCTGCATTCATTTGCGTATGATCCAACATATTTTGAGGTTGTATTTTTTTTATTATAGGTGATGTTCAAGAAAAGTATACATGTGATGAGATGTGATGCTCGTGATGATGCAATGAGATGCGATGCTCGTGATGATGTGATTATATGTGATACTCGTGATGATGTGATGAGATGTGATGCTCATGATGATGCGATGAGATGTGATGCTTGTGATGATGTGATGAGATGCGATGATGCGATGAGATGTGATGCTCGTGATGATGCGATGATATGCAATGCTCGTGATGATGAGATGTGATGTGATTCTTATGATGATGTGTCAAGATACGATGCTCGTGATATAGCTATGAAAACTTCCTATGATGTATAGACTTACCAGTTAGTTTTACAAATGTATTGTTGTGTTATAGAATAACCTAGTTGTTAAGAGAGAGTGTTAAAGAAATGTAACTGTGAAAGATATTCTATTTTTCACTATTATTGTTTTTATCCCTTCCAGATATGTTGTTCCTCTGATTAGGAATGTCATTGATTTAATTGGTAATGTAAAGTCTTGAGGTAAAACCTCTGTTGTAAGTCGGTTCAGTAGTACCCACAAAAGTATTATTAACATGTATTTTTGAGTCTTCTAAGGCAAGGTAGCCCTGATTGGGAGGAGAAGTCAGAACTATTGGATTATTAGGATTCTCTACTAATAAGTATAAATAAGGGAGGTGCCTCACTCATTTGGACACACACAGAACTCAAGTAGTTGCGTTAGAGAGAGAAGAAACAATCCATCTAGAGGAGAGGAAGCAATCTAGTCTTGTTCTTTGGATCTTACACTGTACTTGGGTAAAGTCTATATAGGGGAAGTTTTACTAGGTTTTATTCCCCACGAGGGTTTCCTAGGATAAATATTTGTGTTCTCTTTTGTTATGTTGTGCTTGTTATTCTTTCAGTGATCCTTGTTCTATTTTATTAGAAAAACTTAACAACATTAGTCAATTCAACATTAAATATTAATTTTCAATTGTTTTGTTGCAAAAAAGAAAACAAAATGAAACCCATTCAATACACAAGATAGGATGACACAAAAAAAATGGGTTGAAAGCAAAGTTTGTGAGTATTTGTGATTTCCTTATCATAAATTAAGATTTCATAGTAGTTGTGATCTTTATATTTATTTATTGTTGTTTTCACTGACCATCCTTGGATGTCTTGAAACTTGTGTTACATACAAAGAGTAGCCATAAGAAGAATTGCTTGACAGTGGGTTAAGTAAGGGTTGTGAGTATATATTGGTGTATCAAAAATTAATTGTGGAATTTGTAAGTATCTATGTTGTTTTAATTCTCTCATTTTATAATTAATAGAACCACACAAATAATTTAAATTAAATCTATGAATTATGATGGGGTACAAAAATTGTAGGGAACGAAGTGTGGAGTGGTGCCAACAAAAGACTTCTTGATAGAAGGAATGAGATTTGGTTTTGAAAGAATGTATCAATCATGACTCAATTGTTTCTATGCTGTGTCTCTTTTCAATTTACATTCATGTATATTAGCTATTTTATTTTTCATTATTTCGAGCAATGTAGATACACTAAATAGAATTTATTTATATGTTTGTAGTGTTGATGTTTAGAGAAATAATGGATATTATTGGACTTTAAAACTTTTATCAATGATATGCCGAGGACCTGTAACAATTAAAAACTCAATCACACACAATAATTTATCCACAACACAAGATGTACCCTAGAAATAATCCTCATAAAAGAGAGGATGAAAACCCCAACAACTCTTCAGAGTATAATAGATAGATTGCATAAAATGACTTTTACAACATAAGAAGATTGCCCGATAAGAGAGAATACAGAGAAATGGAGAATACATATGCACTGTAACAACTGTTGTGAACTTTCCATATGCCTAGCATATTAATAACAAGCCATAATGAATGTCATGCAAACCCTAGTGAATGGTTGCATGAGAATTATCCACACATGCATTTCAATTTCAAATTGCCTTTTTTTGAATAATCAATTCATGCATTAAATCTTCATCATGCACAACTAATGTGCCATACCTTCAATCATGGATATTAACTAAGGGTTAACTGGAATTGGAGTGAAATCAATCTCTAAATGAATACTGATAACTTAGTTAATAGGTTAACATAAGTGTCATACTGTAATAACTCAAGTGTCACATGCAGCAAAATTTCTTAACTAAAGTGTTGTCCTTTAATTAACTTAAGTGTCTTATGTTAGTCTAACTAAAGTGTAAACACTTTATTTAACTAGTCCATATTTATTTAATCATGTATTTAATCATTATTAACTGAATCTTGATGATTGATGAACACTGAGCTCTACTTTACTTAACTGAATGTTGATCATTAATAGTTCAAATGATGCTTTAACTAAAGCATTGCTTGAGGCATTCATCTTTAACTGAATCTTTATAACATGAGTTCACTAATGGCATCTACATGGGAAATTCAAATTCTTCGAGTCTTTATTGCTTATCTATTTATCTTAATTCATGGTCTATGTTTAATCCTATATCATATCATATTATAATAAGAAGAATTGTCGCACTTACTGATGATCATATATATCACCCCAGACCATATAGTCATATGCTAAAGTAATTCACTTTATAGGTGATCAGTATCCAGAGGATCTGTTAACTCAAAAAATCCCTCACTCAGCTGTACATGGCCTACACCACCCAAGGACACCCATGCATGACCCTTATTTCACCCCACTGGACCCCCACACTCTAAAAAAGGCTTAAGAATGAGCAAAAGGGCTTAAAAACCCCCAAAAAGAGCCTAAATAGTTCCCCTAGGGGCTAAAGCCTCCAAAAAGGGGCTAAAACCCCCCAAAGGAGCTAAAAACCCAAAAAGGAGCTAAAGATAGGAAAAAAGGGGCTAAAATCCCCAAAGAGGGGCTAAAGCCCTAACTAGGGGCTTAAAACCCTAAAAAGCCCCAAAAATTCTATAAATAGAGGGGTAGGGGTCACTCTCAAGACACTTCTCCCTTGCATACTGTTATGCTGCCCGAGTGGATGCCTTGAGACCCTTTGTCTCTCAAGCCACCCACACTCCCTCTCCTCCATTTTTCATTGAGCCATAGCTCCCCCATCCAAGAGAGGTGCTTCTCCAAGCTAGGGCATGGTGGCCCATTCCATCAAAGAGAAGGTATATAAGTGTTCTTTTCTGTATTTGTTTTAGTAGTTTATTTGCTTTCTAATCCATGGTTTATTTGCAGGTTTATTGCCTATCTTGTTTTGCAGGTATTTTGGTTTCTAACATGTTGTTTGCAGGTAGCTGGAGCTAAACCCTAACAATGTTTGTAGAGGGGTTTCTAGCCATTCCATTTCTTTTCTGTCCTTTGCTTTCTTTCAGTTTCGTTTTTTATCTGCATTTACCACCAGGAACCTATCCTTCCATCCTATATACGGAAGGTAGCCATTCCTACTCTGTAGCAAGGGAGAAATCCCTGCTATAGGATACTTAATAGATTTATCCATATTGGATGACCATGGTTATTAATACATCACATAGTATAACCTCATGACTTGATACAACACTAGTCCTCAGTTTTGATACAACACAACACCCTGGTCTTGATACAACAAAAGACCATATCTAGTTAAGGAGATCCATCTCATAGGGTACCATCTATGAGAAGATCCTGAGGGGGTTTTTGATGGATTACCTTTTCTCCAGGAATTACTATGCCTCAACGTATGTGCAAAAGTCATACATATTGGTGTACGATATCGAGAGTCTGGACACTCGAGTAGTGGAAACTATGGTGCTGCGCATTCTGGGATCGCACAAGATCTCAGGTGGAAAATTGCTGATGGTTGAGAGTGTGCTGAGGGGGACCTACTATGGATTTCCAAAGAAGTACTTGATAACAGTTCAGCATGTTCTAAACTAGGCCATCTTGGAGGGTGGGGACTTCTATTTCCCCTCTTTCTTGTGTTCATTTTTCTTTGAGTGACTACCTACACTGCGACCACATTTGGCGGTGCGTGAGGGGGGACCTCGCAAGCCTCACATGAGGAGATGGTGCGAGATGATGATCAGAGATGGAGGAGACTTGGTGGGTCACTTCTTCACCCAGAAGATTTTATCATAGTGGCGACATCTTCTAGTCCTCATAGAGGACTATCCATATGCATGCATGGATTACCAGGGAGTCATGGAGATGCCTCGACCTCTAGGGAAGGTCTGGGGACATGAAGATACGTATACATGATGCTTTTGTGGTTTCATTCATATATAGTTATTGACAAGCAACAACCTTCTCGATTTTATTTTTGTTTTTGACATGATAAAACTAATCAATTCTTTTCTTTAATTAATTATTAAAATTATTAAAGAGTGTCTTCAGAATCTATGATTCTGAAGATACTCTCAATTAAAGGGAGATTTATTGATCAAAGTGGAAGTTTAGGGTTAGATTAGAGATGATTCTTTTCCAAGTTGACTATTTTAGCAGCTGTTAGAATTTAATTTTATATATGACTAATTTTTCGTCACTATATTCATTGGTCATATATTATTTGGATAAAAGATTTGCTGCTTATAATTCTTATCTTTATTGCTTGCTAATTGGATTAAGTTTGATCTAACATTTCTTGCCTTTTCATGTAAATTATTTTTAAGATTTCTATAATATAAGACATGGTTTTATTAATAAATTTTTGTGACATGCTTATATATTTGGGTTAGTAAATCTATTATATACCCTGTTTTAACCCTTATAAATGTATTAAGCATTTATCTCTAAGGAATTATATTCTAAACTATGTCTAAATCTTTTTGACATGAATAATCTCTACATTGTACATATGATTCTCAATAGCTAAGGTTCATTTTCATGCATCATTTCGAATGTTTATCAAGATCTTTTGTGTTATTCTCACAATGATCGATTTTTAATTTAACACTTGGTTTTTGATAAAATTTCTATTTGATCAAAATTCATAATAGATCACATGATGATTTGAATTATTGCTTAATCTTTTAATAATGTCATATCAAAACTATATAATCTATTCCCTGAATCTATTACATGCATAAATTATGGTTTTGAATACTTGATCTTTGGTATGAATTTATTTGGATTACTGATCCCAATACTTTCGTTGATTTCATGAAACCCTACAAGACATGATTTTTTTCAATGTGAGGTTTCATATCAACTAGGTTAAACAGTACATCCAATCTCCACGTATGACTCCTTCCTATTAAAATTTGGTGGTGATGTGTCTGCTACAAGATACAAATTGATATTTTGTTAACACCTGTTCAATGGACATTAACATGAAATTATTACCCTGATCAAATATTTTCATATTAACATCATCCTATTCGACACTCATATCACATTTATGAATGGATTTGATTTTAGTAATGATTTCAGTTCATATCAGTTTGTTTGATAGATACAAGCGTTGATTTTGGTGATGGATTTGTCACGTGTAGAAACGAGTCTAGGGTTACTCTTCAGTTTTCACCAAAGTCGCATGAGGGTTTTGTCATGTCTGCACATTCATGTATCCCTATTCCCTCTGTTTTCACCACATCATATCACTCTATATTAAATGAAGAGTTTGTAATTCAGCAAATGGATCCTTTGAGTCGATTTGAGGTCTCTCGACTTGATTTGTTTGAATCTGACTAGGAATCCATTGCATTGTTAAGGAAAATTGGTTGGAAACCATTTTTCTTCGAATTCAGTGGTCACAATGTGGAGGTGGCCCGACAATTCTCTCTTTCCTTTGATGGAAATACTGTTCAAGTGGGGGATTTGCAGTTTATGGTTGATGAATAATTTAAACATTTTATCCTACCATTATCTAAGGAAAATGCCCATCTCAAATTTGGGTTTCCTGTTATATATTTGAAGACTCAATGGAAAACCCCTTTTCAAATCATCTCCAAGTATATTTCTTGTGATGGTTGCTTTTCGCATATTCAGTTGTATCATCTTAGCATTTTAATGGCGTTAAAGGGTCTGAAAATGAATCTGCCTTACTTCCTGCTACATAGTTTGTATAAAATGGCCATGATAGTTCAACAAACAATTGGTAATCCAGATCATAGTCTTTTTCATTATGGCTTAATTAAAATTCTCATTCGATATTAGTTAGCCACTGTGAATTGAACCTGGGATGAATTCCTGGAACAAAATGAGTTTGGGTTAAATCAATTCTGGCCCACTAGTTTACCCAAGACTCGATCCAAGAGGAGAAGGTCTGTTCAAGATGATTCCCCTATAGAAAAACATGAAGGTCTTGATGAGTTATTCCTAGAATTCGAAATGGAAGAAGTAAACATACCTAATTTTTTTAAACAGTCAAAAGAAAATAACACAACAAAAGATAAGGATGAAATCCCTTCCCAGGCTGAGTCTCACCATGTGTCTTTTGTCGATTCACCACTAGATACAACCATAGAAAAAATGAAAAATAAAATGAAGGAAAAAAACCCTATCTTTGTTTGTGGAAGCGTTGAACTAGCCGTAGATAAATCTAAAGGAGAAAATCAAAGGTTCACTAGGAGTATGACAAGTTTTTCTGTGTCAAAAGTTAAATAAAAAAATAGTAAACTTGTTCTTGTTGAAGTTGATAGTGGGATTGAAGACACTCCACCGAATCATGATGAAAACGAATAGAAAAATAATCAGGGTAATTCCCTTTTGTCTCCTAAAAGGGGTTTGGTTGAAGAAACAACTTGTTTAAAACAATTCGAGCAAGATTTTCAAGGTGAGCCATCGATGAGTCATGAATTTTTATAGGATGATGCTCATGAGGATATGCAACAATATATCCCTTTGGAGCGTGGAAGTGAACAGTTAGAAAATGAACTAGAAGAAGCAAAGGAAGCTTGTAATCGCTTGAAATTCGAGTTACATTAGTAGAATAAGGAATTGTTAATGTGGGTGAATAAATGGCAACAAATGAAAATGAAGAAAAAATATAAAACACTGAACAAGCTGCTTATCACATCTAATGATGAATTGATGAAGTGTGATAAGTATCGCGAATATAATTTTTGAAGCTTAAGGCTAGATTATCCGAGGATAGAAGGATGCCTCATACGAGTTAGTCTTTATTAACCAATTTTGATAATTTTTGTCCATACAGGTAAAACTAGTGTATTAAATATTCCATTTCTATTTTTCATCTCTATTTATAAGAATTTTTATAGACACCCCTATAGAAGCAAAGATTCTACAGGAGTGTCATTATTAATTTTTTTTACATTTATTCACTCGTGATTATTATGCTTATGGTTCTTCTTTTAAATATCACAGGTAATCTGTTCTATCATATTCTGATGTGAGTCATCAAGTTTTTCGAATGGCGTTCGTTGTGCTTAAGCATATTTCACTTCGATGAAGCAATTATGTAATCAAAAGCTGTGAATTACCATTTCACAACTTATGAATACGCTGGGGTGAATGGAGATATTTTTGCTGTCCGGTAGTTTTCCTGTTGCTTGATGCATTTTTTGTGGAGCAGTTGGATACCTATGAAAGTCATATCATTATTCGATTCATCTGGGTAGAAGTTAATACATGACAATCATTTAATTGATAGTTACAGTTCTCTTTTCAAAGGCTGATCATGCCTGCCAGATGCTTTTCTTTGAAGAGTTCTTATGCAACATAACGATGATAAGGACCTTTTGTTTTTATTATGTGACAACTGTTAGGAATTGAATGTGTATTTTTAGAATAGTTTTTGCATAGAAAACTTGAAAGAGTTATTAGCTTATGCTATAAAAACCATGAAAAATCATTGTGTAGGGGATGGGGGATAGGAGTACTGAGAAATTTTCATTGAAACTTATTACATTTTCTGGTTGCAAATCATCTGCTGAAATTTTCTTGATGGATATTGTGAGACTGGAACTTCGAAGACTGGTATCAATGTTTGTTTTTATTTTTTGAAACTATATACATATATATTTCAATAGTTAATTTCCTCACCTTAAATATTTGGGCATTCATACTTGGTTATCATTGCATTAATCTTATTTGAATTACTCTGATCACACAATGTTAATGTTTCATACAAATGCTATTCATATTAATCTAATCGAATTTTTGTTGATAATTTTGATTGAATAGCATTACATGTAACAACTCGCTTTTGATTATATCTATATTTTGATAGTTGGTTTGAATAAAAGTAGTTTAATTTTATATACAAACATTTAGTGTTGAACTTTAATTATCCATTGACAATTACAGTTGCATAATGAATGAAACGATTTATTGTTTTATTTTCTATTTTTGTAAATTTTATTGAACAGAGTGATGGTTAATGATTATAATTTATGATAATTCTCTATCTGGAATTATATCATTTATTTCTCTTTGTTATTTATAAATGTTAATAGATAACTAGTATAATTGATTAATTAGCTCTCAGCTAAGATAAGAAAATAGGTTAATTTTAATTCAAGTTTTAGTTAGAATTTTCCGGTTTGATTTAACAACTATTAGATAGATTTTAATTTAGTTAGTTATTTTTTATCATTAGAAACACTTTTAAATCAGAAATTCAAATCGAGTCAGAAATTACCCAAATAAAGTCTTTCATTAAGAAATAAAAACATAGGATAACTTAGACTTAGAAACTAACATTATGAATTAGGTTCATTTTAAATTAACATAGGAAATATTTTGCTGAGTTTAAAAAATCATATTCTCCTTAAGAGGATAAAACTCAACTGGTAGCAGGAGACCATAACTTGAGAAATCAAGCTAACTTAAACATACCGGGAGCTTTATTAAGCAACCTGTGTGGGATTGATTTCCTCTGTTGGCCTAAGTCATAAATTCAGGCCAACCTGTGTGGGCTTGATTTCCTTTGATGGGTCAAAATCCAAAGAAGGAGTAGGAGCTAGCTGCATGTTAACTGACCCAAAAGGAAACAAAACTTGTATAGCATGTAGACTTGAATTCGATTTTACAAATAACATTCTAGAATATGAGGCACTAATCCAGGGTCTGAAGAAAGCAATAGATCTTGACATTAAAGTGCTGGTTGCATATGGTGATTTTGAAATCATTGTTAGGCAGGTTCGTAATTTAATACACTGTATTTCAGAACATTTGCAAAAATATCAGTGAAAGGCATGGAATCTCATTTCCTATTTTGACGCATTCAATATAATTTCAATTCCTAGGTTACAGAATCAAGAGGCAGATTTATTAGCAAACGTGGCTTCAAAATTAATTAAATCTGAAAATTTCACATCAGATTTCTTTTTAGTGGAATTAATTTTCAGACCTTATATACTAGATAATATTATTAACTTGCACATTTTTGATGATGACATGCAGATTCTAAATTTGCTAACGAATGAGGACACTTTTAAGGATGTAGCTATTGATGAGATAACACATGACGAAAATTCTGCGTGACTTTACAGTAATACATGCTCATTGTTCAGTAGAAAAGGCTCTGGATAAGGTGAAATCAATTCCTAACCCAATTGTAAGATTAGAAAGGTTTTACGATATTGAAGACAAATTGAAATCTGTTCCTAATTTCAAAACTAATATTTCACAAATGAAATATAAAACTATAAATCTAGGAACATAATCTAATCCCCAAACTGTAAATTTAGGAGTAGATTCCACCCCTACAGAAAAACCAACGTTCATTGAATTATTTAAATAATTCAAAGACGTGTTTGTGTGGACGTATGATGATTTAAAGACTTTTAATCAACATGTCATGCAACAAATTATCCCTATCAAACAAGCATCAAAACCTTTCCAACAAAAAATAGAAAATTTCACCCGAATTTGGAACCAACAATCAAGAAAGATTTAAACAAACTTTTAGCTACTAAGAATATCTTTCCTATCTGACATACTCAGTTGGTATCTAATTTGGTTCCCGTCAAGAAGAAAAATGGTGACATTCAATTATGTGTCCATTTCTGGAATTTAAACAAATCTTCTGAAAAAGACAATTACCCAGTTCCTCCCATGGAAGAGATCCTCCAGAAAGTCTCTGGGTCTGAGATGCCATCACTTCTAGATGGTTTCTCAGGATATAACCAATTTTGGTTTCCCCAGATGATCAACTTAAAACATATTTTAGAACTCCATGGGGAACTTACGCTTATCGAAAAATTCCCTTTGGTTTGATTAATGCTGGGCCTAGTTTCCAAAGAGCAATGGATATTGCTTTCAGAGGACTGATTCAACATTTGGTAGTTGTCTATTTAGATGATGTCATGGTTTTCTCTAAAAATCGATCTGATCATATTTTTCATCTTAGAAAGGTATTTGAGCGTTGTAGAAGGTATGGGGTTTCCCTAAATCCTAAGAAAACAATATGTTTTGTAACACAAGGAATTATTTTAGGTTGTGTGGTTTCAAAACACGGAATTATGATTGATCCTGAAAGAACACAAGCCATATCAAGAATTTCCTTTCCTTCAAGTAAGAAAGCAATGCAATCTTTTCTAGGGAAAATAAATTTTGTTAGAAGATTTATTCCTATTTTTTTCAGAAATCATTAGACCTTTGCAAAATATGATAAAGAAGAATGCTATTTTTAATTGGGGTAATACTGAGAAGGAATCATTCAATTGAATCTTAGAATCTATTTTAGAAGCCCCCAGTCTTTTAAGTTTGGATTTTACTAAATATTTCATACTTTATACTTTTTCTCTTCATGTATCTTATGCTGCAGTACTCACTCAATGTAATAAACAAAATTATGAAGTACCAATTTCTTTTATGAGTTCAAACTTTAAGGTAGGTCAATTAAACTACCATGAGGTTGACAAAAAAACGTTCACTATTTTTAAAGAAGTGAAACATTTTCATCTGTATCTTTTGAAATCAGGAACCAAAGTGATGGTTCCTTTCCTTGCAGTTAGAAATCTGTTAGTACAAAAGGACTTGGGTGAAAAAAGAGCACCATGGATGACAACTCTCCAAGAGTATGATCTCGAAATTAAACCTTCCACGGTGGTGAAAGGGAAAGGTTTATGTAAACTCGTTGCGAAAGCAGCTCAGTTAACCATAAGTAATGCTGAAGACAACAATGATGATTCTTTATATGAAAGGGAAATTTACTTTTATCACCCTCCTCAGGATTCCTGGTATTCTGATTTGAGAATTTTTCTTGAAACAACAACTGCTCCTGACCACTTAGAAAATTGTGAAGACCTGGTTCAACTAAAACTCAGTTTCAAATAGATATTTGCAGGTTGTTGACTCGGTTTTAAAATGGGATAAATCCCATGAGGATAAGGGAGGGCATACAAAATTTCAACGTCTGTGGTTAGGTCCCTTTGTCATCTCTGAAAAAATAGGTCCGAATACGTTTCGGTTGTAAACTTTAGAAGGATAGTTCGAAAATTTTATAGTTAATGGGCTGATTCTTAAAAAGTATTTTCATTAATTCTTCAGGCTCTTATAATGCATATAATTTGTATATTTTATACATAATAGTAATTTTTATCATTTCTTTTGAAAATCATTTGAAATTATGTATAGCTGTATGTATTTCATCTGTTCATAAGGCAACTTGTTTGTAAATATGGTAATTACAGAATTGATCTTTTCTAACCTTTGAAAAAGATTAATTTTCTTTCCTAAATCATCATAATTTTTTATCATCTGTACATAATTTTCATTTAATAGGATGCTTGTAAATAAATAAAACTTGTTTAGAAAAGGAAAAATAAAATAATTCATTTCATGTACATAGGTCTATCAATTTGTAAATAAATAAATCCCTGAGGCTGATTTTCAGTTTGATATTTACTTCAGATTGCTATGAATGTTTCCAATTTGGCTTAGGAATTTTTTAGAAGCTTTATTTCTAGTTTTTCAGAAATCATTAGACCTTTGTAAAATATGATCAAGAAGGATGCTATTTTTAATTGGGGTAATACTGAGAAGGAATCATTCAATCGAATCTTAGGAGCTATTTAAGAAGCCCCCAGTCTTTTAAGCCCATATTTTACTAAAGATTTCATACTTTATACTTTTGCTTATGATGTATCTTATGCTGCAATACTCACTCAACGTAATAAAAACAATTATGAAGTAACTATTTATTTTATGAGTTCGAACTTTAAGGGAGGTGATTTAAACTACCATGAGGTTGACAAACAAGCATTCGTTGTTTTTAAAGCAGTGAAACATTTTCGTCTGTATATTTTGAAATCAAGAACCAAAGTGATTGTTCCTTTCCCTGCAGTTAGAAATATGTTAGTACAAAAGGACTTGGGTGAAAAAAGAGCACCATGGATGACAGATCTCAAATTTAAAACTTCCACGGTCGTGAAAGGGAAAGGTTTATGTAAACTCCCTGTGAAAGCAGCTCAGTTACCCATAAGTAATGCTGAAGACAACAATGATGATTCTTTATATAAAAAGGGAAATTTACTTTTATTCTCCTCCTCAGGATTCTTGGTATTCTGATTTGAGAATTTTTCTTGAAACAGGAACTGATCCTGACCACTTAGAACCAAGAAAGAGGAGAGCACTTATATTAAAATTATCCCTTTATCTACTGATTTATAATATCCTCTTTAGGAGAAATTTAGATGGAGTCTTATTGCGTTGTTTAGATAAAGATGAAACTGAGATGGTTTTAAGAGAGTTACATTATGGTCCTGCAAGTGTCCATTTTGGAGGTGAGACTACTACTCATAAAATTCTTAGAGCAGGTTACTATTGGACTACATTATTTTGGGACTCTTATGCATTCATTAGAAAGTGTCAAGATTTCCAAACTGCTGCAGGAAGAGTGAACAAAATTTCCTTTCCTTTACAACCAGTTACAATAGAAAGACCTTTTCAATAGTGGTGATTAGACATAATAGGTCCAATAAATCCACCATCCTGATTGTAACATAAATACCTGATTACTGCGATTGGCTATTTTACTTGATGGGCAGAAGCTGCACCTCTACGTGTGGTTAATACTAGTCAAGTTTTTTTATTCTTAGAATATTTTATTATTACTCAATTTGGTATCCCCGATTCATTGGTTTTTGACAATGCTTCTGATTTTTCTTCGGTTGAGTTAACTCAACTCTCTTTGGAAAGAGGTATTAGAGTCAGGTACTCTACAAAATATTACCCTCAAGGTAATAATTTAGTGGAATCAACCAATAAAAACTTATTAAATATTCTAAAGAAAATTATTGCTACGCATCACCACAACTGGCATACAGAATTGTTTAATTATCTTTGGGAAGATAGGGTAACTCCTAAAGCCTCTATTGGGAATTCACCGTTATTTTTAGGTTATGGCATAGAAGCCATCTTACCTCCAAATATGTTTCTTCCTTCTCTATGAGGATGACATGTGTCCATAGTAGTTTAACCTTAGGCTCAAGCATTTAAATTAATGCTCAAGCACTTTACCGAGCCTAAGATTTCTCCAACTGTTGATCTAGATTTTTTATTAATATGCATCATCAATTGTTTGTGTCTTTAAAAAATATTGCTACTAGAGAAGTTTATGGATTAATATTTCAATATTGGCACTTGATTCTTGACTTCTCTCTTCACCCATGATTATCATTTTCATTGATATATTGGTTCTTCTAATGAAAAAAATATGGAACTTGGTCACTAATAGAGTTAACACACATTAGCTTTTGTTATATGACATGTTTACATTGATCATATTGACATCATCATCATCCATATTCGATGAATTCAATATCAGTACTAACAAAAATAATGTGGCCATAGGTATCCAATAACTTTCCCTCAATAAGAGCTCATCTCCAATTATTTTTATAATTTAACACCATTTATCAAGAATTTAATATGTATGTGACTAAAATTCAAGAATTATATAAAGAAGATATCAAAATGCTAGGATAGAAAGAACAATAGTGAATTCTTTGACTCTAAACTAGTTGAAATCATTGGTCATTCATGACAGGAAAATTGCACACATGGATATAAAAGTTGAATCAGAAAGTTCACTAGTCTAGATATAATAAGAAATTAAATGAAGGAATTATATGAATTAATACTTCCCTTATTTAATACAATTGACAGAATGGTCGAAAATGGTCTCCCATGCCCATGGGATACAAATCTTAGATTATATTTTGTAGCAACACACTGCCAAATAATACAAAATGCTATGCCTAGGATAATTTTTGTACTTGATAAGTCTACCATCCTAATGGCTAATGATATCCTAAATAAACTAAATCCCTCTATTGAGACTGTAACATTGCTGGCTGATTTGACTAAACAATTGGGGTAAATTGATTACACCATAGTTAGATAAGTCTTTGATTAGGATTCTAAAAGGGTGCAGGATTGTATCTCCACAAGGATGGGTTAACATGTATACATTAATGATCATTCTGGAAAATAGGAAACAAGGGCATACTATAGGCAAATTTAGTGAGGATGATGAATAAGATAACAATAAGTAAGGTGTCTTATAATATAAATCTCCTTTGTTTGATGGATCAAACTATGCATTCTAGAGCATACAAATAAATACATATTTGAAGACTCTTGGGTTAGATATATTGGATTAAGTCATGACAGTTTATACAACTCCAACCGCTCCTTTAATAGGTGCATATAGGATGATGTTATATGGATACAATGAAAAAGTAATGAATGACATCAAGTGTGGCCTATCAAACTTTCAGTTTGAAAAGGTAATGGAGTGTACATCGACTAAAGAGATTTGGGACAATCTACAATATATTTGTGAAGAATAATATCTCTTAATGGCCATGGATACAAAGCATGCTTTAAAAGAAAATGAATATACTCAGAAAGAAAAGTCATATTAAGAAGAAGAAGGTATTGATGAAGAAAATGAAGATAATCAGAAAGAAAAAACAGATTTAGAAGAAGAAGAAATTGATGAAGTGAATCTTGAAGTTGAACTCATTTATGCCTTTGAAGAAATAAATAAGCTGGAGAAAGAGAATATAAAGAAGAGGGAACAACTACAGAAATAAGGAAAGAGGGTTCATGATATTGATGAAATAGAAAGGACAATTTTCAGCCTGAAGACTCAATAAAAGAGGCAAAAAAAAAATAGGTGGTGAGAATTCAAGTCAAGGAAAATAAATAAATATATCAGATGTTAGAATCGGAAGTTGTCTCATTAAGAAAGGAATTGGAAAGGTCAAATGCACAATTAAACAGAACTTTGAAGAGAACCGACACTTTGAATGAGATCCTCAGTTGCCAAAGGTCACCATTCATCAAGACAACTCTTGGCTATAACGAGAATCAACATACCCCTTATGAAGATGAAAGCAAGGAATATGAAGAAAATCGCAAAATATATGCTAATGTTATCAAAGGCTCCTTCAACAATGAAAGCAGCAGGATAGGAAATTATGACCAACAACAACCAGATGAGTTCAGAAGAATAGTTCAACCAATAAGATATTTCACACCCCGATATCAAAATGTATTCTTTGGATATTGTTTATATTTCAATGATTTTGTTCACAAAGCAATAGATTATAGAGCATATGCAAAAAGTGATAATGTGAGAATCAGAAAAAGGAGATCCTTATTAGACTTCAAAGGATGATTATGTGAGAAACAAAACTAGAAGTTCTTATGGGTTTGGTGACAAAAGTTAAAATTTATTTGCTCCCCTACTTGATGTTGAATGGTATAAATGCAATAACTATGGGCACATAGCACATTATTATAGAAGCAGCATAGCAAGTTATCCTAATAAAAACAGGAAATAAGATGTCATTTCCAAACATAAATAAGAATACTCAAAGGTTTGGAAAGGAAGTAAAAGCAAAAAGATCCATAAAAGACAAGCTGTAGAAAAAGGAAAAGAATGAAGAATGTGGATTTGCACTCTATACTCAAGATCAAGGAAACCAATGGAATATTGACTGTGGATTTTAAAACACATGACAGGAAATTAGACCATGCTTCTCACCTTAAAGGAAGAAAAAGGATAAAGCGTTACTTTTGGAGATAATGCTTCTACAAAGATAATTAGAAAATGTATTGTTATTCTTGTTAAAGGAACTAAAACACCAAATGTCTTATATTTTGAAGGGATAAAGAAAAATATTCTAACTATTATCCAAATGAATGATTAAGGTTATAACCTCACATTTGATTCTAAAGGGTGTGAAATAAGGAAAGCAAGATAATGAAGAGTAGTGGCAGATGAAATCCAAACCTCGGGTAATGTATACATACTCAATGAAGGAAAAATATTGAAGAAAATCAAAATATTAGGGAGAGCAGCCTTTTTTCATTGATGTAAAAGGGGAAGAATTGCAGGAAAAATAGGAGTTGCAGATAGGGGGAGTATCTACACATTTGTTGCAGAATTGTCTAAAGGTTTCCATCAATGAAAAAGGGGGGGTTGTTGGAAATATTGTTGTCATTTATGTCAATGGAAAGGGAAGACTACATATGTCGAAGATAAATATTGAAAAATGGATATTGTTGGAAATATTGTTTTTGGAATTTTGATGCTCAATTTGGATACCCTGTCTTTGAAGGATTTTTTACTCTAGATACCTAGTTCATATGGGAGTATAGTTCACTTGGTTAGAAATATTATTTTGATACCTTTCTAACTATATATGGAACTCCCTCTAAATCCATAGGATTAAGGGGGTATGAATGTACTTTTAAAGCCATCCTAGCTATAATTTCAGGTCATGCCTGTGAGAATTTCAGGTCAACCTTGCCAGGATATTAAACAATGTTCAGTTGACCTAGAAAGTTATTTAAGTATAGTATAAATTAGAGGAGAAATTCCTCAGTTTTTTACTCTCATCTGAGACATGGATATCTCATAGGAGAGTCATACTAGTGGAAAGGGTTGCAACATTTGAAGAAGAGGATGTGCAAAGATTGAATATCATTCTAAAAGGGAGTATTTTTAGGTCACTATGAAACTTTAGCTATAACTTTTGTTCGAGGATGTTTCAGATTGTGTCAATTGGAGGAGATGGAGAAAATATCTTGAAGTATATTTGGTCAAATTTTCAGGGTTGGTTTGTTATATTTTCATATATATGACCTCAAGAAATTAATGTTTCTTAATTATCTTGAAATCAACTTTAAACAGGTAAGTGTGCGCTTTCACTATAGCTTTTGTTCTATGATGTTCCATATCATGAACTTGTAGGAGATTAATTATAGATATTGAAATACATATGGCTCAAGTTTCATATGTTGGTTCACTATATTTTGTGATATAAGACCTCAGGAAGTTAGGGTTTCTGAATGATCCTGAAATCAACTTTAAACATGCTAGTTTGGAATTTCCAACCATAACTTTTGTTATAGGATGTTTCAGAGAATGAATTTTGGAGGAGAGGAAGTATAGATTTTGAACTACATGTGGTACGAGTTTTAGATATTTGTTTTATATATTTTTAGAGATATTACCTCTATAATTTAAGGTTTTTGACTCATCTAAGATAGACTATGGTGCATATGTGGAGATATTGGAAGAGTGTAGACTAGAATTGAATCAGGATACATAAGAAAGTATTAGCAGCAGCGGTAAAAACAAAAGAAACATCAAAATGGTATTTGTGTCCCTATTTGGTCGGTGTCTATATATTACTGAGTTGATGTTCAGTTGAGGATATTGGTGTCTCTAGTAGGTTGGTGCCTACATATTGTTGAATTGGTGCTCATTTGAGAGGATTGGTGTCTCCAGTAGGTTGGTGCCTACATGAATTTACAGAGATAAGTTTTGTGCTTTTCTCCTGAAAGGGTTTCCTCATTACATTATGTTTACTATGATTTGATTTATGTGTATCTACTATTTCAAAGTAAATGAATGATTAATAAATGGTTAAAATAATAAAAATTAGCTTATACTAATTCACCCCTCCCTCTTAATATAACCATAATCCCAACAATTAGAGAGCATGTTTTACATCTTGTTTATACTTCCCTTCTTATACTTGATTATTAAATGGAATTGTTGTCAAAATTCCATCAACTCATAATGTTTGGTATTTTGTATCTTTCTTTGGGCCTAAAAATACCACAGTGGTTGGTGATCAATGCGAATGATGGTCTCCTTTCCCATAAAATAGTGATTCCACCTTTTAACAACTTCAACCAAGTCATAGAGTTCCTTATCATATGAAAGGTAGTTCAGGACACCACCATGGAACATTTTATAATTTTAGCATATTGACGTCCCTCGTTGCATCAAAATTGCTCCCATAGCATACCCACTTGCATCTATCTCCAATTTGAAAGGATTCTATAAATTAGGCAATGCAAGAACTGGCGCCTGACTAATCTTTGACTTGATCTCTTAAAAGTATTTTGTTGATTCTTCCCCCATTGAAACCCCTTATTGTTGGTTGTTATGGCATGGAGAGGTTCAACCATTGTCGAAATAGAATCTATGAACTTCCAAAGGTATTGTGTTTCCCCTAAAAATATCTTAAATTTAGTGACATTTCTAAGAGTTGGCCACTTAGTGATGGCCTCCATCTTTGCAGGATCAATCTTAAGTTCTCCTCCTCCAATGAGATACCCAAAATACACCAAGGAATGGTGAAAAAATTCACATTTCTCAAGGTTTTCCAACAATTGCTGTTTTTCAAGGTATCCAACACCTGATTTAGATGTGAGATATGCTCTTCCCAAGTAGCACTATAAACCAATATGTCATCCATATATACTATAACAAACTAATATATGAAAGGGTGTAATACATCATTCATCAAATGCATAAATGTAGTTGGTGCATTGCATAAACCAAACAACATTACTAACCATTCATATAGACCTTACCTAGTCTTGAAGGAGGTATTCTAGGTGTCTTCATCCTTCACTTGCACCTGGTGGTATATGGATTTGAGATCCAACTAGGTGAAATGCTTGGCATGCTAAAATTCCAATAGATCATCAATCCTAAGTAGTGGGTATCATTCTTGAGTGTGATATTTTTCAATGCTATGTCGCCAATGCACATCCTCGAAGTCCCGTCCTTATTGGGTATTATGATGATAGGTGACCCACAAGGTGAGGTTCTTGGTTAGATCATGCACTGGTCCAACAATTACTGCAACTACTTCTTCACTTCATCTACTTCTATGGCAAACTGTTTGTACAATCCATTTTTCAGCAATGGAGAATCTAGCATAAGTTGTATCTTGTGCTCCACCTCCCTCTTAGGAGGTATCCGCTTAGACTCCTAGAACACTTATCCGTATGTATGCAAAAGGATATCCAACTAATTTTTATGCTCTTTGGTACATACCTCCATGGATGCCTTCATTTTTACTAATTCACCTTATTGTTGATTTTGTTTTAATAAAAGCAATACAAATTTCCTATTTGAATTAATCATATTTTTTCAATTGGTTGGAACTTACCATATAGATCTTCAATTTAGATTTTTATGTGTATATGATTAAGGATTTGTCGTCCTTGATCAAGCGGTGTTGGATGGGTATCCTCATGAATATCACATCCCTATATACATGTAGGGGATTTCTAACACTACACCACAAACATTCAAGGGTACTGCATCTACCTCCACTTCATCAACATACTCAACACGTATGAAAAACTTGATATTGCATTGTTTTGTGATTCTTATTTATGCATCATTTTTTACCCATCCCATTCGGTAGGGACTGGGATGATTTTGGTCCTGTAATTCAAATCCAAGCTCATGTACTAGATCCTATGCTATGATTTTTTCTTTCAAATTGGAATTGAATAGGGCGTCAGTCTTGGCCTTCTTGACCTAGATCTTAATGTGGAAGAGTTCCATCATCTCTTTCTCTTACTTAGGGTGAAGAATACTAAGAATCACCTCCTTCTTCATTGTGGTACATATAATTTTCTCATCCACATTCGATATGATTTCTATCTCCTTACTTGACTCTGTTATTAGAAGGTTCTTCATCTTGGCATCCCTATTGCATTTCTTGGGGTTCAACTCTGAATGTAGCTTCCAACACTTTTCTTCAGTGTGACCATCAATGTTACTATGATTTTTCATACCCTTGCATTGATGTGTCATGTCTATAGTATTATTTTCCTTTACCTTCCACTTCTTATTTCCCTCCTTGGTAGCATCTTGGCTCTCTTTCTGTTTTGAATCGCTTGAATGTCCTTTCTTATGGCCTGTGTTTTCCAGCTATCGTGCTTTACAAAGACTTCATTAATTGAACTAGGATTGAATAACATCACCTACCTCTGTATGTGATTATGTAAACCCCCCATATACTTGAGGAGTACTTATAGGTTCTTGCGTGAGATACCTAGAATGATATCCATATTCCTTAACTCAGTGGTGTATTCTTGCACAATCTACCCATGCCTTTGCATGAAGTATTTCCAACTGATCCACTACTCCTTTACATACCCGATATGATAGAACTAGGATTTGATGATGATTTTAAATTTATCCCGCCTAGTTACTTGTGGATCACCCTCCATCCTAAGCGCTTATGTGTGGCTTACCCACCAATTTAATGCATGGCCCACTAATTTCAGTCAAGCAAATGAGATATTTTGATCCTCGACTATTTGATGGATAATAAAATAAACCTTTAACTATTGTAGCCAATGATTCAGTTTTAAAGCATCGATCTCAACTTGATATAGCTTGATGTTGTCCTTCACTTATATCTCTAAGAGAGACTAAGATAAAACGTTGGTATTGGAACTCTATTTCTCTTTATTGGACTCTTTTGTTCACTCCTTTTATGGAATGCTTTTATCTTACGATTTCCCATCATATCTGAAATCTGATTTAGAGCCTCCAAAATCCCTGAAAGGTCCGAATATTCTCTCTAGAACCACCATGAGGATTGACATCTTGCGTGCAATATCAATTACTTGTATTTTGAGTGTTGAAAATTGCTTCTTATAACCATCCATTACTCCTTGAACAGACTCGTATGCCATGGATATGGTTTGAATACTTTTGTTTCACCAACTATTGGATCCTATGACTACCGACAAAAACCAAAAGAAAAAATTCTCTAATACCAATATGATTCGTAAACTGTCGTGGATATTCCATTAGATCAGTTCGTCACAACAAGTCTTACAACTTAGTTCATTTCATTAATTCAATTCCATAAAATATTGAATACAATGGAACTAAAAGAGAAACTAGAATAAATAAATGCACAATCCACACAACAACACAATGTATACCTTGGGAAACCACACTATGGGGAAAAACCCAACCAAAATGAGTACTATTCTTTTCTCTTTATATCAAAATGCAAATACAAAGGAAATGCTCTCTATGAGGTTACCTATGACTCTATGGCCATAAAACCACTACAATATCTCTTTTTTCCTCTAGTTTTCTCTAATATCCACTCCCGTGTTGTTTCTCAACTATGAAACAATATAATACATCAAAAGAATGGAACCCCTTCTTCTCTTGATAGTCTTATATTTAACATAACCTTATAGTCGTCTAGGCTTAATTTTATGGTTTTTACATGCTGCAACTCTCGATTAGGGTTAGGGTTTTGTTCCTTCTAAAATTTTCTTGAATTTCCACATGTGACTATATCCACATGTGTTATAAATGAGATTTGACATGGAATCCACTCAGTACCATGATGGTAAAATTGCAAGAGACATAACCTTTAAATACCAACTTTGTTTGAGGCCATTTTTGGACCGTTGGAAAGGTATCGAAGGGTAGAATCATATGAATTCCCTAAAACATGCCATATAATTTTATTAACCCAAAATAGGTAAAATTGTATTTAATTTACCAAATGGAGAATTTGGCATACTAGCTGAAGAAAGACAAAAACTTGACTAGCTTTGACTACGAATTTTTTCCTAGAGACTCCAAACACCCCCATACTTTCCCAAACCTAACTAAACTAAATATAGAGGTAATATTAAGACTTGGAGGTGATATTAAAATAATATGGTTCTTATACTCATACTTTACCTCGACAGATGCACATTCTTTGAGCTCAACACCCCTAGGTAGACACCTTGGGATATACCCAAGGCTTCAAGGCAATGGCCCCAGGATTTATATGGAGCTCAATGGATTTTGGTGCAATACGGAAGTAGATAACTATAATTAAAATACCAAACCAACTACATGAATGATCAGATTCAAAAATTAGAGTTTCTTTAGACTTTGGAAGAAATTTGGATTACATGCACAATATTAGACAACTCAACTAGTTAATTTACAAAGCAATCCAAACAACCTCTAAACCTTCCAAAATTCAAAACCATGGATGGGGATGGGTTAAAAATTTTCTTTACTATCAATGAAAACTGAACAAAAAAGGAAATAGAATGCACATAAATCAGATTACTAACTCAATTTTGAAAGCTAGTTAATGTATTCATTGAAAGAGCATAGGAACAATAACGTATGAAAGATTAATATGTAATTTTCAACAAGGAAACATATGACTGTGATTTATCATTCAAAAAATAAGTAATTACATATCATGGAGTGATTAGAGAAACAACCAAAACATATAGGGTGCAATTCCCCAAATCTTCCACCTCTAACAAGAAAAACTCATAAGAAACATGAGATCTGAGAGCTCGAATTGGATGGATCAAAAGAACACTAACTAGAAGTGTATTGGATCTGAAAATACTAAAAATTCATGACTATATTAGAGATACAAATCACTAGAATTTATGATATGATATAGGCTTGTTGTTGCTGCAACTGCTTCCCCAAAATTTTACATGTTTAGGGCCCCTCCTTATATTTTGATCTTAAGCTTCCTTAGACAAGTTTTCCTTCTTGAATATTTCATCCCAACACTTAGTTTTTTCTTTGATTTGAGCAAGAAAATTTATTTAAATAAGTTTAAAAAATCATGTTTTTCATTCGACGTGTCGAAAGAACTCAGCAAGTTTTGTAGACACGTCGGAATAGCTCAGCAAGTTTTGTCGACACATCGGAATAGCTCAGCGAGTTGAGCCGACACATCGGGCCAACTCAGCCATCTTTACCGACACATGGGATCAACTCGAATTTTTTTTCTGACATATCAAAAAAACTCAGCAAGTTTAGCTGAAGCGGTCGCATGTCATTTGCGAGTTGTTTCTGACCTTTTTTCGAAGTTTTTTTGCTGCCAATAATTTTTTCTAAAGTATTTCACCAAGTCAAATTCATCGAATTTTTTTTTTAAGTTTTGTCGATGCTAGAGAATCCATTGACAATTCTCATTGACTGTTTCCGACACTATCAGAAAAACTCATCTTTTCTAGCTGATACTATCACGGAAAAACTCAATTTTTATCGCCGATGCATCGGAATACTTTGACGAGTTTTACCGACGCTTTGTATCGAAATACTTTGATGAGTTTTGTCAATGTTTCTTTAATATACAGTGTCGGTGGAACTCAGATTTTGTAGCTGATACTATCATGAAAAACTCATATTTCCCCGTCGATATATTGAAAAGTTTGGAGAAAACTGTCGACAAGGATCAGCGTTGCGTGGCGAGTTTTTTAGAGGTGGTTCCAAACAGTGTTTTGAACCTGTTGTATTAAATACTTCCCAACCACCGCATTAATGATTGTTTTAATGATTTTTATATACACAGACGGTGATTTGTTTTGATTTTCACCGTAAATACCGTTTTGGACGCTTCCAACCGCCAACGGAAATTTGGAGCTTTTGCACCACTACACCCAACACCGTACTTGTATCGACAATTGATAGGTAGGAGCAACTCCCATTCTCTTATCCTTTTGTTCTTCTAGAAGTTTAAAAAACTATATATGATGGAGGTTTAGGGTTTTAGAGAGTCATCACGGTCGGTTTTTCCTATCGCTTTTCGTGACCCTTCCTCTTAAAAGAAAATCCATAGACCGTAGGGGTTTTAGTTACAGTGGGTCGATTGCCAGAGTCACCCAAAGTTTTTTTTAAGGAAACCCTTGGCCTCATAGTCACTTTTTTGTCCCAAAACGCATTTTCGATAGAGCGTAAAGGTTTTCAAAACTCTTCTAAGATGTTAGCCCGACCATCATGGAGTTTATCTCAGCTTTTGTCGTGAAGTTTGGGTTTATTGTCCGAGTTGGTAGTATTAGTATGTTGAGCCTTATGGTTTATGCATTAAGGTCACTCCAGGATGGAGACTCCATGGCCTACGTATTTTCTGGGTTGAATGTGTTGGGAGATGAGTATGCGATAAAGGGGAAACCCATTGCAGATTTAGACTCTAAGTATTGTTGCATTTTAGAGCTTTGGGATAGGTTTTCTCTTCAACCTTGTGTGGAAGGATGCATTGCCTACTATCTTCCTTAGGGATGGTGCGATTGTGTAAAACATTTTTAAGAGTCTTAGGCGCAAACCAGGGCTTCACAGTACCCCAAAGACTCCTTGGTTTCAGGTGTTTTGAGTCCTTGGTGTGTTTCACTGGCTTATTCTTTTACCTTTTTGGATTTAGTGGGAAGAATTCTCGATGATTTAATTATTTTGAGCTTAATGAATAAGAGGGTGGAAATAAAACTTGTAAAATATGTAGGCTTGGATAAAAGTAGTCAACCTTTGCATAGTTAAAAAAACAAGTGGTGAAATGTTCAGCCTTCAGTGTATTGACTTATTAAGAAACAAAAAAAGGGATATGTGATGACGGAGGTGTAACTCACAAAATAACACATACACATACATTGATAAGTTTTCATCTAAGTTTTGGAAGCACACACCCTGCCACAAGACTAAAATGACTAAGCAATTTCTAAGATTTTTCCTCTCTTCACCTAACAAGATTGTTTCTAAATGGATAGCAGTGGAGTGGTAAATACAAATCTATTTTCTTCTATCAAATTAGACATTGATTACAATCTCATTTTAAAAAGAATAGTGATTCAGATATTTAAACAACTTTGCCTCTCATCTCGGTTATTTCATGTTTGATGAAAATACATGTTGTTTTTAAGTTATTAGAGATAACCACTTGATTACTAAGACATCTCTCACTATGATCATGTTTCAATTGCTATTCTCACCAAGAAGAATTACCTCCCAAAGAACGGTTTGGAAATGATAAACTCCCACCATGCCTAAGAAGAGTGGTAAGAAGAAAGCTAAGGCTACTGAGGTCGATTTAGATGTGGAGATTGTCTCCGGGACTGAGCTCACATTTGAAGACACCAAGGCCATTATCGAAGATGACCAAGAGTTAAAATGGGGGGAGATATATCATATGATCAGAGACCAGAATGTTCCCGATGTTGGTTTGGAAGATATGTCCTTATATGAAAATATAAGAAAATCAGGCACTATTAAGGCAGCTACATGCCCAGATTTGTTCCCATGTTTTGACTTCATCAGATGGATTCTACCCCAGACAGACCCTTCCATGATTATTATTTCCAACATAGAGGGGGAAGATTTTGTTTCTTTCAGTCCAACCTACATAGCCATGGCCTGCAAACTACCAAACCCACAGGTTATGATGACAGATGTCTGGGTTAACAAAGTGGATTTGGATATTTTGGAATGTTCCAAAAGGATGATGATAACAGGAAGAAAACTGTGCCAGAAGGAAACTGGCAAAAAAAGTCACTAGAAATTATAACCTCTTGCTGACAAGAGTTGTTTCCCTAGGTTTGAATGGTTAAGATCTAGAAAAAATGAGTGATAACAAGGATGGAAGACTTCACCTAGATATTATAGATATCTGGAACAAGTCCTTTAGCTATCCTGCAATGTGATGTAGTTGTCTTCTATGGTGTTGAACCTCCACGTATGTACCTGCAATGAAACACATAAAACAACAAGAGAGATCAAGAGTACCAAAAAATGGTCTACGGTTCTATATTAGTGACTAAGGAATCCAATAATAAAATTAATGATTGCAACATAATACATTTTATGGGAAAGGAACCGTCTTTGCATGAAAAATGAAGAAGAGAGATTACAACCATTTTCCTTTGTGTTGTGATGCTCCTTCACATGCCATGTATTTTCCTCAAAGCTCCAACTTGCCTATTCTATGTTCACCCTAGATTTGGCCAGAACCTTAATGCAACAGCATAACTTTTAGCTCTCCCAACAATGGGGGATGAGCCAGGTTTTATAGGCCTTGGGAGGATAAGGATGGTTGATAAAATGGTGGATGAGGTGGAAGGGAGATCCTACTAGGGGGGATCTCGAGTCCAATTGGTCCACAAGAGTAGGGATGAGGGTGCCACGAAGTCTTCCTTCGAGAAGCTTCGTGAGTCTTCTCTTTTTCTCTTTAAAACTCAAGCACTGCTTTTCCTCTATGTAGACAGAGCGTTACCAAGTTGGGACCGCTTTTTGACCAAAGGATAATGGAGATGGAACCGCTTATTTTCAAGAGACAATGGGTGTTACTGAAGAGGGTAATGCCTTTTGCATTGAATGCAAAGGAGGTGGTGGACTCAAATATGGAAAATAGGAGTCTAGTCCAATGTCCAACTTCATAGTTTGGGAATTGAGGGAAATTTCTGATGTTTTAGGCCTCAACACATGATGGTGGCAAGATTTATGTGTAACAGAATGCCCCCCAAAGCATGAGTCTATAGGGATGCGCTAGGCGAGAGCTTTGAAAGAGAAAGTTATCACTTCCAGGTAAGAAATCACTTGATCGAAGATCATCATAAACCAGGCTTCTGCAATACATCAATACTTTTGACTCATATCCAAATAATTCCTCATCATGGGTGCAGACCAACACAAGGTAGATCCATGAGGGAAATGAATAAACATGGCTACTAGAATACAACGTAGATCCATGTGAAGAAGACTCAAACTTGGACATAGCCATTAGACGTACAATGTATATCTATTTCAAATGGACACAAATTTGAGCACATCCATGACCATACAAATGTGGATCCATGCTAGGACTCATACAATATACTCCATCACAACCTGGGGAAAGCAATGAGTGCTTAACAAATACCCAGGGTCTTCGTCTCGTCTTTCACAAAGTACGATTCTACCCATGTGATTACAATGTTTTGATGTCAAACATGGTAGAAAACACTTGATTATCAGTTAATGATGATAATCATTAACAAGTGTGAGGGAGATCACCATTAATGTCGATGATTCCCAAGGTACCCCAGTATAATCTCCTGAGTGTGAAGAGATGATCTGATGTCAAACACTCAGTCAAATCTTTCGATCAAAGGTAAATGATTTGAACCTATGTCGAGAGAGAGAGAATCTGCCATTGATGCATAAAGATATCAAGGTACTAATTTTTTTTCTAATATTAATTCCTAGATGATGAGCTGAAGTCGATAAGAATAGTCTCGTCGAAGGAGGGCCATGATGAATCCCACATCGACGACACGAAACTCGGAACAAAGTTCTAGAATTTTGAGTATGATGTAACCATAGGACTGAATCAAAAGGTATTGACACAAATTTTGTTTTGAATGCAAAGGTAAACTCTCAATTTTCCTTTCAACATTCGGCAGCTCGACGAAAGACTTTTCAGCATTGACTAGACCAGGCGAATACCAAGACATAATGCGACGGTGGACGATGCATTATTTGAAAGACTCAAATGAGTGACATGACTCATGAAAGTGGATCAACTTGGAAGCAATTTGAATACCCAATTGACTAAATGAAATGCATACAAGTGCCATGTTCAAAGGTGACTACTTACTGCCATTATTTGCAAAATGAAATAGTTCCCTTCCCTTAATTTCCCCATCATGATTGATGAGTGCCTCTTTTTCATTTTTACAAGTTCAAAGAGGGTAACAAACACTCGTTGTAGTTTATCCTGAGATAATCCCATTCTCATATATTTCACGAACCTAAGAAAGGAGGGGTTTGTTCCCAAATTAGGGTCTCTCAATGTTTAGTTTAACGAGTCCATTGAAATTTAACTCGGTATCGTTCATGTTTAGAGAGTCTGAACAAAAACGAAAGAAGACTCCAAAGGGTCATTTCTGTACGATTTAGTCCCTGGGGCCTGAAAAAGTATAAAATAATGCGTGAGAGAACTCTTCCAATCATAATTGGATGGAGTGTTCCTTTTTTGTAACTAGTCAATCTGAACCAAAAAAAGAGATAAACTACCATCGGAAAGATGACTCTTCAGGTACTTTTACAAGTGTGAAGAAGACAAGTTCACTCGGTGATCTTTTCACATTTAAGGAGTCTAAAAAGAGCTTAAAGAATACTCCATTAGGGTTTCTTTTTGCAATGAGTGGGTTTAACAAGCCTAAAACGAAGCGAAATTTGACTCGAAACTTTGGTACTGCGTTTAAAGAGCACGACCAAAATGTCGAAATTAGTGCTAGATGACTTTTTCCATTGTATGGAAGTATGAAAAAAGTCAAAAATGAACTTTCCCATAATCAAAACTTTTTACTTTCATCCCTACAGAAAACCTTTAAAGAGACTATTAGATCTCCAAGATATTAAAAACTAGCTTTTAATGACTATATAAAAAGGGAATTTTTAATGAAATAATTAAAAATATTAAAATAATGCAATAAAACCCTAAAATATTTCATATAAAATCCAATTAAATAGTAAAAACATATCATTTTATTATTTACCAGGTTTGGAGAGCTATTTGGAGCAAACTGTGTCCAGACTTCAGGTGCAGATTCTAGAGTCATTACCCGTCTGACTCTCGATCCGTATGTTCCAGGTAGAAGTAAAACCTTCCTTAACAATTTCATGGTTGATTTTTTCCTTTCCAGTGACATTGTTTGGGGTTTTGAGATTTTTACCCTAGGGTAAAAATCGCACTCAGGGTAACGCTCTTTCCCTTTGCGCGAAAGGCAGTGCCCGAGCAGAACCACGCTTTTCACGCCTGAAGACACGATGGCACCACTCTGTCTCAAGGAGACAGAAGAAATGCCATGGAGTGCACCAAAAAATTGAATGGCCCAGCCAAAATAATGCTTTTAAAGTATTTTCAAAGGTGGATTATGGGTTCTAATACTTCAATTTTGGTTTTTGGCAGGTCATTTTAGTCAAAATGGTAGTGTGGAAAGAAATACAACATGAGGTTGATGATTCCAGAGCTGGGGAAGATGTTGCTTCTATAGCTACTTTATGGGGTTGTTTCCTCTTAAATATTTTCCATGTCCTTAGCTTGAAATCCCATGTGAGACTACTGGAGTACATATTGATAATGTGTAACCACAAACAACAATAATTTGAGGTAGGGTCCCATGTTCTTACAGTGGAAGTGGAGGACATCTACTTCCTTACAAGATTTTCCAGGCGAGGAGATCATATCTCACTGATAGGTCCTTGTGGAGGGGACGTCACCATACAAGAGCTCATCTATCGTGACTATTTTCGGGCACTCAAATGTCTGGAAAAAATATCCGCATCAAGGAGGTGATATACTTGCCTCTCCAAATAGTGTGTCTTACCATGCAGTGGGTTGTAGGGAGACAAGGGGCTCACATGCTTTACGCCTTGGAGGCTATGGTGCCTATGGTCTATAACTAGGCCAAGTATTTACTGAGTGTGTTCAAGGATCAGTTGACTAAGTGTCGGTAGGGGGAGTTAAAGCAGTTTGGATATGGAACCATCTTGGCAACATTCTTCTTCGAGCAAGTGCCTCCTCTGAGGCCTCAGATGGCTTTTACCAAGCTGAGAGCACAGGACCCTCGCATGCTACGCTAGTTAGAGATCATGGCTCGCACCAGTAGCGGTGGGGCCAAGGTCAAATATGGGAGTGCATTTTTTTGTTGGTTGAATGACCAACTTCTCATGGTGGAGGACTATGCATATGCTATCACTGACTTTAGGAGAGACCCTGATCTACCCTTACTAGCAGGTGCCCAATGGGGAGATATTGCTAAGAATAATATTGAAGACTTTGATTATTTTTTGCATTTTTGTGTTTTATAATTTTTATGAATGATGACAAGACCTAATGTTTTCATGCAGATGTTGGAGATGCACGACGTGGGGGATATTCCCCAATTGATAGATGAGTGGGGGCCCGCTTCGTTCACAGAGGGGACGATGAGTTGACCAAGTTGGAGGAAAACCTCAACCTATTAACTATGGACATTCTAGATGATTCTATAGATGACCTCCCTAGGAGGTACCAGAGACATACAGATGGAGTGTCAGGTTGATTCAGACACATGCTACGGAGGGTAGCAAGAGCTATCATGTGGTATCATGAGCACCACTAGTCATTCTACATGATGTANATAGAGAGAGAGAGAGAGAGAGAGAGAGAGAGAGAGACTTATTTACAGTGGTTTATATGTGTTCAAATGGAAAATTATATTTACATGAGTTTCTTATGTATTTTACTGTTTATATCACAATGAACCATATTTTATTTATCAAAAGGTATGTATGGACAATATACCAGTCCAAAATGTAGTTTTTCAATGAGTTGAAAATCATGTTATAAGACCTAGGAATGTGCCTATAAGTGATTGATTCAAGCAACCTTTCTAACAAATGCACTCTTTGAAAAAGACGAAGGATTGTAGGGTTCATGATGGCATAAACATGGTTCAAATTGAAAACCAAAAGCTGTGAGTCCATGAATACTACCAAGTCTTGAATGTCCCGAGATGCAGCCTCAGTCAACAAATCTATCACTGCTTGATACTCGACGATGTTATTGGTAGTTGAACCTATACAAACCGCTCCTGAACTGACTAAGTTATGTGCTAGGGAATACAAAACCCAAGAATTTGAAGCAAGGTTCAAGGTATGATGACAAGCACCATCAGCAAAATCATAATAACCCATCTGATCTACATAACCAAAAAATGGTATAAACAAGACTGACAAAAAATTGAAAACCATATTGAAATACCAAAAAACACACGAAAAAAGTCAATAAATATACATATATACAAGGTACCATATAGAAATGTCTTCAAGCATAGTACATTTTCAAGTAAAACCCATTGTGAGGTTGCTCGAAAGGTATCCTATAGTAGTCTACAAGCTTATAGGCCCCTTTCTCTAAAACTTTACTGACAATAAAGAGATTGTACCACATGGATTCAAACTTCCCCTTCCCTAGCTTGTCATGCCTCTGATCATAGGTCAAAACCATGTCAGCTTCGTTAAAGACACGAGGTTGAATAGAATTATCGTACTAGGCATTAACGTGTTTCTTATGTGCCTCGTTGGCCAAGGAATTATCTCTTATATTTTCATCAAGGTTTGTTAAGTATAAAAATCATTCTTCTTCGGTAGAAGTGTTCGAGAGAAGTTCTACTGCAAGTTTAAGTGACAAGATTTCACATTCAATTCGAAGGACAACTTCTAGCCCATAACCATATGAAATGGTGTGAAACCATTTGTTGTGTTAACTGAAGTCCTATAAGACCATAGTGTAGAAAACAAAGTTAAATGCTAGTTGAATTTGTGATCTCCAACCATCCTATGAAACATTGTTTTTAAAACTTTGTTAATGGCCTCAACTTGACCATTAGGTTGCAGATAATAAAGAGTTGAGTTTTCATGATGAAAACCCAACTTAGCACTTAACTCAGCCATCATCTAATTCCAGAAATGGGATCTGTGGTCAGTGACTATGGCTTGCGGAACTCCAAACCTAGATATCAAATGATTAAACAAAAAGAGGGTGGCAGTATTTCCAACCTCTGCATATGTAGGCATTTCCTCATCCCATATTGTAAAATAATCAATGGCTACGATGTTGTAACCATGCCCCCTGGTTGAGGTAGGCTTAGAATGCATGAAATCAGTTCCCCGTTTGGTGAAAGAGCCAACAACAATGATGGGGTGTAAAGGAGAAGGGTGGGTGTGCTTTTTAGGATAAAACAGATGATAAGGTGGGCATTTCTTAACTACCTCATGACAATCTTTGAAGATTGAAGGCTAAAAATACCCGATGCGGAGGATTTTCTGAGTTGCTGCCATCCCAGAAAGATGACCTCCACATGATCCAAAGTGGCAGTCATTCAACACTTGTTCAGCCTCTCTATGTGTAAGACATCGTCAAAGAATGGAGTCAATACCATAGCGATATAATGTATCATTTAAAATGAGATAATATTCTGCGTGGTGACAGATGCGACAGTGATCGTCATAGGACATGTCAGGGTGAAACCTCTGGGTTGGATATAAATGATCAAATCTCCATACCATGGGTTGGTTGTGCTGATCAAGAACAAAAATTCATCTGGAAATGAATCATTGGGCTTAGCTTCCATCAAATCACAAAGAAGGTCACACATCAACTGCGCAAAAACTACGGACTTCTTAGAAGTATCCTTAGTGAACTCAAGATTGAATTCATGTAAGATGATGATGCAATGGGAATACTTGCACCCTAGTACTTGATGAGTCAAAATGTAATACATGGGGTTTAGATCTACGAGAACAATTGTGGTGCGTAGTAAGATGTAGTAAATTTTGCACATTAATGACTGTAGCCAAAGCTAGCTTCTCCACACGCGAATAACGGGTTTCAGAGTCCAGGAGACTCTTACTTAGGTAATAAATCATGTGTTCTTGGTCGTTGAGATCTTTCGGCACTAGAACCATACCGATAGTAGTAGTGGAGGCAACAACATACAATAGAAATTATTTTAAGTAATTTGGGGGGTGCAACATTGGTGAATGTGTCAGAGCGTGTTTCAAATTATCAAGAGCTCGCTGGGCTTGGTCATCCAAAAATAATGGAGTGTCCTTATTAAGGAGATGCATATAGCCATGCATTTTTTCTGCAAAGTTGCATAAAAAATGGGGAAGAAAGGTTTCCTTCCCTTGCAAACTTTGGAGTTCAGTGATATTAGTTGGGGCGGGTGAGGCCAAAATAACACCTATTTTCAAAGGATCTATCGGGATTCCATCTTTGGAAACCACGAATCCAAGAAGACATCCAGTCTCAACACAAAAGACACATTTGTATGGATTAGGCTGAACATTATAATGACGACACCTAAGGAAAATTTCCCTAAGATTCCCTAGATGGTCCTCTCACTGCTGCGAATGAACAAGGAGATTGTCCAGATACGGCTCCATGATGTGTTTAATATCATGAAAAGCATACGACATGGCGCGTTGGAATGTAGCTTCAGTGTTTTTTAAACAAAAGGGTAACTTTCGATATGCAAAGGTTCCCCAAAAAACAAATGAATGTCATTTTATGCTGATCGATGGGCAGAATTTCTATCTGATTGTAGACGAAAAAGCCATCCATAAAAGAGAAAACGACACTCCATACACAGTTATCAATGATTTGATCGATGTGTGGAGTACGGAATTTGTTCTCGGGACAAGCCTTATTTAAATCTTTCAAATCAATACAAACCCTAATAGTGCCCTGATTCTTAGCTACAGGGACAATATTAGACACCCATTCCATTAGTGGCACGGAATAAATAAACCTCACTTTCAGAAGTTTCTCCACTTCGGCTTTAATATCTGCAACCTTCGTAGGATGGACTTGATGCAGTTTTTATCAGACTCGTCTTGTCGTGGTATAAGTCTTAATTTTGTGTACAATGATGGACGGATTAATTCCAGGAATTTCTTCATAGGTCCATGCAAAAACATCTTGAAACTCCTTGAATAGATCTCTATTACTTTTAGTTTCTTCTATTAAACAGTTCTGACCTACATGAACATGCTCAATAGTTTTGGGCTTCACTGATATGTAAATAGTAGTTGTCTGAGTGATGTTACAAAGGTTTCCCTCATAATTAGTTCATTTTCATAGTACAGGCATTTGAGGATTGTTGACAATATCAGTACTAATAAAAGACACAAAATCAAAGTCTACCGAACTGGAATTGGGAAGTAAAGAGGATCTATGGTGATGATCTTCCCAACAGGTTCTTCCACACTCATGATATCCATAATGAATTCATCCAATGGAAAATTCTGTGAGGGATAGTCTAGAGTGGCGAGAGAGGGTTCTAGCCAATAAGGTAGGTGGTAAGGATCCGATGGCACCAAATGAAGATCATCAGAATGGACATCAGAAACAAATTGAACAGCATTGTAGAGTGCTTTGTAAGGGCCTAGAGAATATGAATCAACAACTTCTTTACCTCTAGGACTGTAGCCGGTCATGGAAATCATGTTCACATTTGCCACTTTCGTACTAGGAGGGGTTGAGGGGAACACTCCCATAAGGTTGAATCCTTCAACATACCTACCCCAACCGATTGATAAGGTGGAGGGGATTGACCTAGCATAGGAATATTGTTTTCAGTGGGGGTAGTAATATCTGGTGAACAAAAATCAAGTTGATCTATAGCCACAATCTGTTGAAATATTGTAACTTTGAAGAATATTATGTATGTATCTTTTTGTGGTCCCCGATGGTCCTACCAGGAGAACCACTTGTATTACTTTTTACCCCGATGCTTCTAATCGGAAGAACTAATAAGAGTCATGAGGTAGGACCCTATAATTGTAAAGGTGGGTCATTAGCACCCCAGTGTGGTTACTTGAGCCTACATGTGTAACTCAAGCCTACATGATTAACTCGAGCCTACATGTCGGATTTAATTATTAAAGTGAACGGATGAATATAAATAGAGGTGTGGCGCTCCTCATTTGGAACACACACTCTCACTTGTGTAGCGCATTAGTGGAGGAGAGAGAAGTAGCTAGAGAAGGAGGAGGATCAGTCTTTGATCTCCCTTTTTGTTTTACCTTTTATATTTTGGGGCATCTATATTGAGGAAGATTTTGCTGGGTTTTTCCCTTTAGGGTTTTGCCAGGATAAATCTGTGTTGTTCTTGTGATACTGTTTCTTTCAGTGATCCTGTTTATATGCTTTTGTTATGAAAATGAAATGAAATACTGATGTTTCAGCTAAGCATATGAAATTTTAACATGGTATCAGAGCTAGCCTGAATAGGACAACTTTCACAAGGTGAAATAGCCCTCTCTCTCTCCCCGAAAGAAATTAGGGTTTTGAGAAAAATTTTGAGTTTCAAAAAACTGCTTGCATAGAAATTTGTGCCCTCCCAGAGCACATATTTTGAGCCTAGGATCAAAGTTTTTGGATGCGTGAGTCTCTAAGAAAGTCAAACCCTAGCTTGACTGCTGCACCAGAAAACTACTGAACCAGAAAGCTGTAGAAGCTTAATCTTGCAAGTCTAATTTGGAAGGTGAAGAGTTGAAATCTCCAGAATCCAAGCACACCAGTCAACTCACCTCACTCAACTGCATCTCCTGGTAAGGTCAGTTTCTCATTCCGCAAAATTTCATTTTTTTGTGATTTTCTGACAAGATGGCCCCAAGCACTAAGCTTGAGGACAAGCTAGAAGGCATAAAGAATTTCTAAGCATTGAAATACAGGATTGGTCTCATTCTCCAAGAGAATGATCTTGATAAGTATGTCAAAGAAGAAGTTGCATAACCTAAAGAAGTTGAAGCCAAGGAGAAGCACTTAAAGGATATGATTATGGAACAAAGGATTATTGCTAACTCTATCAAGGATCACTTGATCCCTCAAGTGTCATCCAAGAATACTCCAAAAGAAATGTTTGATGCCCTATCTAGAATGTATGAGGGAAGGAACATTAATAGAAAGATGAATCTAAGAGCTCAACTAAAGAGCACCAAGATGAGTCATGGAGAATCCATCCAAGATTACTTCACAAGGGTTTCTCAGATCAAAGAGCAACTAGAATCTATTGGAGATAAGCTTGATGAAGATCAAATGGTTATGACTGCTCTCAATGGTCTCACTAGACCCTGGGAGTCCTTCATTTAGATGATGTGTGCCAGAAAAGAAATCATGAAGTTTGATGTGGTATGGGAAGACTGCATTCAAGAGGATACTAGAGTGGAAAATAGAGAAGACTTACTAAAAGAAGATGATCAAGCCCTAGCCACTCACACCAAAAGAAGAAGAGGCCAATCTAATTTCAAGAGAATAAATTTCAAGGAGTCTTAACCTCCCAGAAGAATTCAAAGGGTAAGAGAAAATCCTCCCATTAGAGACTATTCTGATTTTGAATGTTTTCATTGTAATAAGATAGGACACATTGCCCAAAATTGTTCTATGAGGAGGCAATAATATAGGAAGAGGATCAACAACAATAAAAGATATCATGCTAATCTAGCAGAAGATGAAGATGAAGAAGAAGAAGAAGAAGGACCTCCAAGAAAACAAGCAAGAGAAGAAGATGCAGAAGATTATGTGCTATTCTTTGCATTCTCTGGATCTATAACTCCTGGAGAAGACACTTGGCTTATTGATAGTGGTGCTTCAAAGCACATGACAGGACAAAAGAAAACTTTGTCCAAACATGAAGAAAATAGCTCTCCTCATAAAGTATCCCTAGGAGATTACTATCAATATCCGATCAAAGGAGTTGGTGAAGCAAGTTACAAACTTGATTCAGGTAATCCCCTAAAGATGAAAGATGTATTATATGCACCTGGTCTAAAGAAGAATTTACTTTCTATCTCAGCTTTAGATAAGAAAGGATTCAAATTTGCTTTCATAGATGGAAAAGTACTCATGTGGTTCAAAGGAAAGAATATTGAAGATGCAATCATTATTGATGAAGAATAAGGAGGCATGTATAAACACAAGGGGCACTCAGAAACAGCCCTTGTGCATGAGTCCACTGACCCTAGTGAACTATGGCATAGAAGGCTTGCCCACATTAATTACAAGGCTCTACCTCATGTGAAAAAGGTAGTTACAGGATTACCAGACATGGAGATCAAGCATGAAGGAATTTGCAAAGGATGTGTGAAGGGAAAGAACATCAAGAATCCATTTCCAAAAAGTGAGACAAAGACAAAAGGTATGTTGGAATTGATTCATTTAGATGTATGTGGTCCAATGTCTTCTACATCCTTAAGTGGCTTTGAATATTATATCACATTTATTGATGACTTTTCAATAAATACTTGGATATACTTCTTGAAAGCAAAGAGTGAAGTGTTTGAAAAATTCAAGGAGTTCAAAGCCTTGATAAGAGAATCTTTCAGACAAGAAAATAAAGACACTCCGATCAGACAATGGCAGAGAGTATAACTCAAAAGAGTTTGAATATTTTTGCAAAGATGCTGGAATCAAGAGGGAACTGACTACTCCCTACAATCCTCAACATAAGGGGGTTGCGGAAAGAAAGAAAAGAACCATCATGGAGGCAGTGAAGACAATAATATATGATCAAGATCTTCCAATGCATCTATGGGTAGAGGTGGAAAGAACTGTTGTATATGTACAGAATAGAATATCTCACAGTGCTCTTGGGTTCAAGACTCCAGAAGAGATGTTCACGGGAAAGAAGCCTGAGGTAATTCACCTCAAGATATTTGGTTGTCTAGTATATATTCATATACCAAAAGAGAAAAGAACCAAGTTGGACCCTTCCAGAAAGAAGGGGATATTTGTTGGATATTGTGAAGTATCCAAAGCATTCAGAATCTACATTCCTGGATTCCATCACATGGAAATCAGTCGAGATGTGACATTCGATGAAGAGGCAGCCCTCAAGAGATCCAGGAAGTGCCAACATGAAGAAGTGTATGAAGAAGAGACACCTCCCAGAAATAAAGAAACTACATGTCTCCCTGAAGATGAAGCTCCTGAAGAACATGACATAGCAAAACCACAAGAACCTCCCATGATGGAGATATCAAGAAAGAGAAAGTCTGCTTGGACAAGAGAAATTATACAAGAGGAAGAAATATATGAAGCTCCTAAAGGCTCCACAAGGGAAAGCAAGAAACCTAATACTTTTCCCAACTATGTAGCCTTGATGTGTGATCTTGTAAATCAAGAACCTACAAACTATGAAGAAGCGGTACAGAAGAAAGAATGGGTAGAAGAAATGACTGAAGAATACCAGTCAATAATGAAGAATGATGTATGGGATATAGTTCCTAATGTTGGAATATATTAAACCCACTCACAACTTAGGATAAAATAATTAATCATTATTTGATTAAATATTCACCCACTAACTTAATTAGTTGGCATCCACTTGCACCTTAAAGTCAATACATGCCATTTATATCCTAGGAATGATTTATTTCCAATTCTGGGTTGATCTTAGCCACCTTATGACCATCCAGAATTAGTATACGGGACTTTACATCAGATTCTGCTTTATTCTGCTTTTTCTGCTTTTCCTACTTTTCTATGGATAAGATAAAAGCTAGTCACCTAGGAAACTGGGAGCTTTTGTTTCCAACCCATCCTCCATTAGTTTTTCTCCATTTTCTATGATTAGCATGTTTTTTCCATATCCTTGGCAACCCACTCATGCTTTTTCCAACTCGTGAGGTCCTTGATAGATTTGGGAAGTTCTTTAGCCACCTATGGGGGTTTTCTATATTTTGGTAAGTCATCCTTTTTGAGATTTATGAGTTGTTTCCATACAATTGTATTTTCATATGAGGAATGTACTATTTATGTACACTATTATTCATAATTATTAAATGGAAGGATACACACCAATATTCATCTCTTCATTCATGTGATTCAGTCTCTTTTCTTCTCTCTATTTTCTTGTCTATGCTTGTGAGAATTCTTAGTAGCAAGATCTATTTCCTGTGCTTCTTCTTAGCATCATTGCACATAGAATTAATATATTATTTCTACATGGTATCAGAGCAGAAAGGTTTATCAAGTTCTACAGAGTTGAGGAGCGCTTCCAGTCTCCTATCCCTCTCTGAAGAAGAGCTTGTCTAGCTTACAAGATTTTCTCCTAGTTTGTTTTGCAGGTTGCAGAGAGTATCTCTTAGATCATATCAACAAATTCAATATGGATTCAAAATTTCCTCTACTATCTCCTTTCAACTATGCTGATTGGAATCCAAAGATGAGTGCATACTTGAAGAGGCAATGTTTCTTTGATGTCTCCATTGGTGCATTGAGTGAACCTGAGTCTTATGAAGAGAAGATTGATTGGCTAAATAATTGTGATAGAGCTTATGGAATTATGTGTTTGGGAATTTCTCCAAATATATATCATCTCATAGATTCTGCTGAATTTCCATTTGAGCTTTGGAAAATTTTGGACAAAGCTTTTGGTTTGCAAGAAATTGAAGATGAAGCATGGAGAAAACCTAGCATCTCCTCTTGTTTTCTTTCTCAATATTTCTTGGCCTCTACATTCTCTGATGAATTTTATCATGATGAATAATTTTCTCATACAGTTCATGTTGTTGCTGCCCTCTTTCATTCAAATGCTTCCTCCTTCAATGAAGAAGCAAATATTGAAGAGTCATCTTTTTCTGTGTCTCTCGAAGGTGATTTTTCTTCTTGTGATACTATTGATGAAAAAGAAGTAACATATGGATCTTCTGCTGATATTGATTATGATCCTATAACCCATTCATTGTTCTCTAAATATCCTATCTTAGATTCTGAGATCTATGTGCCATAATCTTCACACCTTTTGCATACCTCTCCCATTGATGGTGCACAACCCAGTGATTTCCAGGATGTTTGCTTAGCCAAATCAAGCCTTATTTGTGTCATACCACTTACCTTACTTGATATCATGTGCTTCAGCATATCCTCCTTTTTTCTTGGCATCAATACTCAGAACCTCCTTGAAGATTGTGAACATCCCATTATTTCCTCCTTTCATATAGAGGATTCATTACCAGTGTATTCCCATGAGTCTATTGATATGCTTATATGTGATCCTTTGGATTCTGATTTAGAAGCATATTTGTAGGTTGATACACATATCATACCACCATCCATACCATCTACCATAGCTCTGAATAATCCTAAGACTATACAAATCCTTAGTTCACTAGTTGATTCCTCATTGGTCTCTTATGCAGTGATATTTATCTTACATGATTTGAAGTCTTTCCTAAATTTCAATGGCTGGTTATCCCTGACCTTAGTCATATATGGAATGATATTAAACATTTTTGGATCTGTTCTAAACACTTATGGTTCATATCTTATTCCCATCCATCATTCATATTTTTACACCTATCAATTTTCCCCAGTTGCTCATAATTTTCCTAGTCTAGCCCTATATCCTCATGGAGCCATTGAACCCTTTGACCTTGCTGTTACATATGTTAATATTTCTGATATATCAGAGTTTTATCAGCCTCATATCATATCTATATAGGTGCTACATCAGATTGGAAGATTTACATGTGATTCACATCACAATTTTGCAGTTATTCAAGGAATCGAGTGTGAAATAAATTGTCTTAATTTTTGTACTCTTTGGAAAGGAGTATGCATAGATCTCTTTTCCATTTCAGATTATGTTTGTAGATCAGGGTTTGACAGCAGAAATAAGCATTCAGATAATGCTCCTACTTCATCAGTTGATGAGAGATGAGATATAAGGAGTCTCTCCTCTTCGTTCTTGCAGGTTCTACACTCCATCGCATGATCATGGAGTTCATGATTTCTTCAGCAAGTCCTTCATTCAGAAGCAGTTTAGTCAGATAATTAAAGTGAAGATGAAGATATGTTGAAGACATATTTCAAATTTTGTGCCTTGTCCTATCTTCAGGGAGGATTTTCCCCACGTGGTTTTGCATCTTTCCTCACTTTTCTGGACATAATAATTGTTAAAGGGTGACCATAGCCTTGTTGTTGGGCCCTATATGCATCTATATTTTTTCTCAGACCATCATAAAGTCAGACTTATAGGGGGGTGTTGGAATATATTAAACCCACTCACAACTTAGGATAAAATAATTAATCATTATTTGATTAATTATTCACCCACTAGCTTAATTAGTTGGCATCCACTTGCACCTTAAAGTCAATACATGCCATCTATATCCTATGAATTATTTATTTCCAATTCTAGGTTGATCTTGACCACTTTTTGACCATCCAGAATTAGTATACAGGACTTTACAGCAGATTCTGCTTTATTCTGCTTTTTCTACTTTTCCTACTTTTCTATGGATAAGATAAAAGCTAGTCAACTACGAAATTGGGAGCTTTTGTTTCCAACCCATACTCCATTAGTTTTTCTCCATTTTCTAGGATTAGCATGTTTTTTCCATATCCTTGACAACTCACTCATGCTTTTTCCAACTCGTTAGGTCCTTGATAGATTTGGGAAGTGCTTTAGCCACCTATGTGGGTTTTCTATATTTTGGTAAGTCAGCCTTTTTGAGATTTATGAGTTGTTTCCATACAATTCAATTTTCTTATGAGGGATGTACTATTTATGTACACTATTATTCATAATTATTCAATGGAAGGATACACACCAATATTCATCTCTTCATTTATGTGATTCAGTCTCTTTTCTTCTCTCTATTTTCCTGTGTATGCTTGTGATAATTCTTAGTAGCAAGATCTATTTCTTGTGCTTCTTCTTAGCATCGTTGTGCATAGCATTGATCTATTATTTCTACACCCAAACCAGAAGGAAAGAGTATAGTATCCTCCAAATGGATATACAAAATAAAGCATGCAGCTAACGGAAGTATCGAAAAGTATAAAGCAAGATTTGTGGCCAGAGGTTTCTTTTAGAAAGAGGGAATTGATTATGAAGAGACATTTGCCCCAGTAGCACGGTATACTTTGATTAGAGCTATCATGGCACTTGCATCCATGATGAAGTGGGACTTACACCAGATAGATATGAAAACAGCTTTTCTGAATGGTGTGATCGAAGAAGAAGTATACATAGAACAGCCACAAGGATTTGAAGTTGAAGATAGACATACTCACATATGCAAGTTGAAGAAGGCCTTGTATGGTCTTAAACAAGCTCCTAGAGCTTGGTATGATATGATAGATAGTTTCCTGTCGAGCATGGGATTTACCAAGAGTAAAGTTGATCCTAAACTTTACCTCAAGGTTGTAGAAGATGAACCTGTCATCCTACTACTATATGTGGATGACTTATTCTTGACAGGGAATGAGAAACAGATTATGGAAAGAAAGAAGAAACTAGCAGAATAATTTGAGATGAAAGACCTTGGGTTAATGCATTATTTCCTAGGTCTAGAAGTATGGCAAAGTTCAGAAGGAATCTTTCTCAACCAGGGAAAGTATGCAGTAGAGATATTGAAAAGATTCAATATGTTGGAATGCAAAGCCTTGGACACACCCATGGATTCCAACCTGAAGTTGTTAACTAATGAGTCATCAAAGTTAGTGGATGTGACTCATTATAGACAGATCATTGGGTCATTGATGTACTTAACAAATACCAGACCAGACATTTGTTTTGCTGTGAACACCTTAAGTCAATATCTAGTTCAACATAGACGGGTTCACTTGGTATCTGCAAAACATGTGATGAGATATTTGAAAGGGACTATAGACTTTGGTCCATACTATGATAATAGCCATGAGTATAGATTGTATGGTTATACAGATGGAGATTGGGCCGTAAGTATCTCAAACAGAAAAAGCACATCAGGTGGATGTTATAGTCTGGGATCTGCTATGATTTCATGGTTTAGCAGAAATCAATCCAGTGTTGCTCTAAGCACAGCCAAAGTAGAATATATAGAAGATTTCTCTACTAGTTGTGAAGCCATATGGCTTTGAAAGCTGATGTCAGGATTATTCAACCTAGAGTTGGACACTACCATGATTCTATGTGACAACCAAAGTTGTATAAATATGACAGAGAACCCTGTGTTCCACGAGAGATCAAAGCACATAGAAATCGGGTATTTATACATTCGAGATATGATGCAGAAAGGAGACATAAAGCTCCAGTATGTGAGTACTGATGAACAAGTTGCTGATGTGTTGACAAAGCCTCTGTCCCGAGTAAAGTTTGAACACTTTCGAGACAAGCTTGGTGTGGTTTGGAAAGACCTTCCTCGAAAGGGATAGTAGTGATGTTGCAGTGGGATTGTATCATCCTTGGGCACTTTCCCTAAAGTGATTCGGAGACCTCAGTCCTCGAGAATGAAGAGGGATTGTATCATCCCGGGACATATGTCCAAAAGTGATCCGATGACCTCGGTCATCGAGAATGTGGAAGGATTGTATCATCCTTGAACTTTGGTTCAAAATAGATCCGGTGAACTTCGGTCATCAAGAAGGTGGTAGGATTGTATCATCCTTGAACTTCGATTCAGAACGGATCCGGTGACTTTTGTACTCGAGAACGTGGTAGGATTAATCATCCTTAGACTTGATCCCATAATTCCGAAAGGAAGGATCGTCTTAAATGTTGATGAAAGTGGACTAGATCCCGTAATTCCGAAAGGAAGGATCATCTTAAATGTTGATGTAAGTGGACTTGATCCCATAATTCTGAAAGGAAGGATTGTCTTAAATTTTGATGTAAGTGGACTTGATCCCATAATTCTGAAAGGAAGGATCGTCTTAAATGTTGATGTAAGTGGACTTGATCCCGTAATTCCAAAAGGAAGGATCGTCTTAAATGTTGACGTAAGTGGACTTGATCCCGTAATTCCAAAAGGAAGGATCATCTTAAATGTTGATGTAAGTGGACTTGATCCTGTAATTCTGAAAGGAAGGATCGTCTGAGTACCACAGATGTGTTGTCCATGATCCTGTAATTCCGAAAGGAAGGATCATGTTGGTTGTTGTTACACCTGCTATAGATGATGTTAGTCCAGCCTTGAGCTGTTAATGATGATGTTGCTGATCGAAAGGTCAAAGTGTTGATGATGATGTTGCTAATCAAAAGGTCAAAGTACTAATGATGATGTTTCTGATCGAAAGATCACAGTGTGATGATGATGATGTTTCTGATCGAAAGATCTGAGTGTGATGATGATGATGTTTCTGATCGAAAGATCAGAGTGTGATAATGATGATGTTGATGCTCATCGAAAGGTCAAAGTGCTGAAGAAGTTGTTGCTGATCGAAAGGTCAAAGTGATGAATATGTTGTTGTTGATTGAAAGGTCAAAGTGCTAAAGATGTTGATGTTGATCGAAAGGTCAAAAGGTTGCTGTCATTGAAGATTGAAGATGAAGACTATATGATGTAGAAAAGCTTCCAATGATTTATAGATGTGTTACCCTGATGATGTTGATGATGTCCTCTATCTCTCTCCTACTATTGTTGTTGTTGATGTTGTTGTAGAATACCCTTCTCGTTAAGGGGAGTGTTGAAATATTGTAACTTCAAAGAATATTCTATATGTATCTTTTGTGGTCCCCTATGGTCCTACCGGGAGAACCACTTGTATTACTTTGTACCCCGATGCTTCTAATCAGAAGAACTAATAAGAGTCATGAGGTAGTCCGCTCTACTTGTAAAGGTGGGTCATTAGCACCCCAATGTGGTTACTTGAGCCTACATGTGTAACTCGAGTCTACATGATTAACTCAAGCCTACATGTCGGATTTAATTATTAAAGTGAAAGGATGAATATAAATAGAGGTGTGGCACTCCTCATTTGGAACACACACTCTCACTTGTGTAGTGCATTAGTGGAGGAGAGAGAAGTAGCTGGAGAAGGAGGAGGATCAGTCTTTGTGTAACACCCTGGTTTTGACCCCATTTGCATTAAATATACATGATACATATATTGTAAATAATCATGGTGTGGGGCTAAAGGAAAAGGCCCCACCATGAATTTGGTTATGTTATGTTTCAGATAGAAATTGTCACCGATGGTATATCGGGACATGTGACATACATATTAAATTGTGGCATCATGTAACTATGCACTTTTAATTAAATAACCCAACCAGCTATGTTCTCTGCAACCAAATTGAGAAGGGGCATGATTCCTAAGGATAAGGAGGGGGGAGTGTTGAATCTTGAGCCATGGGGACAAATCCATGTGTCACCACTCTTTTGCTCACCTTCCCTTGTCTCATCCAACCACCACCTTAGTTATTCTATTGTTAGTTGGGGTAGTTGTTGGCTGGAAGAAAAACCACTACTACGCCCATGCCTGCTCTCTCTCCACGACGTGCCTTTTGGGTTGCGGATGGTCTGTCCACTATCTAGATCATGAGTCTATTCATTTTACCCTCACGTTGAGTGGAGTTAAAAGGGGGCCACAATTCATTGATGGGGGTTCATTCTCCTCTGCCTCATGGATTGTTGGCTTATGGATCTGTGGGCTTCATCTTTTTCCCTCATGAATAGATTGGGAGCCAGTTCCTTTCCCATTTTTGGTCGATGTAAGTTCTCCAGCGATTGTAGTGGGGATTGTGTGCTATGGGCTCATGGTTGTTCATGGGCTGTTGTTTGCCATGATTGTTGGACCATGTTTTTCCCGTGTGATTTGGCTACTGTAGGTTGCTGTGGAATCATTTTGGCCACGATAGAGCCAAGAACAATTCAGGGGTTGTTATAGTTGATTTTACCACACTAGGTGAACCACACTTGTATGGCCTTCCCCTGTCTCTCTGCAGACTCCGTAGACCCCTTGGACCATTTTTTTTCCTTTGATGTTTCCTAGACCATCCCTATAAACATGTGAAAATTGCTATACGCGAATTTTAAACCCCTTATCGCGTATATACGCGGGTTTGATCCCTAAAACCACGTACATCAAGATGTGTACAAAATCCAAATCCTTTTGGAGTTTTCCTTGACATGGATCTGACTCACTTGTCTCTTGGCCTTCCATATGCCTTGAGATCGCTTGGATTCGACCTTTCATTACCCCATTGAAAATCTATATAAGGAACTCTTTGGATACATTAAAGGCATAAGAGAATTGAGAGAAAAGAAACTATAGTCCATTGTTTCCAGAACTTGTGCTTGAGTCTACATCCCTTTGTCCCTTGGAGCACTTTGGTGTTCTTCCCAAGCTTTCCTTTTGCTTGTGAGCTTGCTATCGAGAGATGGAGGATTGAGGTGGTGGAGGCCTAAGTGGGGGATTCAGTTTCTCCGTTTCGTAGATGTGCCGACAAAGGTTGTATTCATTGTAATCTCTAATTTTATATTAATAGAAATATCTTTTCCTATCCAATAATGTATGTTTGAATGAATATTTTATCCATGGATGATTTCAAATGCTTATACATTGTTGATTATATATGCTAGAGTAGATCTAACACCAATATATATAGTATGCTTGTCTTGTTTACTTGTCGTTGAGGAAGTGATTCATCAATTCAAGCTAAAGTTGGGAAGCTCAACGGGGATCTACTTCAACCATCTGGAATAAGGTACGAGGTCTGATCCTTTAGTGTTAGATATTTGATTTCTCTTGCATATTGGAAAGGATTTACTTCTGGAGTTAAGCTGTCTCTTGTGGTACCCCAAGCCATAGGAATTTCTCTCCATAATAGAATTGGCGACTCTGCTGGGGATGTTCCTTGTTTTTATTTGGAGTTTGTGGGCACAATGGGCTTGATATTCTTGACTTGCTCTTTGTTTCTCCTTGTTTCTGTGTTGCATTTTATAGGATGTTCATCCATTGACACTCCCCTTTATTGGTTTGACCCTTGGCCTACTTTTTACCACTATCTTCTCTATATACGCTAGTTTTTGGCCAAAAGTCGCATACATACGTGGATTTTTGGCCAAAAGTCCCGTATACACGCAAGTTTTTGGCCAAAATCTGCGTATACATGCAGCTTTTTTGCCAAAAGTCATGTATATATGCAGTTGTTCTTTAAATAGTCGTGTACATCCTCCCTTTTGGTGAGTTTGATGTTATGGGAAGTTCTTGGGTGGGTTGTGAGTGTGGTTGGGACTTCCTTGGATCTGATGTTGTCTGTTGGATGCTTCTTTTGTGACCAGAGACCGCTTTTTCATTGATTTTTCTTGGAAATTAATTTTAGTCATTTATCCTTTTTGTTTTTCCATTAGTGCATTACTCTTTTTTGTCTCGGTGTCTTGTTGGGCTTGTGCTTTATACTTGCTGCAAAGACTGAGAGTTTTAGATGACTTTTATTGCATTTTCATTCTTTTATATTGAAAAATACAAGGTAGTTGCTTTTTTTGCATATGGATTTGAGGAGGTACTTGCATTGGATTGCTTGGATGAGAGTTTTATTTAGGATTTCATATAGGAAGGATTGCATTGGCATTCAGAAAGGAATATATATTTATGCATCTCATGTAGTGCCATACCCTGTTTTTCATTTGACAAAGATTGGACTTAGCATTGTTTGTTATGGTGTACACTTTTACTTCATGGCTGAGTCATAACTTCATTAGTTGCACGATCATTTCCCTTTAAGTAATTACAGCCAATTAAAATCAACACTTAAATAAAATGAACTACACTATTTTATTTGATAGGGTTCAGCAACAAGATTAGGTTTTAGGGTCTTGGAATAGTTCATTGTGAGTAAATTCTCCAAGACCACTAAATAACAACATGTATGTGTCTGTCCAGGTGAGTGTGTGAAATTCCTTGGTATAACCAGTGTTTCTCAGGATCCTCCTCTCAAAAGGGAGTTAAGCACGAGGCAGTGTGAGCAGTTATTGATTGGGATGACCCCTAGTCATAACTGAGTAGCACCGGAGATATTTCTAGGATTGTATTCGTATCTGAGGGCTCTTTCGAGAGTTTTGGGCTTTGCTACCCTGCCCATATGGTCAATCCTGCCTGCAATTGTCCGCCTAAGCATTGATTATATTGAGGTGACCTTAATTTCCTTACCTAGGATATCGAAGGGGTACTTTGTAGGGGTTATTCTGCAGGTGTCCTGGCCAGGTTGGGGTCAGACAGCACAGTCACTTTATTCGTTGAAGCTGAGGGCCACTATAATTGGTTACGTACCTCCACTTGTAGTGTATGGTAGTTTTGAGCCTCTCCTAAGCGAGACACACCTGCTGCATTCGGGAGCTCACATATCCTCCCCTTGGTTTGCTTGTATTTTGGCTGTGGATTTTCTTAGGAGTGTGCTCTTTGTGTGCTAGTTGGCCTTCGGGATCATGGTTACTTGAGTATATTTATGCTCTCTTGAGTTCAAGTCCTTTTATTTTCGGCATGCCTAGTATCCTATCACTCGTCCTTGGTCCTAGTATGGACCCTGGTGTTAGACTTGGGGGCATCACAACCCCTTACCCTGCTCATAGATTTGGGAGTGGTCACATTCTGCCCTCTACTCCATTTGTGGAGGATGTTGACTCCCTTCTCTCGGTCTTTTACACCGGTGGTCACCCTCATGGGGGTGGTAGTGGATGCATGAACGTTGGGTCTACTCCTTACTTTCCTTTTTTATGTCCCATCGTTCCCTGTCTTGTTTCCTTTGGGTTCATTTGTCATGATCATTCCTCCCTATATCCTATAGTTTGGATTCTTTATTGACTATTTTGGGTTGTTTTGGACTAATATGGTTGTCATGTAGGGTCCATTTTTTGTACACTCTCTCCGAGGTTTTGACCTGTTCATTCCTATCACATGTATCATGTCTAAACTGGCATATAGGTTAGGATTTCACATCCACTTGCATTTCGCATGACCTTATGACAATTTCATTTTAACCTTAGGTACGAACCCATTCCATGGTATCACGAAACCTTCATGTTGTTGTTAGAAGTGGTACTATGTGAATGGTAGAGCTTTCCTATACATGGGTGTCCTAGTTAGATCCCCTTTGCATTTGGTACCCATGCTGTGAGTCCTCTCTTAGGTCTGGGAGTCCTTTGTATAGTACCACCATGACTTTGACCACCATGACTTTGAGCAAGAGCCTCATACTCCTATTGATCTTTTTCTGGCCTATTTCCCTCAGGACTCCCTTATGGCAAGTTGTAATTGCATTATCATGAGCTTTGCATGCCTTATTGAGCCTTACGCCGGCTCCCCTGACATTGAGTTTCAGCCATATAGCCCGATCTTGTCTCATGTCTAGCCATGCAGAGCCATTTTATATATCCTTTGTAGCCTGATTCCCTATTTTTACCGAGAGGGGACTTTCCCTCGAGTGTCGCTATCCTACACATGTATCCTTGCATTGAGAATAGGTATGTTCCATTGCTTGGAAATATTTGTTTCCCCATTATGACACTCGTCTCCTCCTAGTCTGTAACTATAAAGCAGTTTTATTCTTTTTCAAGCTTTTTAAATATTTGAAAAAGTCCAAAAAAATTAAAAAACCAAAAAGCAGGACAAGGAAAGATGTTATCTTTTGGCAGTTGTCGATTCGTGTCGCCTTCGAACAGAGCACTGTATATCACATCCGTTGGTTGGGTTTATAGTTTGACTTTAGGAGCTATACTCATTTATCTGAGTTTATCTCTACCGAATGGTTAAGCTTCCAGTCCCCATGGAGCCTCTGTCAATGCCTCCTGTGTCGTAGAGATGTCCCAGTCTTGTTATCGAGTCTATGCTTCCTTTATTCAATCACCATTCGCCATTATTCTCTTGTTTGAAGGAAGTTGAAACTTGAATCGATCATTCCTCAATTATCTTGACTTTGCATGTTGGCCATTCCCGGTATAGTTACTGGTTCATGCACCTTATGATCGAGTCCTTCCACATTATACAGCTTTGCTAAGTACCTCATGTTGGATGATGGGGGATGCCTTCATGCCCTCCTTCCAGCGGATTTCATCCCATCGACTCCAGATCATTTATTCTAGGATTGGAATCTAGAGTCATTTTTGAGTTCCTTGAGACTTGCAGTCATCAGTGGCAGGTTCTCTCGCCATCGACAGTTTTTGGGAATACATCAATGTCCCCTGATCGATGGATCCTCTCAAGTGTTTGACCTCAACACATTTATTCACACTTGTTAGTTTTCACTCTAGTACCTTTATTCCCATTATCATTATCGATGGGTGATCTCGTGTCTATTAATGGTATACATCAATGACCAGTAATCAGACGGTGGACTACTATGTTCGACCTCGACACCTATATTCACATAGTAGGACTTGTACTCGTAGTAGTTTGTGTAGAAGACCTTCCAGATTGGTGGCACCTCTTATATGCTACCTCCTTGATCGTGCCAGTGTTCATGAGATTTCAGCTCTCGTGACTTGATTCCCATATATGTCAGACATTTCCAGCTATTATGGAGATCTTGATCCATTGTATATCTTCAACCATTATGGATATCATGATCCTTTGTATATCTTCATCATGGAGATTCTAATCTATGTATATTGTACATGGCGATGACCACTTATGTGATATTTTGTATCATGCCTATTCATGGCCATTATACTCTTATGTATCCGGGACTGCTATATGTATTTGCAGTTATGTGCAGAGTTGTATCATTGTACTATGCTGATTGGGTGGCTGGTCTTCCATTTGGGATTCTTCATCACTCCACTTCTGGGATGGACTTATAATGTTTTTCATCCATCGTATGACCCCTCTAACCTCACACATTAGGGGGCATCTATTATAGCTGATTTTACCACACCAGGTGAACCACAATTGTATGGCCTTCCCTTGTCCCTCTACATACTCCATAGACCCCTTAGACCATTTTTTGTCCTTTGATGTCTCCTAGACCATCCCTATAAACATGTGAAAATTTCTATACATGACTTTTAAACCCCTTATCATGTATATACGCGGGTTTGACCCCTAAAACTGCGTACATCGGGATGTGTACAAAATCCAAATCCTTTTGGAGTTTTCCTTGACATGGATTTGACTCACTTGTCTCCTGGCCTTCCATATGCCTTGAGATCACTCGGATTCAACCTTTCATTACCCCATTGAAAAGCTATATAAGGAAATCTTTGGGTACATTGAAGGCATAAGAGAATTGAGAGAAAAGAAACTATAGTCCATTGTTGCCAGAACTTGTGCTTGAGTCTGCATCCCTTTGTCCCTTTGAGCACTTTGGTGTTCTTCCCAAGCTTTCCTTTTGCATGTGAGCTTGCTATCGAGAGATGGAGGATTGATGTGGTGGAGGCCCAAGTGGGGGATTCAGTTTCTCTAATTCGCAGACGTGCCGACAAAGGTTGTATTCATTGTAATCTATGATTTTATATTAATAGAAACATATTTTCCTGTCCAATAATGTATGTTTGAATGAATATTTTATCCATGGATGATTTCAAATGCTTATATGTTGTTGATTATATATGCTAGAGTAGATCTAACACCGATATATATAGTATGCTTGTCTTGTTTACTTGTTGTTGAGGAAGTGATTCATCAATTCAAGCTGAAGTTGGAAAGCTCAATGGGGATCTACTTCAACCGTCCAGAATAAGGTACAAGGTCTGATCCTTTAGTGTTAGATATTTGATTTCTCTTGCATATTGGAAAGGATTGATTTTTGGAGTCAAGCTGTCTATTGTGGTACCCCAAGCCATAGGACATTTCCAGCTATTATGGAGATCTTGATCCATTGTATATCTTCAGCCATTATGGAGATCATGATCCTTTGTATATCTTCATCATGGAGATTCTGATCTATGTATATTGTATGTGACGATGACCACTTATGTGATATTTTGTATCATGCCTATTCATGGCCATTGTACTCTTATGTATCCGGGACTTCTATATGTATTTGCAGTTATATGCAGAGTTGTATCATTGTACTATGCTGATTGGGTGGTTGGTCTTCCATTTGGGTTTCTTCATCACTCCACTTCTGGGATGGACTTATAATTTATTTCGGCCATCATATGACCCCTCTGAACTCACACATTAGGGGGCATCTGTTATAGATGATTTTACCACACTAGGTGAACCACACTTGTATGGCCTTTCCCTGTCCCTCTGCAAACTCCTTAGACCCCTTGGACCATTTTTTGTCCTTTGATGTTTCTTAAACCATCCCTATAAACATGTGAAAATTGCTATACGTGAATTTTAAACCCCTATGGATATAGAATATGTCATCAAAGACTTTGATGAAGAGTGGAAGAAGGCATTAGAAGATGCCACATCCCTACCACCAGGTTCCGCATAGACAGACCCATCGGACAAAGGAAAAGACAAAGTGGTGTCCGAGACAAAAGATACAGCAGAAGCGCCACCACTGACACAAAAGAGAAAAGATGCAAAAGAGGTGCCACAAAGAAGAAAAAAACAAAAGCCTCAAAGGAACCTATAGAGACCGTACTGAAGGAGGATGACTATGAACTCATTGCAACAAGCTTGAAGGACGCGATGAAGGACTCATTTCAGGCGATGCAGACATCACAAGACAAGCTACAGAGCACGGTTGATCAGCGGCTTTCGGAGTTGAAAGCACTAACGGAGAAGACTGCCACAATGCAGAGTCCGCCAGTCCAAGCGACAGCAGGAGAAAGTTCAACACCATCAACTTCCCGCGAGGAAGTCTTGGTAAAGGATTGCATCAATACAGTGCTAATACCGTCAGGGAGCATCTGACTCCCTGATTCGATGATCGATGTACAGATAAAGGTTAGACAACCTGTCGAGGTTAATCTGGCCCAGTTCCTTGTTGATCAATTACAGATGGTCCAGCAACAGATAGCTGCAAAACTCAGGGATAGAGAGCTTGTGACTTATAAACAGAACACTCAGCTGAGGAAACAGAATGCAGAGCTCACCGCAAGCTTTCACAAATAGACGGAAGAGTTAAGAGTACATGAAGAAAAAGAACAGGATCTCAGTCAGGTCCTGCAGAACATCGCACTGGAGTTACCCCAGTGTAACATAGAGTTTGCCTTACCTCTAACCCAGAAGGTAAGAAGAATTGCAGACAGAGCAAAGGCTTTGGAAAAGACAGTGGTCAATATGGAGGAAGACCACAGAGCACAGATTGCCGAGCTTGAGGCTCGAGCACGAGGGACACCTCAGGCAGACAAGGAAGCAAGGGCAGAGGCCTTTAGACTCACTTCAAAACAGATGAAGAGTCGCATAGATGACACACAGTCATTACTAGCTGATGCGACGAAGACATGGTCAGAGCTAGATGAGCTCCCAGATAGACTGGAATTGCAGCAGAGTATCCAGAACATAGAGAAGACCACAGCAGCAATAAAGGAAGAAGTCAAGAGCTTAGGAGCTCTTGCAAAGATGAATAAGACGACAGAGATGAACCGTTTGCAATAGGAAGTGCAGCGGTTAAGAGCAAAGGAGATACAATTTAATAACCTGCTTCAACCATATCAGGAACAAATCGCAGAGCTGGTCGATGCGGTTGAGAAAAAGGTTAAGGAGTTCACTACAAGCAAAAGTGATATTGATGATACAGAAGATTCCAACATTAGCCAAGCTATGCTTGAAGCAGCACAAGAGTGTGTCGAGGTTATGAATAAAGAAGTCGCAGGACTTCGCGAGAGACTTACAAAGACTTCGCAGTAAGCCAAGGACAAGTTACAGCAAGAGAAACCAGCTATTAGTGGCTCAGAGATGAGCCACAAGTAAGTGTTAGGGGACTGTTGGAGTAGGGCCCTACAGCTACAAGAAAAGCTACTACATCGGAAGAAGAAGTCAAAAGAAGACAGTACCTGAGCGGTCGAGAAGAGAGAGCTCAACCACTGCACTTAAGGCAGTGGCAAAGATAGGAGGGCTCAGCTACCCTCATAAAGAGAAAGGGAGCAACGGGCTGAGGTATTGAAGAAAAAGGATAGTAGGAAGCGGTGCCCATACCCACAATCAGCCCCGGGAAGCATGGAAGACTGCAGAAAGCTATGGTGTGATGGTAAGCGGCAGCCCACAGTACAGATGCATCGACTGTCACAGTTAGGGTTTTGGGTTACTATTGGGAAAGGCCCACAGTTTTGCAATGGCAAGACCTTCAGGCCGCCTATATAAGCATGTATTTTGTAATGTAAAAAGTTAGACAATTGGGTAGCTACTTAGACAGTTAGACGTGGGGTAGCCACTGAGTCATTTAGCTAGCCAAGTGTCTCTAGAGTCTCAGTATTGTAAGAGTTAAGCTCTGGTTTTGTTATTCAGTCTGTAGTTATCTTACTGTAACCAGTAGCTGGCTCCTTGAGCATGAATGTAAAAATCCGCAGGGATTGAGAGAGAGAGGAAGAGTATATTGTAAGAAGGAAATATAAGAAGAAGAAGAGATCTAAGAGAGAAGGGCTCCCGGTTGTGTGTGTGGAGTTTCCCATAAGATCTCAGGCTGCATAATAGGTTGCAGCGGAACTGTGTTTACTCTCTCAAGATATAATATAAAAACTAGTTCCCATGGACGTAGCTTCCCCCCTGGAGGTGAACCACGTAAAACCTGTGTGTTGTGCGATTGTTCATGTGATTGTGTTTTACCTGTTTGCTATCTGTTATCTGTTACATGAATGTTGCTTATCAGTGATGAATGTATGTATGTTATGCTTCAGTTATAGTGCATAGAAGGTTAACCACAAGTTGAATGTATCAAGTAGCCTGTATATGAGTTTATTAGTGCTTGATTCATGATAGTTGACAGTTACTGCGTTAAGTGACTCCGGTATATGAGTTCCGCGAGTTCAGTGTAGTTGATGTTAGCATGTTAAACTGTAGAAGGATGAGTGAAGTGGTTTAACATCTTGGTGAAGGTTAACAGAGTTATTAGACCCAAGAGGGAGGTCGCAGGACCTTGAGAGTTGATACGCATATCGAGCCTCATTATAGGACATATTATAGAGTAGGAAGGAGATATTGCATCGCCTGGGGAGCTGCGGTGTGAGATATCGCAGGGAGGAGCTCAGCAAGAGAGTAAGTTTGCGCATTGCCGTAGAAGCTACGATGCGATAAGGGTCTGCTCCCTATCAACGCCAGCTAGAAGGAGAGATCGTCCTCGCAGAGAGATCCCGCTGGCTAAGAAGAGTTGTGAACCAATAGGATGCTACAGAACCCGGTTGAAGACACATGAGTCTTCAGCCGACCCATCCAAGATCACTTCGGGTGAGACTTCATGCTGCTCTGCAGTCTGTCGCCGAAAGGGCCTGTGAGATAGGGGTTTTGTTGGTACAATAGAGTAAACCTGGGTCTGTCCAGTCGAAAATCAACATCTCCTGGCCTTCCATATGCCTTGAGATCGCTCAAATTTGACCTTTCATTACCCCATTGAAAAGCTCTATAAGGAACTCTTTGGGTACATTGAAGGCATAAGAGAATTGAGAGCAAAGAAACTATAGTCCATTGTTGCCAGAACTTGTGCTTGAGTCTGCATCCCTTTGTCTCTTTGAGCACTTTGGTGTTCTTCCCAAGCTTGCATTTTTCTTGTGAGCTTTCTATCGAGAGATGGAGGATTGAGGTGGTGGAGGCCCAAGTGGGGGATTCAGTTTCTCCGATTTCCAGATGTGCCGACAGAGGTTGTATTCATTGTAATATATGATTTTATATTAATAGGATATCTTTTCCTGTCCAATAATGTATGTTTGAATGAATATTTATCCATGGATGATTTCAAATGCTTATACATTGTTGATTATATATGCTAGAGTAGATCTAAAACCAATATATATAGTATGCTTGTCTTGTTTACTTGTTGAGTAAGTGATTCATCAATTCAAGCTGAAGTTGGAAAGCTCAATGGGGATCTACTTCAACCGTTCAGAATAAGGTATGAGGTCTGATCCTTTAGTGTTAGATATTTGATTTCTCTTGCTTATTGGAAAGGATTGATTTTTGGAGTCAAGTTGTCTATTGTGATACTCCCAACCATAGGAATTTCTCTCTGTAACACCTGTGAAAGCTTGAATAGTTTTTTTGTTGCATGCATGCAGTGGTTTTATCCTTGGACTGCATTGGAGTGGAAAATGAGGGCCTGATGTGCTTGATAAACCTAGTGGGTTGGGAACCACACAGACAGAGCTAGAGGGTTGGTTTTCTTCTCCACAACCCCTGAATAGCACTGGAAGGGAGATCAAGGTCTGAGGGACTGCGTTGCAGAGAAAGGGCTTATTTCCTTGTGTTGGGTGTGTGTGGGTGTCCTAGAAGCCAGGTTGGTTCTGGTGTCGGTGTCTTTAGCTCTTCAATGAGCTCACCAGCTTAGCATTTAGCCTTTCCCAGTGCCTAGATGGCCTGATAAACCCCAACTTTGTTGGCTTGGTTGATCTGTTGTTCGCCTGATAAACCCAACTGTGTTGGCTTGGCTAGACTGTGTACCCTTGTGGTGTTGTTATCCTTGGCTATGTGTAATCCTGTTAGTTCCTTATCCTTGGAGAATCATGCCCAGCTCAGGGGTGGCAGTGTTGCTAAGAGATTAAGGAGCACACGGGCCTATGGTTGGGTGGAACGTTGCAGTGATGTAGCTAGTTGCGGGACAAGTCCTTATTAAGATAAGTTTTCTTTCCTGACTTGTGTCTACAATCGTATTTACCATTGATGAATGATAATGTACATAATGAATGCTAAATTGTATATGAATGCATGTTGTTTTTCTTCCGCTATGTATATGAATGATTAATGCATCGTAGTATGTTTTATGTTTTAAGTAATCTTGTTACAGCATTATATGTATGTATCTTCATGTTCATAGGGCTAGATGCTCGGATGATTGATGTATGGTAGCTTCCTCTTCGTCGGTCGCAAGGTCGGGGACATTACGGTGTGGTATCAGAGCTCTGGTTGCAACATGGGACTGAATGGGCCGTGAAGATTCAGTTATAGAGCATATGTTACAACATTTGGGCCTCAGAGGGCCATGAAAGAATAGTTAATAGAGGCGGGTTGCTTACTACCTAGAAGAAACCAGGAGAAAATTCACAAAAATTTTCTAAGTGCCAGAATTGTCAGCTCATCGGAAAACTTAGTGATAAGTTATTCCGATGCAGTGGAGCCCTTAGTGGGAAGGCCACCCAATGGACAATAATCGGAAGGAAATTGAGGAAAGATTGTGTTCATCGGCCGTTGGCACATCGGAGGACTAAGTGAGAAGGTCCTCCAACATGCGAAAGTGTTAGTCTAAAGCTCACTCACCGCGGGGAGAAATTTTGAAATTTTACGATGTAATGGAATCATCGGTGATGATTAGTTGATCGCATTGCTGATGCCTAGATGATCCAGTTGCCGACACAGTGAAAATTTTGGCGACTACATCGAAAGAGGATAGATGAGATTGCACCGCCATTGCAGCTTCCTAAACAACTATTCTCTTGACGGTTAGAGCCTCCGACCGCCGATGCCATAGAGGATAGTTTCTCCGACGGTCGATGCGGTGGAAGACAAGGCGGGATATTTTCAAAAATTTCTCTAAGGCATGAGATCATCGTCCATCAAAAAATGTTAGTTGTACTAGTCACCGATGAACATCGAAAGGAGTTAGTGGTTTGTGCGCCCACCATTGCAGAAGTTTAGAGCACTAAGCTTTCGACGGTTACAGGTCCCGAGAGCCGATGCTGATTAAGTTGCGCTTCAGATCACTGATCAGAAATCATTAGGGGATTGGGCCACCGATCGAAAAAGGTTCAATGATGATGAACCGTCATTGCAGCTGCTGATTGAACTATTCCATCGATGCATTAGTCCTTCCACTCAACGATGCCGAGATGTTTAGGGAATAGTAGTTCCAGGTTCCGATACATAACTTTGGCGGTGACAAACAGTTGATTTGATCAATGATGCATAGGTGAAGATGGAGCCGACGGAGTCGGCGGAAGATAAAGGAATATTTCACTGACAGATAGTTAAAATGGATCGGTGGAGAATAAGGGATGGTTGAGCCGATGAAGCGGTGGAAAAGAATACTAAAGAGAAAAAAATTGAATTTTTTTCTACGTGGTAGAATCATCGGCCATTGACGATGGTTAGTTGATCACATCACTGATGCTTAGATGATTCAGTTGATGATGAGCCATGTCAGATAAAGTTAGTTGATTGAACATCAGCCATTGTGACTGATGAGTAGACTATTCCTCCGATGGACAGTTGTTTCGACCACCAATAAGCCCGCGGTTGCGGAAGACATAGAAAGATCGTGGGTTGTCGTTGCGAAAACCGAAAGGACTAACCGCCCGACGCCCAGTGCGCCCGACCATCGATGCAGCAGATTAGTTGGTTTCCCCGCCAATAAAGTTTGGACTGTTAGACCATTATGGACCCAATATGGTAGACAAATTTATTCAAGTGGATCGCCGATAAAACTCGGGATAGTAGACCACTACAGGCTCGATACGGCAGAAGGAAATAGATGAGCAACCCGCCGATACAACAGAGAAAATTAGAGATTTTAGCCACCGAAACACCGGAAGATTAGTAAGGAGAAGACCCAATGAGAATTCATTAACATCGTCGATGTAGATCGAAAGTTTAGTCGGTTTTTCCACCAAAACGTCGGAGAGTTAGCAGGGAAGAGACCCAATTAGAGAAAAATTTTGAAGATTTGGTTTGAGTATAAAGTCATCAGAAAATTATTAAGGATCAAGCCATCGATCGAAAGGAATCAAAGGATTGTAAATCCACCGTAGTGGCACTCCAAAGCACTATCTACTCAATGGATAGTAGGTCCGACAACCGATAGGTGTCCGCGGAAACCGTAGTGAGATCACTATCCGTCGTTACAGCTGCCCAAGGGACTGTGCACCTGAAAAATAAAGCGTTCGATCATCGATACTGCTGAAAACCTTAGCTGATGAAACCGTCGATGGATAGACATTGGCATCGTCGTTATAGTTTCGGAGGATTAGATCACTACGGGCCGACATGCCAGAAAGAAATAAGCAAACAGACCACCGATGAACTAGATGTTTTGACCACCGAAGTGTCGAAAATATAGTTGGGAGGAGATCCAATTGGGCCAAAGGAGATTTGGGTTTTTCGAGGGAACTACTCAGCAATTTTTCAAGTAATTTTCAACTATCTTTCAGTAGGCTTTCAACAGATTAACAGTGATCACAGGGCTGAAAAGGAAGAGGGAAAAATTTTGTGTTTTAAGCACAATTGTTGTTTTATGAATTTCCAAAAGAGGAAGGTAAGTAGTTTTGAATTATATTAATGGAATGCATCTAACAGTTTGCTACTAACACATTTCCAGAATTATAGACACCTCCAAGTGTAGTACTCCAGAAATAACAGTGTGGTAAAGCAAGAGTTAATTCAGTCATGAGAACCCATGGTGGATATGATGCTCGGGATTCTTACAAGCGTGCAGGAGATGCCATGGGAGAAAATGTTCGTAATGGAAATGATGACATAGAGTCTAATGGAAGGAGATTCCAGGAGACACCGTCAAAGGTTGTAGCCACCATGAGAAGCTTGATTAAATCCTAGGAAGAGCAGCATCAATTGAATGCTGTCATGTTGCAGAGTTTGATAGACTTGCAGAGGAAGATAGATTCTAGATGAGGTACATCAAGACCAGAAGGCAGTAAAAGTAGCACTAGGAGGAGGAGAAGAACTTCCAGTGGTTCATCTGAATTTGAAGAATCTAGTGGAGATACAAGTTCATTTTCCTGTAAAAGGAAAAGAAGAAGACACCATATGGATCGCTCTCAGGATGAATTTAAGAAAGCTAAACCTCCTACCTTTGATGGTGAGATAAAGACTGGACAAGAGGCTGAAGCTTGGCTTCTTGGGATAAAGAAGTACTTTGAAGTGCAGGATTATTCAGGAAACATGAAAGCAAGAGTTGCCACATTTAATATGAATGGAAGAGCATTCTTTTGGTGGGAACACTTCAAGAAAGTAAAGAAGATCAGTGAAAGGAAACTGAAGTGGAAGTAGTTCAAGAAGTATTTTAGGCAGAAATACCTCTTCGACAGGTATTATGATGACAAGATTAAGGATTTCCATGAGCTGAGATTGGGACAGCAGACTATGGATGAATATGCAAACAAGTTCTTGGAATTGTTGAGGTATGTTCGGTACATCAAAGATGAAAAAGTGAAGGTCCAGCGGTTTCTGAGTGGATTGCCTCAGTCTTACAAAGATAGAATTGAGTTTTATGAACCTAGGACCCTTGAAGAAGCAATAGCGAAGGCTAAGTATTGCTATGAGCAAAGCAAAGGTAAACCTGATTACCACAAAGCATGGAAGGACAAGAAGAATGAGAATTTTGACCAAAGAAGTAAAGGTTTCAAACCTTCTAGATTTAGGAATCAACAAAAGCAGCCATCCCAAGCTACGAGTAATCTAGTGGGAATGATAGGTGGAAAGCCTAAAGAGCCACAACAGAATAAAGGTCCACTCAAATGTTGGAAATGTGATGGACCCCACTTGCGTATATATTGTCACCTTGAGAATGAAAGTGCAAGGCCAGCTTATGACATTCAGGAAGCAGAAACAGTGGGTCAAGTAGCAAGAGCAGCCCCTAGAATTTATATAGCATTGGAGAACCGCCAAGAAGATCATCAGTCAACTGTGGTTGAAGTTGCAAGTAAGATTGTTGAACAATTTGTTTCTATTTTGATTGACCCTGGTTCTACTCACAGTTACATTACTCCTAGAGTAGTAGAGATTTTTGCTTTTAAGAAAGTAAAGCATAGGAAATCTTGGTTAATTCAGCTAGCCACTGGAACTAAGAGAAAAGTCAGTGAAGTAGTGGAGAAATGCCCATTGGCTATGAATGGATTGATCACTTGTGTAGATATGAATGTTCTACCACTTGGTTCCTATGATGTTCTCATTGGAATGGATTGGTTAGAAGCTCACGGAGTAAAGCTTGATTGTTACAACAAGACTTTTGAATGCACACATGAAGAAGGAAACCCATTAGTTGTAAAAGGTATTCCAAAGGTAATTTCAGTAAGGCAGGTTTCAGCAATGTAGTTGAAGAAGTTCTGTAGGAAAGGTTGCCAGTTGTATGCATCTCATATTCTGGAACCAACAGGAGATGAAACTCCTAGATTGGAGGACTACCAGGTATTACAGGAATTCAAGGATGTGTTTCCTGATGAGATTCCAGGGCTTCCTCCAAAAAGGGACAATGATTTCACCATTGAAATTATGCCAGGAGCGGCACCAGTGTCCAAGACACCCTACAAGATGAGTACACTGGAGATGCTAGAATTGAATATGCAACTACAAGAGTTGTTGGAAAAGAAGTACATCCGGCCGAGTGTGTCTCCTTGGGGAGCACCGATTCTGTTTGTAAAGAATAAAGATGGTACACTCAGGTTATGTATTGATTACAGACAGTTGAACAAAGTTACTGTGAAGAATAAATATCCTTTGCCTAGTATTGATGACCTCTTTGATCAAATGAGAGGAGCAAAGGTATTTTCCAAGATTGACTTGAGATCTGGGTACCATCAGGTGAGAATCAAGGATGAAGACATTCATAAGACAGCCTTCAGGACAAGGTATGGACATTATGATTTTGTAGTGGTACCATTTGGTCTCACAAATGCACCAGCTACATTTATGTGCCTTATGAATAGTGTCTTCAGCCAGTATTTGGACAAGTTTGTTCTTGTTTTCCTTGATGACATTATTGTTCATTCCAAGAATGAGGAGGAACATGAAGAGCATTTGAGATTGACATTGCAATTGCTCAGGGAACACCAGTTGTATGCAAAACTGAGCAAGTGTGACTTCTACAGAGATAGAATTCAGTATTTGGGTCACATTATCTCAGAAGAGGGGATATCAGTGGACCCTGAGAAGATTGAAGCCATTATGAACTGGCCTACTCCAAGAAATGTGACGGATGTAAGATCTTTTATGGGACTTGCAGGTACTACAGGAGATTCTTTGAGGGATTCTCCAAGGTTGCACATGCCACCACTTCTTTGCAAAAGAAGGAGATAAAGTTCGAATGGACTTCGAAGTGTGAAGAAAGCTTCCAGCGGTTGAAGAATCTTCTCACCATTGCACTAGTATTGAAGGTTGCAAATCCAGAGAAATAGTTTGTGGTGTGTATCGATGCGTGCAGACAAGGGCTTGGAGGAGTCCTTATGCAGGACAACCACGTGATATGTTATGAGTCAAGGAAGTTGAAAGAACATGAGAGGAACTATGCCACTCATGATCTAGAGCTTGCAGCCATAGTGCATGCTCTCGATATGTGGAGACATTACTTGATGGGTAGAATATTTGAGCTCAGGACAAACCATTGTGGTATGAAGTATCTGTTTGATCAGCCTACTCTGAATGCTAGGCAAGCGAGATGGCTGGAATTTTTATGTGAGTTTGATTTTGAAATCAAGCACATAAAAGGAAAGGAGAATAAGGTAGCTGATGCACTCAGCAGGAAGGTACAGGAAATGCATGTGGAATCTCTTAGTATTTTCCAGTCAAATTTGAGGCAGCAGATTGTTAATCATGTTTCCAGAGATGAATTGTATGAGCAGGTAAAAGACAAATTGCAACAGCAAGGTCTTGAGAAGAGGTATGAGGGATATAAATTGGAAGAAGATGGAGTTGTTATTTATAAAGGCAGAATTTATATTCCAGATGTAGCAGATTTGAGGAGAGTTGTTATGGATGAAATCCATCAAACTCCGTATTCTGGTCACCCAGGGTACCAGAAGACAATTGCTACAGCTAGAAAGCAGTACTTTTGGCCAGGAATGAAAAAGGACATGGATGAATACATTTCAAGGTGCATGAAATGTCAACAAGTAAAGGTTGAGCATCAACATCCAGCAAGCTTGTTGCAGCCTTTTCCAGTTCCGGAATGGAAATGGGAAGTTATTTCCATGGATTTTATTATGGGATTGCCGATGACTTGGAGACAACATGATTCCATCATGGTTGTGGTAGACAAGTAGACAAAAGCAGCACATTTTATGCTGGTAAAGTCTATGCACAAGACTGATGACATTGCAAAGATCTTCATGAAGGAGATTTTCAAATTGCATGGATTGCCAAAGGCAATAATCTCTGACAGAGATGTCAAGTTCACTTCCAATTTTTGGAAGGAATTGCTTGCGGACTTGGGTACAAAGCTAAACTTCAGCACTGCATACCACCCTCAGATAGATGGACAGACAGAAAGAGTTAATTAGGTGCTTGAAGATATGCTTCGCATGTATGTGACAGACAAACCAACCAAGTGGGAAGATCACTTACACTTGGTAGAGTTTGCTTATAACAATGGACAGCATGCATCCTTGGGGATGAGTCCATATGAAGCCTTGTATGGAAGAAGGTGTAGAACACCAGTGACTTGGGATAATCCAGTGAACAGGGTTGTGCTTGGACCAGAATTGCTCAAGGAAATGGAGCAAGAGGTTGTAAAGATCAGACAAAATCTGAAAGTAGCACAGGACAGGTAGAAAATCTATGTGGATAAGCATACGATGAACAGAGAGTTCAGCGATGGGGATCATGTTTACCTCAGAGTAAAAGCAAAGAAGAGTTCCTTGAAGCTTGGCACAACCGAGATATTGTGGGCCATTTGAAGTGCTTGAAAGAATAGGGCATGTTGCATATAGACTTGCATTTCCTGCTAGTACTAGAGCTCATAATGTTTTTCATGTTTCTTTGCTTAAGAAATATGTACATGGTCCTAACCATGTGATAAATTGGGATGTGTTTCAGGTGGAACCTGAGGGAGAGTTCCAAATCAAGCCAATGCGCATCCTCAACAGGAAGGTCACAATGCTCTGGAACCGAGCCATAGGGCAGGTAAAGGTGCAATGGGAGCACTACGAACCTGAAGAGGCTATGTGGGAGTTGGAGGATTCCATGCGATTGGCACATCCATTTTTGTTCAATTCTGTAGAACACTGAGGCGGTACCAGTGTAGCATTTTGTTCAAATTTTGTAAAGCACTGAGGACAGTGCTATTGAAGGGGGAGGGGAATGTAACACCCCAGGTTTGACCTCATTTGCATTAAATATACATGATACATATATTGTAAATAATCATGGTGTGGAGCTAAAGGCAAAGGCCCCACCATGGATTTGGTTATGTTATGTTTCGGATAGAAATTGTCACCGATGGTATATCAGGACATGTGGCATACATATTAAATTGTGGCATCATGTAACTAGGTATTTTTAATTAAATAACCCAACCAACTATGTTCTCTGCAACCAAATTGAGAAGGGGCATGATTCCTAAGGATAAGGAGGGGGGAGTGCCGAATCTTGAGCTATGGGGAAAAATCCATGTGTCACCACTCTTTTTCTCACCTTCCCTTGTCTCATCCAACCACCACCTTATTTATTCTATTGTTAGTTGGGGAAGCTATTGGCTGGCAGGAAAACCACTACTATGCCCACGCTTGTTCTCTCTCCATGACATGCCTTTTGGGTTGCGGATGGTCTGTCTGCTATTTGGATCATGAGTTTGTTCATTTTTCCCTCACGCTAAGCGAAGTTAAAAGTGGGGCGCAATTCATTGATGGGGGTTTGTTCTCCTCTGTCTCACAGATTGCTAGCTTGCAGTTCTATGGGTTGTGTATTTTTCCCTCGCGAATAGATTGGGAGTCGGTTCCTTTCCCATTTTCGGTCGGTGTAAGTTCTCCAGCGATTGCAATGGGGATTGTGTGTTGTGGGCTCATGGTTGTTTGTGGGCTATTGTTTGCCATGATTGCTGGACTGTGTTTTTCCCGTGTGATTTGGCTACTGTAGTGGAATTTTTTTGGCCATGATAGAGCCAAGAATGATTCAGGGAGTTGTTTTCCCCTATTAAAGCTTGAATAGTTGTTTTGTTGCATGCACGCGGTGGTTTTTTCCTCGAGCTGCATTGGAGTGGTGAATGAGGGCATGATGTGCTTGATAAACGTGGTGGGTTGGGAACCACATAGATAGAGCTAGAGGGATGGATTTCTTCTCCACAACCCCTGAATAGTACTGGAAGGGAGATTAGGGTCTGAGGGACTACGTTGCAGAGAAAGGGTTGATTTCCTTGTGTTGGGTGTGCGTGGGTGTCCTAGAATCCAGGCTAGTTCTGGTGTCGGTGTCTTTAGCTCTTCAATGAGCTCACCAGCTTAGCATTTATCATTTCCCAGCTCCTGGATGGCTTGATAAACCCAACTTTGTTGGCTTGGCTGATCTGTTGTTCGCCTAATAAACCCAACTGTGTTGGCTTGGCTGAACTGTGTACCCTTGTGGTGTTGTTATCCTTAGCTATGTGTAAGCCTGTCATTTCCTTATTCCTTGTGGAATCATGCCCGACTCAGGGGTGGCAGTGTTGCTGAGAGATTAAGGAGCACAAGGTCCTATGGTTGGATGGAACGTTGCATCGACGTAGCTGGTTGCGGGACAAGTCCTTATTAAGATAAGTATTCTTGCCTGACTTGTGTCTGTAATCATATTTACCGTTGATGAATGATAATGTACATAATGAATGCTGAATTGTATATGAATGCATGTTGTTTTGCTTCCGCTATGTATATGAATGATTAATGCATCGTAATATGTTTTATGTTTTAAGTAATCTTATTACAGCATTATATGTATGTATCTTCATGTTCATGGGGCTAGATTCCTGGATGATTGATGTATGGTAGCATCCTCTTCGCCGTTCAGAGGGTCGGGGACGTTACACTTTGATCTCCCTTTTGGTTTTACCTTTTATCTTTTGGGGCATCTATATTGAGGAAGCTTTTGCTGGGTTTTTCCCTTTACGGTTTTCCTAGGATAAATCTGTGTTGTTCTTGTGATACTGTTTCTTTCATTGATCATGTTTATATGCTTTTGTTATGAAAATGAAATGAAATACTAATGTTTCAGCTAAGCATATGAAATTTTAACACAATATTCCCTAAATGAGGGAATTGGAGAGTCCAAAAACTGTCGAGGCGACAGCCATCATAGCATAAAACCAGTTTCTCTGCAATAGTAGGTTGTAATCCAATGGAGCACCGAATACCTCCACTTGAATGGAAACAGTCTTGCCCCCAAGCTCGACTAAAAGGGCCAGTAACAGACCATGAGATTGGAAACCTCGTTTATCGAAATCTTTCAAGGTTGTGGGTGACTTCATAAGTTTAGGAGAACCAATGGCTCTCCTACAAGACACAGACAATACTAAGTTGGAAGCTACTTCATCTAAAATGGTCCTATGGACCTTTCTCCCAACTACTCTGGTCACGATTTGAAACGTAAGCTGGTGGGGTAATCTAGACTTTCAATTCTCCACATTAAAATGAATCAAATTAGTGTTATTCAGGTCTAAGGCCCCTAAGGCCATCAACAAGTTTTTGCGTTGTGTAGGACAAATTTGGAGCACCTCCAGGGTAGACATCGTGCAAGGTGCTTGATCCAAATCTTAAACAACGTTGTAGAATTGTGCAGCTCAAGCATTTAGATTAAAAACAAATTTACGGAGAGTAATCTTAGGTGGGCGCAAAATCAAGTTGAGGTTAGGTTTCTCGATTGTAATAGGACCATTGGGTGAAGATGGAGGAGAAGAAATAGAGGAAGGGGATTTTGTTGGGCTATAGGGAAGACACGGGGGTTTATACTTTAACTTTGCACCAACAAAAAGACCCACAGTGTTGGCCCTTTCGGTAACAACCTGCGAACAGGTTGCAGTCTCACCCGAAACAGCTATGGGGTGCTGCAGAATCAGGTTTCTGCAAGCAAAAGAGGGATATTACTATACCTTTAGCCTTAACAACAAATATTTATACCAGATAGAGCTTCGATATTCACTTAATTAGCTTCGCAGTTAGATAAAAGACTTTTCTTGCTTAACACTTAACTGGGAATTCACAGCGAAGTTAATATTTAACAGTTATCTTACTTTAGCATTCACCTACTTATCAAAAGCATCAAAACATAACAGAAACCACAACAAAAGAACCACAACAAAAGATATAACGTGGTTCACCCCCAGTGTAGGGGCTACGTCCACAAGACTATGCTTTCATTCCACTTCTTACAAAACAACAGTTCTGATCTACGCACTCAGCAGCGGATCTATCCTTCAAGTCTAACTGCGCACTCAGCTGCAGTTCCTTCCTTACAAAACCCTCTGCGCACACAGCTGCAGAGGTCGTCCACGCACACAGCTGGGACTTGACCTTAAAACCAAAAAATAGATTTAACTTCTTTGCATCATACGATCCTTATTTCATTAGATGATCTTGACATCTTTACATGAGTGCCTATTTATACAAGTGCACTATTACAAAATCATGGGCTTACACCCGAAAATTATGGACAATTACAAAAAAGAGGGCTTTGACTCAACCCCGACACCCCTAAGACTATTTTGAGTCACAACTCCACTTACAAGCTTCCATAAAAACCGTGGAGTTACCAAAATTAGTGACCGTTAAGGCACGCGCCCCAACAACTTTCTCAAGGGAAGGAATCTTGTCCTTCTTCTCTGTAGGTTTTTCATATGAATGACTATGAGTATTCAAGCTAACAGTTTTAGAGGACATTATTTTGATTTCTTCCATAGAATTAGGGTTTCCTTGTGAAGACATATGATCAATCAACTATTGTTGAGATGGGAAGGGGTCAGTAAGCACCGTCGATGTAGGGTTACTTTTCAAAACTTTACAAATTTCTTCATGACGAGGGCACTCCTTCATGAAGTGGTCACCACCACACAATAGGAAAGGATACTTAGCCTTCCTCTTGCCTTTATTATCGTTCTTTGGGGTTGTAGCCTTGGGATTCTCCTATTGGTTTCTAGATTTCTTACCTTTTCCTTTTCCTTTTTTCTTATAACCTGGTGTCTGCGTAGTTTGAATAGTGTTCACCTCAATAGAAACTGTAGTAGAAGGAGTATTAGTAGAAGTACTATGTTGATTGGTAGGATTAGCTACTGACGAGGGCTATATTGAATCTACAATCCCATCAACAAGAGTTTCTACAGGTGGCTTAGTAGGGTCTGTGTTGGGATGAGGAACCAGAGGGATTAGATCTTACAAAATTTCAGACTGGGAATAAACCAAGTCCAAATACTGAGCACAACTGATAGCCTACTCTTCAGTAACAGCACCACCCATAGCCACATCACAGAAAATGGGAGGCAACAAGGATTTCATGAACCAATCAGCCAACAATTAATCTAGTATAGGAGCTTCAATAAGCCTCAGTCCTCTCCTCCACTCATGAATATGATCTGATATATGTGTGGAAGTATTCTAACGAAGCGATTTCAAAATATCCGTACCAGTTTCGTAACGGATGGGTAGCTAGAAATGAGTAAGAAAAATTGTTTCCAACGAGTTGAAGTCCACAAATGAATGTTGTTGAAGCTCAATGTACCACTTGGCATTCATATCAGTTAAAGTTGGTTGGAAGATCCTCAAACGGACTGAATCATCCATCAAGGAGTTAGAAGAACACCATAGATGGAATGTCATAATATGGTTTTTGGGATATTCTCCCTGCTTCCCATCAAATTTCAGGATATCTGATGGTAACTTAACTGGAATTGCAGGCCATGAAGTGTTATGGTGGATGGGATCATTGATCAACTTGGACAAATCAGGAAATTCCAAAGTTTCCAAAAAAGGAAGTTGTCGATTAGGTTCTATGTACTGGTAATACTGATGTGGAATATGTATACCAATAGGACCATAGGTCGATTGATACACTGGTTGTTAGGGATTTGGATTCACAGATGATCCTCCCGAAGATCCACTAGATGAAGGCAGGCCTCCAGGAGGAAGGTTGACTCAAGGTGGTGGTGGTGGTCCTCCTCTAGGTGGGCCTCCACCAGGCAATCCTTCTAAAGGTGGTCCCCCAAAAGGTGGTCCTCCATAAGGTGTTCCTCTAGGTGGTGGTCCCCCAGAAGGTGGTCCTCGAGGTGGTGGTCCCATAGAAGGTGATCCTCCAGGTGGTGTTCCTTCAGAAGGTGTACCTCCACCAAGTGGGCCTCTGCCAGGTGTGCCTCCTCTAGGTGGTCCTCCACCAGGTGGCCCTCCAAAAGGTGGTCCACCATAAACTCCAATAGTATTCATAGATATCCCTTCGGGCATAGGCATATAAGACCATTTTAAATTTTCATATGCTAAGCTAGATCATTAGTATTTCATTTCATTTTCATAGAAAAAGCATATAAACAGGATCACTGAAAGATAGACAAGCACAACCATACAAAAGGAACACAAATATTTATCCTGGGAAAACCCTAAAGGGAAAAATCCAGCAAAATATTCCTCAATATAGATGTGCCAAAAAGATAAAAGGTAAAACCAACAAGGAGATCAAGGCCTGGTCCTCCTCCTTCTCCAGCTACTCTTCTCTTCTCCACTAATGCGCTACACAAGTGAGAGTGTGTGTTCAAATGAGGAGAGCTACACCTCTATTTATATTCATCTGTTCACTTCAATTAACTCATCTGACATGTAGGCTCGAGTTAATCATGTAGGCTCGAGTTACACATGTAGGCTCAAGTAACCACACTGGGGTGCTAATGACCCACCTTTACAATTAGAGGGGACAACCTCATGACTCTTATTAGTTCTTCTGATTAGAATCATCGGGGTACAATATAATACAAGTGGTTCTCTCGATAGGACCATCGGGGACCACAAAACATACATATAGAATATTCTTCAAAGTTACAATATTTTAACACTACCCCTTAACGAGAAGGGTATTCTACAAGAACATCAACAACAACAATAGTAGGAGAGAGATAGAGGACATCATCAACATCATCAGGGTAATACATCTATAAATCATGTGAATCTTTTCAACATCATATAGTCTTCATCTTCAATCTTCAATCTTTGGTAACAACAACACTCTGACCGTTTTGATCAGCAACTACTTCTTCAAAATCTTGATGTTATTCGAACAGCATCATCACCATCTTTATATTCTGATCTTACGATCAGCAACATCAGCAGTATCATCATCAGCATTTTGACCTTTTGATCATCAACATCTTCAATACTTTGTCCTTTTGATCAGCAACATATTTAGTACTTTGACCTTTCGAGTTGCAACATCTTCAGCACTTTTACCTTTCAATCAACAACCTCTTCAGTACTTTGACCTTTCGATCAGCAACATCTTCAGCACTTTGACCTTTCGATTAGAAACATCTTTCGATCAGCAACATATTCAGTATTTTGACCTTTCGATTAGCGACATCTTTCGATCAGCAACATCATCATCATCATAATACTCTGATCTTTCAATCAGATACATCATCATGAAAACAGCATCATCATCAAAACATCATTATGATCAAAACATCAACATCATCAAAACATCAAAATATCATCATCATCACTCTCTAATCTTTCGATCAATACATCATCATCATCATAAAAACATCAACATCATCAAAACATCAACATGATCCTTCCTTTTGGAATTACGGGATTTAGGTCTTTACGGAGTTACCAATGATCCTTCCTTTCGAAATTATGGGATTTAGGTCTTTACGGAGTTACTAACGATCCTTCCTTTCAGAATTACGGGATTTAGGTCTTTACAGAGTTACTAACGATCCTTCCTTTCGGAATTACGGGATCAACACATTTGTGGAACTCATACAATCCTTCCTATTGGAATTATGGGATCAACACATATGTGGAACTCAGACAATCCTTCCTATTGGAATTACGGGATCAATTCAATGATCCTTCCTTTCGGAATTATGGGATTTAGGTATTTACGGAGTTACTAACGATCCTTCCTTTTGGAATTACGAAATCAACACAGATTTGGAACTCAAACAATCCTTCCTATTGGAATTATGGGATCAACACATCTGTGGAACTCAGACAATCCTTCCTATTGGAATTACGGGATCAATTCAATGATCCTTCCTTTCAGAATTACAGGATTTAGGTCTTTACAGAGTTACTAACGATCCTTTCTTTTATAATTACGGGATCAACACAGATGTGGAACTCAGACAATCCTTCCTCTAGGAATTATGGGATCAACACACGTTCTTGAGTACCGAAGTCACCGGATCCGTTCTGAACCGAATTTCAAGGATGATACAATCCTACCACCTTCTCGATGACCGAAGTTCAAGGATGATACAATCCTACCACCTTCTTGATGACCGAAGTTCACTGGATCCATTATGAACCGAAGTCCAAGGATGATACAATCCTGACACCTTCTCGATGACCGAAGTTCACCGGATCCGTTCTGAACCGAAGTCCAAGGATGATACAATCCTACCACATTCTCGATGACTGAAGTTACACCGGATCCGTTCTGAAATGAATTTCAAGGATGATACAATCCTACCACATTCTCGATGACCGAAGTCACCGGATCCGTTCTGAACCGAAGTTCAAGGATGATACAATCCTACCACATTCTCGATGACCGAAGTCACCGGATCACTTCTGGACATATGTCCCAGGATGATACAATCCTACCACATTCTCGATGACCGAAGTCACCGGATCACTTCTGGACATATGTCCCAGGATGATACAATCCCTCTTCATTCTTGAAGTCCTAGGTCTCCGGATCACTTTAAGGAAAGTTCCCAAGGATGATACAATCCCACTGCAACATCACTACTCCCCCTTTCGAGGAAGGTCTTTCCGAACCACACCAAGCTTGTCTCAGAGGCTTTGTCAGCGTGTCATCATCTAAACCATCTTCATCTACATCTTCAGTATGTGACTACTGAACCATCACCATCTATATCTCTAGTATGTGAATACTGAAAGCATCATCATCTACATCTTCAGTATAGAAATACTGAAAGCATCATCACCTCTATATTCAGTATAGAAATACAGAGTCACCATCATCTGCATCTATAATATGTAAATACTGAAACATCATCATCTGCATCTTTATCTTGTAAGTAGAAATGATGGAACACAGTGTTCTCTGTTATCATAGCTCTCGTTATCACATAGAATCAATGTAGTATCCATATTTAGGTCAAGGAGACCTGATATCAGCTTCCGAAGCCATATGGCTTCACAACTTATCAAGCAATATGCTATGTATTCTGCTTTTGTTGTTCTAAGAGAAACATTGGACTGTTTCTTGCTAAACCATGAACTCATAGTAGACCCCAAACAAAAGCATCTACCTGATGTGCTTTTCCTGTCTGAGATACTTTCAACCCAATATGCATCTGTATAGCCATACAATATATAGTCATGGCTACAATCATAGTATAGACCAAGGTCTATAGTCCCTTTCAGATATCTCATCACATTTTTTGCAGCTACTAGGTGAACTCGTCTTGGTTGAACAAGATATTGACTTAAGGTGTTCACAGCAAAACAAATGTCTAGTCTGGAATTTGTTAAGTTCATCAATGACCCAATGATCTCTTTGTAATGAGTCACATCCACTAACTCTGATGAGTCATCAGCTAACAGCTTCAGGTTGGAGTCCATGGGTGTGGCCATGGCTTTGCATTCCAACATATTGAATCTCTTCAATATCTCTACCACATACTTTCCCTTGTTGATAAAGATTCCTTTTGAACTTTGCCATACTTCCAGACCTAGGAAATAGTGCATTAACCCAAGGTCTTTCATCTGAAATTCTTCTGCTAGTTTCTTCTTGCTTTCCATGATCTGTTTCTCATTACCTGTCAAGAATAAGTCATCCACATATAATAACATGATGAGAACCTTGAGATAAATTTCAGGATGAGATTTACTCTTGGTAAAGCCCATAATTGACAGGAAACTGTCTATCCTTCCATACCAAGCTCTGGGAGCTTGCTTCATGCCATAGAGGGCCTTCTTCAACTTACATATATGAGTCCATCTATCTTCCACTTCAAATCCTTGTGACTATTCAATGTAAAACTCTTCCCCAAGCATACCATTAAGTAAGGCTTGTCTTTACTTCATCATGGAAGCAACTACCATCATAGTTCTGAAGGAAGTGTACCTTGCTTCCTGGAGTAAGTGTCTCTTCAGAATTAATTTCCTCTTTCTTATAGAAACCTCTAGCCACAAGTCTTTCCTTGCTTCTATCAAAAACATATTTTATCTTGCAAATCCATTTGGAAGATACCACATTCTTGCTTTCTGGTTTGAGTACTATATCCCAAACATCATTCTAGTATTCTTTCATCATAACATCTTCCATGAGTTTGTCTTGTCAGGTCATCAACATATCCTAGTCTTCTGCATTCAACCTTGAAGGCTGGAACCAAATTTACTCTTGATAAAGTCTCAATCCATCACGAAGCTATCCATCATGTCGTACCATGTCGAACTCAGATATCTTCAGTAGTCACTCCCCCTGAAGTGGAGTATCATCTTCCCTCTTCATTCTGTACAAGTGGTTCTATGCTTGATATATACTGGTCAATAGAGTGTGTCATGTCATAGTCTATTCTTTCTGAGGAAAATCACGAACCTTGCTTTGTACACTTGTTCTTGTAGATCCATATGGAGGATACTACGTACTTCCTTTTATGTCTCGAAATCATATCGTATACATCATCCCCCATTATCAACTATTATTCTTTGATCATAGCTTATTTCATAGCATTCTTTTCTTCATCTTCAGTTATCTCTCATACCCATGGTGATCTTCATCCTTCGAGGTGGATCTACCGCTCTCTGAAGCTCTTTCTTCCGTCATGGTGTCTCTGACCCTGGGAGCTTCAGATTTTATTGTAGTGAATCTTGAATTGTGTTATAGCAGATTTCACCACTCTAGGTGAATCACACTTTGTATGGCCTTTCCCTATCCCGCTGCAGACTCTTTAGACCCCATGGACCATATTTTATCCTTTGATGTTTCCTTGATCATCCCTAAAACTATATAAAAAATGATATATGCGGCTTTTTACCTGATAACCGCGTACATACGCGGGTTTGACCCCTATAACCGCGTACATCGGGATGTGTGCATAGTCCAAATCCTTTTGGAGTTTTCTTTGACATGGATCCGACTCATTCGACTCCTGGCCTTCCATATGCCTTGAGATCGCTCGGATTCGACCCTTCATTATCCCTTGTGAAGCTATATAAGGAACCCCTTGGTACATTGAAGGCATATAGAGAGATTGAAAGCAATGAAACTATAGTCCATTGTTGTCGGAATTTATGCTTGAGTCTGCATCCCTTTGTCCCTTTCGAGCACTGTTGTGTTCTTCCCAAGCTTTCCTTTTGCTAGTGAGCTTGCTATCTAAGTGATGGAGGATTTAGGTGGTGGAGGCCCAAGTGGGGGATTCAGTTTCTCCGGTTCGTAGACGTCCCGTCAGAGGTTGTATCTATCTTGTAATCTCTGATTTATATTAATAAGAACTATCTTTTCCTGTCCAATGATGTGTATTTGATTGAATATTGTATCCATTGGAATATGTCAAATGCTTTTACATTATTGATTATATATGCTAGAATAGATCTAACACCATGATATATAGTATGCTTGTATTGTTTACTTGTTGTTGAGGAAGTATTGTATCAATTCAAGCTGAAGATTGGAAAGCTCAATGGGGATCTACTTCAACCGTCCGGAATAAGGTACGAGGTCTGATCCTTTAGTGTTAGACATTTCATTTCTATTGCATATTGGGAAATATTGATTTCTGGAGTCAAAGCTGTATGTTGTGGTACCCCAAGCCATAGGAATTTCTCTCCGTAACAGAATTGGCGACTCTGCTGGGGATGTTCCTTGTTTTTATTTGGGGTTGTCGGCACAATGGGCTTGATATTATTGACTTGCTCTTGATTTCTCCCTATTTCTGTGTCGCATTTTATAGTATGATTGTCCATTGACACTCCCCTTTATTGGTTTGGCCTTGGCCTGCTTTTTACCATTGCCTTCTCTGTATACGCGGGTTTTTGGCTAAAAGTCGCGTACATACGCAGATTTTTGGCCAAAAGTCACGTACATACGCAGATGTTCTTTATACAGTCGCGTACATCCTCCCTTTTGGTGAGTTTGATGTTGTGGGAAGTTGTTGGGTGGGTTGTGAGTGTGGTTAGGTCTTCCTTGGGTCTGATGTTGTCTGTTGGATGCTTCTTTTGTGACCAGAGATCGCCTTTTCATTGATTTTTCTTTGAAAGTAGTTTTAGTAATTTATCCTTTTTGTTTTGCCATTAGTGCATTACTCTTTTTGTCTTGGTGTCTTGATGGGCTTGTCTTTTATACTTGCTATAGAGACTGAGAGTTTTAGATGACTTTTATTGCATTTTTCATTCTTTTATATTGAAAAATACAAAGTAGTTGCACTCTTAGTTGCATCTTAGATATGGATTTGAGGAGGTACTTGCATTGGATTGCTTGGGTGAGAGTTGTGTTTAGGCTTTCATATAGGAAGAATTGCATTGGCATTCAGAAAGGAATATATATTTATGCATCTCATGTAGTGGCATACCCTATTTTTCATTTGACAAAGATTGCACTTAGCATTGTTTGTTATGGTGTGCATATTTACTTCACTGCTGAGTCATAACTTCACTAGTTGCATGGCCATTTCCCTTTGAGTAATTACAGCCAATTAAAATCAACACTAAATAAAATGAATTACACTCTTTTCTTTTCTAGGGTGCACAAACAAGCTTAGGTTTTAGGATCTTGGAATAGTTCATTGTAAGTCAATTCTCCAAGATCACTAACAACAACATCTAGGTGTATGTCCAAGGAGTGTGTGAAATCCTTGGTATAACCATCGTTCTCAGGATCCTCCTCTCAAACGGGAGTTAAGCACGAGGAAGTGTGAGAGGTTATTGATTGGGATGACCCCTAGTCATAACTGAGTAGCACTGGAGATATTTCCAGGATTGTATTCGTATCTGGGGGCTCTTTCGAGAGTTTCGGGCTTTGCTACCCTTCCCATACGATCAATCCCGCCTGCGACTGTCCACTTGAGCTTTGATTATATTGAGGTGACCTTAGTGACCTTACCTAGGATATCAAGGGGGTACTTGTAGAGGTTATTCTACAGGTGTCCCAGCCAGGTTGGGGTCGGACAGCATATTCGCTTTACACGTTGAAGCTGAGGGCCACTATAATTGGTTACGTACCTCTGCTTCTAGTGTATGGGAGTTTCGAGCCTCTCCTAGGTGAGACATACCTACTGCATTCGGGAGCTCACATATCCTCCCCTTGGTTTCCTTGTATTTTGGCTGTAGATTTTCTTAGGAGTGTGCTCTTTGTGCGCTAGTTAGCCTTTGGGATCGTGGTTACTTGAGTATACTTATGCTCTCTTGAGTTCAGGTCCTTTTATTTTTGGCATGCCTGGTATCCTATCACCTGTCCTTGGTCCTAGTACGGACCCTGGTGTCAGACTTGGGGGCATCATAGCCCCTTACCGTGCTCATAGATTTGGGAATGGTCATATTCCATCCTCTACTCCATTTGTGGAGGATTTTTTCCCTTTGCTCGGTCTTTACACCAGTGGTCACCCTCACTGGGGTAGTAGTGTATGCGTGAACGTTGAGTCTACACCTTACTTTCCTTTTTATGTCCCATCGTTCACCACATTGTTTCCTTTGGGTGCATTGTCATGATCATTCCTCCCTATTTCCTATAGTTTGGATTCTTTATTGACTATTTTGGGTTGTTTTGGTCTAATATGGTTGTCATGTAGTATCCAATTTTTGTACACTCTCTCCGAGGTTTCGACCCATTCGTGCCTGTCACAGGTATTATGTCTGAACTGGAATATAGGTTAGGATTTCACATCCGCTTGCATTTATGCATTTCCTTATGACCGTTCCATCTTAACCTTAGGTACGAACCCATTCCATGGTATCACGGAACCTTCATGCTGCTGTTAGAAGTGGTACTATGTGAATGGTAGATATTTCCTATACATGGGTGTCCTAGTCAGCTCCCCTTTGCATTTGGTACCCATGCTGTGAGTCCTCTCTTAGGTCCAGGAGTCCGTTGTATAGTACTACCATGACATTTTGCAAGAGCCTCATACCCCTCTTGATCTTATGCTGGCATGTTTCCCTCCGGACTCCCCTTATGTCAAGTTGTGAATGCATTATCATGAGCTTTGCCTGCCTTATTGAGATTTATGCCGGCTCCCCTGACATTGCGTTTCAGCCATATAGCCCGAGCTTGTCTCATGTCTAGCCATGCAGAGCCATTTTTTATATCCTTCACAGCTTGATTCAGTTTTACCGAGAGGGAATTTTCCCCCGAATGTCGATATCCTACACATGTATCCTTGCATTGAGCATAGGTATGTTCCACTACTTGGAACTAGTTTGTTTTCCCTTATGACACTCGTCTCCTCCTAGTTTGTAACTATAAAGCTAGTTTATTCTTTTTTCAAGCTTTTCAAATAACTGAAAAAGTCCAAAAAAAATCAAAAAACCAAAAAGTTGGACAAGGAAAGATGTTATCTCTGGCAGTTGTCGAGTCATGTCTCCTTCGAACAGAGCACTGTATATCACATCCATTGGTTGGGTTATAGTTTGACTTAGGAGCTTTACTCGTTTATCTGAGTTTATCTCCACCGACTGGTTAAGCTTCCAGTCCCTATGGAGCCTCTGTTGATGCCTCCTGTGTCATAGAGATGTCCCAGTTTGTATATCGAGTCTATGCTGCCTTCATTTAGTCACCATACGCCGTTATGCTCTTGTTCGAAGGAAATTGAAACCTGTGTCGGCCATTCCTTAGTTATCTTGACTTTGCATGTCAGCCATTCCCGGTACAGTTACCGGTTCATGCACTTTATGATCGAGTCCTTCCACATTAGATAGCTTTGCTGAGTACCTCGTGTTGGATGATGGGGGATGCCTTAATGCCCTCCTTCCAGCGGATTTCATCCCATCCACTTCAGATCATTTATTCTGGGATTGGAATCTAGAGTCCTTTTGAGTGCCTTGAGACTTGCAGTCATCAGTGGCAGGTTCTCTTGCCATCGATAGTTTCTTGGGAATACATCAATGTCCCTTGATCGATGGATTCTCTCAAGTGTTCAACCTCAACACATCTATTCACACTTGTTAGTTTGCACTCTAGTACCTTGATTCCCATTATCATTATAGGTGGGTAATCTCGCGTCTGTTAACGGTATACATCAATGACCGGTAATCAGATGATGGACTACTATGTTCGACCTCGACACCTCTATTCGCATAGTAGGACATGTACTCGTAGCAGTTTTTGTAGAAGACCTTCCAGACTGGTGGCATCTTTTATATGCTACCTCCTTGATCGTGCCAGTTTTCATGAGATTTCAGCTCTCGTGACTTGATTCCAGTGTATGTTAGACATTTCCAGCCACTATGGAGATCTTGATCTATTGTATATCTTCAGCCATTTTGGAGATCATGGTCCTTTGTATATCTTCATCATGGAGATTCTGATCTATGTATATTGTACGTGGCGATGACCACATATGTGATATCATGTATTATGCCTATTCATGGCCATTGTACTCTTATGTATCTGGGACTGCTATATGTACTTGCAGTTATATGCATAGTTGTATCATTGTACTATGCTGATTGGGTGGCTGGTCTTCCATTTGGGATCCTTCATCACTCCACTTCTGGGATGGACTTATAATGTATTTCGGCCATCGTATGACCCCTCTAACCTCACACATTAGGGGGCATCTGTTATAGCAGATTTCACCACTCTAGGTGAATCACACTTTGTATGGCCTTCCCCTATCCCGCTGCAGACTCTTTAGACCCCATGGACCATATTTTATCCTTTGATGTTTCCTTTATCATCCCTAAAAATATATAAAAAATGATATACACGGCTTTTTACCCGATAACCGTGTACATACGCGGGTTTGACCCCTATAACCGCATACATCGGGATGTGTGCAGAGTCCAAATCCTTTTGGAGTTTTCCTTGACATGGATCTGACTCATTCGACTCCTGGCATTCCATATTCCCTGAGATCACTCGGATTTGACCCTTTAGTATCCCTTGTGAAGCTATATAAGGAACCCCTTGGTGCATTGAAGGCATATAGAGAGATTTAAAGCAACGAAACTATAGTCCATTGTTGTCGGAATTTATGCTTGAGTCTGCATCCCTTTGTCCCTTTGGAGCACTGTTGTGTTCTTCCCAAGCTTTCCTTTTGCTAGTGAGCTTGCTATCTAAGTGATGGAGGATTGAGGTGGTGGAGGCCCAAGTGGGGGATTCAGTTTCTCCGGTTCGCAAACGTGCCGTCAGAGGTTGTATCTATCTTGTAATTTCTGATTTATATTAATAAGAACTATCTTTTCTTGTCCAATGATGTGTATTTGATTGAATATTGTATCCATTGGAATATGTCAAATGCTTTTACATTATTGATTATATATGCTAGAATAGATCTAACACCATGATATATAGTATGCTTGTATTGTTTACCTGTTGTTGAGGAAGTATTGTATCAATTCAAGCTGAAGATTGGAAAGCTCAACGGGGATCTACTTCAACCGTCCGGAATAAGGTATGAGGTCTGATCCTTTAGTGTTAGACATTTCATTTCTATTGCATATTGGGAAAGATTGATTTCTAGAGTCAAAGTTGTCTGTTGTGGTACCCCCAAGCCATAGGAATTTCTCTCCGTAACAAAATTACATATTCCAATGGATACAATATTCAATCAAATACACATCATTGGATAAGAAAAGATAGTTCTTATTAATATAAATCAGAGATTACAAGATAGATACAACCTCTGATGGCACGTCTGCGAACCGGAGAAACTGAATCCCCCACTTGGGCCTCCACCACCTCAATCCTCCATCACTTAGATAGCAAGCTCACTAGCAAAAGGCAAGCTTGGGAAGAACACAACAGTGCTCCAAAGGGACAAAGGGAGGCAGACTCAAGCATAAATGCCGGCAACAATGGACTATAGTTTCGTTGCTTTCAATCTCTCTATATGCCTTCAATGTACCAAGGGGTTCCTTATATAGCTTCACAAGGGATACTGAAGGGTCGAATCTGAGCGATCTCAAGGCATATGGAAGGCTAGGAGTCAAATGAGTCAGATCCATGTCAAGGAAAACTCCAAAGGATTTGGACTATGCACACATCCCGATGTACGCGGTTATAGGGGTCAAACCCGCGTATGTATGCAGTTATCGGGTAAAAATCCGTGTATATCATTTTTTATATAGTTTTAGGGATGATCAAGGAAACATCAAAGGATAAAATATGGTCCATGGGGTCTAAAGAGTCTGCAGCGGGATAGGGGAAGGCCATACAAAGTGTGATTCACCTAGAGTAGTGAAATCTGCTATAACAAATTGTCATCACTTGTTCTTTGGAACAAGTCTCATCTTTCTTGTAGGAGGTTGTACAGGACCTTTCCTACAATTCAAATGCACCAGCTGCATGGTTAGAGATATTTCATAAAACATATGCATAACGACAGATTCTTATGCATCATGCAACTGTTTAGCCAATACAACATTCATCCATATCTCACAGAAACTTTCTAGATGCCTTCCATCTCTATCATGACATTATTGAGATTGTGCACTAATCCAATATGTCAGCAAGGAGGCTATATAAGTAGCAATGGAGAGTTGTATAGCACCATGAGCTATTTACCCATTACATGCATATTAGTAGTATACAGTCATTAATGCAAACAATCTATCATGCATAACACATCAACTGAATATAATCAAATGTATAACAAAGCAATATCATGAAATGACAATTGAAAACTTATCTTTTATTTGTTTCATGGGCAGACTCCATCTTGATCATTCTACTTTATCATCTTCTTCATTCATGAAATCATCATTTCTTATCCGAATGATAAGATGAATAAGAGGTTCTTCAAGAATTGAGTTCTTCATATTCCTCATCGCTTGAGGGACCTTCTTTGAATGGTGAGAGCTTGATCTTCAATTGCTCCTATCTTCTTCTTCTTCTCTTATGATTCAAGCTGAAATTAATCACTTTATTTTGGCATACATTCTTCGTATGAATGGATCCCGTGATCCTAGGAGGCCATTCAAGGTGGCTATCACCACTTCTGCATTCTTCACTTTTACTTCTTCAATTTGTTTCTTAGGGTCATCTTCTGATGTATGTTCTTTCCTTCAAATATCTTGGTCAAGGAATCAAACATATATTTCGGTATATTTAGGGAATACACTTGTGGTACAAGTTGATCCGTGACTGAATCAACAATGATCTTCTTGGCCTTGACAAAGTTTTTCTGGTGTAAGGCTTTGAGCCCCATCTCCTTCTAGAACTGGAACCTCTCTACTCATGTAGGTGTCCAATTCATTTTCTTCAGAGAGATAAAATACTTCCATGCTTGGAATTTGTCAACTTCACCAAGATTATCATCAATCGGATGTGATAGACCACTTTGAAATGAGAACCTCAAATGCAAATAGCAAAAGATTAGATCTTACCGATTTGAGATGTCCGTCCTACTTCCGGAGCTGGCTAATCTAGGGTTTGTCAGAGAAATATTAATTTTAAAAACTTGGAATATTTTAGATATTATTGTATATAAATATAGATCTCTTCAAATGGAGCTGTCCAATGTACTCCTTTTCTGAAAACAGTGGAGGGAAGCTCCCGGAACAAGAAGCCCTAGTTTTCCAATTTATTCTACAGAAATGCTTGTCACTGTTTCTGTGATATCTCCGAAATTACTACTCCTATATGTCTAAAATTTCTCACTGAGGTAACTTCACATGTCCTTGATCCAACACCATAGGTTTCATTAGAATTTATTTCACCAATTGGGATTTATGATCCTTTTCCCAAGGTGACCTGTTATAGGATTGTTCAGAACAGCGAAGTTGTACGGCCTGCCACGTGTCACTGTTTCATCTTCTGGTTCTGAAATTTGGACCACAAAAATTAAATTCCATGATATTTGTGGAAAATCTTCATTAATTCCATTTGGACCTCTGTAGACAAATATATAGCAATTATCCCTGGGTGTCCTATTTAGGGATGAATTCTGGAAGAGGCTGGAAACCTAACTTGGAGGGATCATATCTCCCAAAATATAGTGAATATAAGGCTGAATTTTGGACAAAGTGTACATAATTATTTTATCTTCGTCCTCTGAAATTTTCAGCTCCTAATAATTCTCCAATCGCAGGATATAGCGAATGTACAAAAAATTAGCAGTTTTAGTATTTAGGGTTTTTCTAGCTCGGGGTCAAACTAGGGTTTGACTTTCCCGAAGTTTCACCCAACCAAATTTCTTGATCCAGGTCTCTAAAATTCGATTTTGATGAGGGGAAAAATCCTATGTTGGGCTCACTTGAAAAATTCCTCTTCTGTAGAAAGCCCTAATTTTCCGCACTAAAACTGAAAATGCTCGGAATCGAATTCCGCTTCGACAGAAAGATGTGCCCTTCAATGGAGAGTCAGTCTAGACTTATTTTGTTGATCGATTGTGGATAGAGACCCAAAAATTAAGAATCCATAGCTTCTATATCTGCACAATTTCTTCTTTCAGGGTGGCTCTGATACCATGTTAAATTTTCATATGCTAAGCTAGATCATTAGTATTTCATTTCATTTTCATAGCAAAAGCATATAAACAGGATCACTGAAAGATAGACAAGCACAACCATACAAAAGGAACACAAAGATTTATCCTGGAAAAACCCTAAATGGAAAAACCTAGCAAAAGCTTCCTCAATATAGATGCGCCAAAAAGATAAAAGGTAAAACCAACAAGGAGATCAAAGCCTGATCCTCCTCCTTCTCCAGCTACTCTTCTCTTCTCCACTAATGCACTACACAAGTGAGAGTGTGTGTTCAAATGAGGAGAGATACACCTCTATTTATATTCATCTGTTCCCTTCAATTAACTCATCTGACATGTAGGCTCGAGTTAATCATGTAGGCTCGATTTACACATGTAGGCTCAAGTAACCACACTGGGGTGCTAATGACCCACCTTTACAATTAGAGGGGACAACCTCATGACTCTTATTAGTTATTCTGATTAGAAGCATCGGGGTACAAGATAATACAAGTGGTTCTCCCAATAGTACCATCGGGGACCACAAAAGATACATATAGAATATTCTTTGAAGTTACAATATTTCAACAGACCAATTAGGTTTCCCCCATGGTGTAAACATGTTTCCGGGGTAGGGCATACCGGGATATACCATTCCTGTAAACGTAGGTTGAAAGTTCGCATTGCTTATGGGTGGAAAATTTCTTGGGTAAGTATAAACCCAATAATTTTGATTAACAATGGGTTGTACCCCTGAGGGCTGCCCCATACTAGGATGAGGATTAACCACTTTGGTTTTTGTGGAAGGAACTATGACTGAATACTGTGCTACAGTAGGGGTCTATCTTGTACTGGAAGTGACTCCAATAACTACTGATGAAATTTGAGCTGGGGGTTTCCCCCTAGTGGTAGACGATACATGAGAACTAGAAGCAAACCTAGGATTTGAAACTGTAGTACTAGAGTTGGAGGGTTGGCCTGGATCAGGAACTACTTAACCTTGAGCCAGTGATGTTAAATTAGGAGTTACTTGAGATGACAAAACTAGATAATATCCAGGAAGGATTGTTTATGAAATATAGGGTAAAAGAGCCGACATGGGTGTACGATGAGGAATAGGTGAAGCTATAAATTTTTCAAGGCTTTCTTGAGCACTGTGCAAATGATCAATAGATGGTTGGAATATTCTATACATTTCCTCATTCCATGGGGCATCCCTAGGGGTATTAACAAAAGAAGGTTTGATAGTCCCAAATTCAGAAATAACTTGACCTAAAGAAATTCTCCAAAAAGGAGCATTAGAGCCATATTCTATCCCCTCAATATCATCATACAGGCGATTGAAAACCCAATTTGATGAACCAACATGAACTTCCATTGGAAATTGAAAGGTAGTATTAGCCCTAGGAGGGTGTTCAACCAAGGGATTATCATACGTAGTGAATTCTTCCCCAACTTCCACAACAAGATTCCCTTCCACATGAGAATCAGTTGCGGCACCTTGGTCTATGGATTCCATTGGGCTCTCTCCTACAATAGGAGGAAGATCAGGTGGTAATCATTGAACCCTTTGATATCATCTCAAAGGTAGCTCAGCCAGACTGTTGGTCACTAAAAACCTAACCTAGGATTTGAAACTAGAAACACACACAAAAACCTCTCCTACACAAACTAAAGGTCACAAGCAAACTTAGGTGATAAGAGGGGTTGATAAAAGTCATTTCCTCACTAGTATTGTCAAGTCTTTGCAACTCACGATATACCACAGGGCCTGACAGTAAAGCATGACAAGGAGGATTGGGATTGTACCCTTGCCCAAATACCCGATTACCTAGACGATACATGCGTAGTAGATCCCTGAGTGTTGTTCTCGGTGTATTGCTCCGACAATACAACCAAAAGGATTTTCTTAGATGTTTTAGGGAATCCTAGAAGGGTCTCTCGATATATGCAAGATACGTGGGAGCTCAAATCCATATTAGTGTCTTCTAATGCACAACCGTTCAAAAGGGGCCTTTCGATATACAATCGAGGACGTGAAGTACCTTTATATATACCTCAAGGGTACATGAAATGTCATTCGATATACTTGTTATACATGGAATAACCACATAGTTACTGGGATGAAGTGCAGGCAATAGAACGACAACTCCTATGTTTTAAGACGTCAGAACACGTCTCTACCCTATCACTCAAGTTACTAAAAAAAATTTAACCTATAGCTAACGTTAATTTTATCTTGAACGATTAGGTGAATGCATGATGTGTGGATAGTAAAGTAAAACCATGCAGCATTATATGCAAATTTTTCACTTTATCATTCGAAGTATGCCCTACTTACAGGAAGGAGAGAGTGATTTATTTATGTTTCAAAAAAAAAATCCCAAACAGTCACGTTGAGCTTATCTTTCAAGAATGCAAACAAGAAACAAACTTCTGCTAACCAAAAACTTGAAATCAAGAATGAAGTGAGATCTCTTTTCCTAAAAAGAAAGACACTAAAACTAATTGGCACACTAAGCACTTTTTACCATTCTTCAAAAAATGAAAAGATCTAACTTACAACTATGACATATTTTTTGGCGAGAAAAGAACATGTAAAGGGAAAAGAAGAGCACGGATGTCTAAAAGCTTGTGAAGCTAATCAGGGATCCAGTGGTTCGTCTTTTAATACAACCATGATCAAATCTCATATTTCCTTTGAGTCAAAAGCAAAAAATAAATATTTCATAAACTCACGAAGAACAAACGTAAAACCCAAAAAGCAAACCTTCCTTTTTAGTTTATCAGATAGTAAAAAGAGATCTAATTACGTTGATTTCCAAGCACTCTTTCTGAAAATCAAAACCAAGAATACAAGCAGCTAAACAGATGCAAACAACCCAACTCTTTGAACCAAGACAAAATAAGCCTTAACCACTTTCATATTTTGAATTCAACAGTCTAGAACTCAAGAGTGATGCTAGAAAAACACTCAGAAACATAAAACAAATTTAACTAAGCTTTGAAATCACAGGAGTATTAAAAAGCTACCTGGCACCACTTGTAGGAGGTTGGTGACAAAGCGTTACCACTTGGGCACCACCTTTTGTCCACTATGACAGAGCGGTGGCACGGCCTGTTTACCACTGAGCACACGCGGTGGCACCGCCTATTATCCTTACTAAAGGCGTGGTGACTGCTGTAGATGTAAAAAGAAAATAGTAGTGAAAAAGAAAATTTTAAGTGTTGAACTACTGGCATAAAATCATGAAAATAACAGGAAAATTAAGTATAGAAAGCAAATGTATCTCAGATATGAACAAATCTGTTTAAACTGAGCCAAAATATCACTAGAAAAGATATGATCACTAAAAATGTTGGAGTTTGGATTACATAAAAGAGTTTAAAAACCAAGAAAGATCATATCTGTTCAATGTCTTCCCCAGTGGAATCGTCATATTAGTTGCTAGAAATTCTCACCTATTGCTGACAAGAGTTGTTTCCCTAGGTATGAATGGTTTAGATCTAGAACAAATGAGTGATAACAAGGATGGAATACTTCCCCTAGAGCTTGTAGATATATGGAATGAGTCCTTTACCTATCCTATAGTGTGATGTAGTTGTCTTCTATGGTGTTGAACCTCCACATATGTACCTGCAATGAAACACATCAAACAACAAGAGAGATCAAGAGTACCAAAAAAGGTCTATAGTTCTATATTAGTGACTAAGGAATCCAATAATAAAATGAATGATTGTGACATAATACATTTTATGGGAAAGGAACCATCTTTGCATTAAAAATGAAGAAGAGATATTATAACCATTTCCCTTAGTGTTGTGATGCTCCTTCACATGCCATGTCTTGTCCTCAAAGCTCCAACTTACCTCTTCTATGCTCACCCTAGATTTGGACAGAACCTCAATGTAGTAGCATAACTTTTCTCTCCCCAAACCATGTGGGATGAGCCAGGTTTTATAGGTCATCGGAGGATAGGGATGGTTGAGAAAATGGTGGATGAGGTGGAGGGGAGATCCTACTAGGGGGGATCTCAAGTCCAGGAGGTCCACAAGAGTAGGGATGAGGGTGCCACAAAGTCTTCCTTTGAGAAGATTCATGAGTCTTCTCTTTTTCTCTTTAAAACTCGAACATATATTTTCCTCTATGTAGATAGAGCATTACCAAGGTGGAACCGCTTTTTTATCAAAGGATAAAGGTGGTGGCACCGCTTATTGTTAACAGACAATGGGTGTTACCAAATAGGGTAATGACTTTTGCATTTAAGGAAAAGGCAGTGGTGGACTCAAATATGGAAAATAGGAATCTTGGCCAATGTCCAACTTTGGAATTTAGGGCAATTTTTGATGTTTTATGCCTAATGGTGACGATATTTATGTGTAACAAATACGAGTATGCAAGCTTACACCCCCCTTATAGGTTCGTATCCTTAATGTTGAAGAGGAATTTTGGCCAAGAAAATGGGAGATTGTATAAATTAAGTTGGATCCCATTAATATACTATGTGGCCTTTTAAGGCACAATTTTCAATTGGGAAGATATTATATCAAGTATCTTGTCATCGTGTGTAGTTGCTGCATAGGGAGGGATGACTCAGAGAAGGTCATAATTCTACATGGCCTCTTACCTGTTTGACTACATCCTGTGCAGACACCCATTCCCCAAGCTCAGTTGCACTTGGAAACACACCGAGACCCCTATATATGCTTCTTATTAAATATTTTGGGCACATAAGTATTCAAGTTTCTACAAGCTTATATGTGAAGAGTTTATGATGCCTCTGTGTGAGCTCATCTTCCTCAAAGAGCCCGAATTATTTTCGGATAATTCCATGGAAGTTATTTGCGGATATGGGGATTACTATTTCTCTGAGGAAGGAACTAACCTGAGGATGTATGGAGGATCCAAAGCCGAGTCACTGCTGCCCAAATATGCCACAGACTATGTAGTCCATATGGAAGAAATCAAGTAGTTATTCATAGATGAAGTAGATAACTTCCTCTTCGACATGAAAAAGGTAGAATTCCCACCACTACCTTTTTGCATAGGAAGTTACAAATTCATTAAGGTCAAAAGCACCTCCAAATCTGTAAAAGATTCGGAAAAAAATCACTTTGGGGAGAATATTTTACGTAGAAATGATGTGGAAGGAAAAGTTGTAGAGCATTGTAGGAATGTTGGAGTATCCTATGAATTCTCTCATCACTTCGATAAGGATGAAGAGGTGTTACAAACACAAAAAATAGGACCACACTGAGTAAATGTTTCAAGAAGAAATCCAACACTAGTGGGGGTAAAGATAGTAGCAGTGCCACAGAGAAGCAATCATAGAAGCAGAAAGAAGAGGCCTTGAAGATACAGCATGAAGAAGCTAAAAGGAAACAAGCATAATATGATCAGAGATAGAAAGAAGAAGAGGATAGAATTAAGAAAGAAGAAGCACAGACTCAAACAAAAAGAAGCTAAGTAAGCAGTCGATGAACAAAGGAAGAAGGAAGAAAAGGAAAAAATTAGGGAACAATTAGACCAAGAAGCAGTTCAGAAAAACCTAATGGACCTTCCTACTTCATCAAGTGGCACAATCACAGGTGGCCATGTACCTCTTCTAGAACTTGGACTCATTCCTTTCACCACATCTAAGCATCACACAGTGGCATGCTTAGATACCATATTTTTTTATAATGAAAAGAAAACTATCGTTAGAAGATCAGAAAAATGATTAAAGATTGGCACCCAAGCTGACGTAGTCACAGTAACTAAAAAAAATGTTGTGGAAGGTAGTAATGAAGACCCTAAATCCTTAGCCTTGTAATTATAGAAGCCACGCAAGCCAACATTGATAATGTCGACAAGCTGGTGGAGAATGTCATGCATCATAAAGAAAAGATGCTCAAAATGAAAGATAATCTAGTTAAGGAAAGAGGAGAAGGCATAGAGCTAAAAAGAAAACACGAGGCTACCCTATGAGAAAAAGAAAGGCTCTAGAATGATTACCAATATTTGGATACGGAGAAATATTCCTTAGAAGTACAAGTGACGATTATAGAAGGAGAGAAGAAATATTTTGAAGATAAGATCTTAGAGCTAGAATCAATGGAGTTTGCATTAAGTCAACAAATGGGGGGATTAAGAACCCAAGTAGAGGAGTTGATAGCACAAAAGGAATCTCTTGAAGCTTAGCTTAAGGTAGCGAATGAGAGGCAGTTGGACGTCACCCATTTCCATGCCCAGGCTTGCACAATCTGGAGAAACATATACCAAGTTGATATAAATAGCGTAGGTGAAATTCATAAGGTGAAGACAATAGAGACAAGAGTGAAGGATATTGCAGTAGAATCTCTTAGTTTCAGAACAAGACTCATGAAGGCTGCTAAACAAGTTCAAAGCCAGTTGACTTGGGTAGAAGCCAACTTGAAATTTCCTGAACACTTGCCACAGAAGACTACCGGAGGATTAAAAATAGAAATGGCTCTCTTGGAATTTTGCAGAAAAGCTTCTGTAAGATTGAGTAATGAAACTGAGAATACCTTAGAAAAGTGTACAAGGTTCTATAAGAATATGCGCCAAGTTCATGAGAGATGCCAACTTCCTTCAGCTACAAAGATATGTGACTTCCCAAACAAAGACCAGCTCATGACGTATCTATAGGATAGATTACACAAGGATGAACAATATATTCAAAATATGGAAGTCATCAGTGAAGACAATGTTAGAACTTGGGTTGCACAAGATTCGGTCTGCAATTATATCTTGGAAGACTTGTTTATAACCACGCAAAGAAAAGGTAACATGCGTGGAATCTCAGCTGGTCATACATGAGGTGACAGTGCAAATGATGGAACCAATAAATTACCAAACTATTGCCGAGGAAGTAGATGCATGGGGGGAATATGTTGCAATTTTAGCTGGTCCCACTTAAATAACTTTTTTCTTTTCATGTATTTATCATTTTTTTAGTGCAAATCACTAAAAGAAAAAAATTTGGAATTCCTAAGGTCAGGAAAGTTGATAAGTCATTGTAATCGTATTATAAACAGAGGGAGAGGGTAGCATAGAAGAGACTTTTCGCTGGCATAAGAAGGCTGGTTTATTTCTAAGAAGAACTATTTTTTCTACTAATAAAGAAGGAAAATTTTGCTGGGAAAGGACTGCACGGGTTTTTCAATGGATTTTGTGGAATTTCAAATCTAGAATTACTTCTATTGAGTTTCCGTATAACTGTGAGATCGTTCTGAATTTTATGAACTATTTCTTTAATGATGAATGATTTTGCTTTTCGTATAAAATTTTGTGTATAAATTGAGTATTGAATGCTTTCTTATTTCGAAGCTATCTTTGTTAATCTTTCTCTTGTAACTGCGTGTATGGAATTGGAACAATTATCTGCAAGATTCATTATGAATAATTATAGTACATTACTCTCTTTCTTCTAAATTTTCTCCTTGAGGGGGATAGGATAGATTAGTTTATAATAGACTAGAAAATAATTAATTTGCTTAGATTTATATTTATAGAAGTGATTGAGGAGAAAGAGTGGTAAGACGGGAGGTAAGAACCTACGCATCACTTATGAGGATTTTTTTCATTAGTCACCTGCATTTTAGCTTAGGAATTTTCATTTCATTCACTTAAAGAAAATTACATAAACGATGGATCGGGTCATAACCGATAAATATTTAAACAACCTTAGATATACGGTAGTCAGACCGTTAACCGAACAGGTTCCCCATACCAAATGGTGAACGATCTAGTTGGGATCCATTACTAGGGAGAATCCCTACTGTTGATACCTAGGAATTTTCCAGGAACCAATAGGACCACATGGCATCATAAGAGTTACAAAGAAGAGAGGATGGAAAGCTACTCCCATAAGTGATTTCTTCTTCTCAATTTTTGTCCCAAGCATTATTTCAACCCAAGAAATGATAAATTATGATTCATACCTAAAATAAACTTTATAGGATGTATTAAAGATCCATGAAAATTACTATATTTCTTCTTCCTCAAATTCCATTCGAAATATATCTCAATCTCTTAGCTAGATCAATGAATGAAAAGTGGCACATCACCCAAGACTCTCAGAATCACAGAGCTGTCTAAGATGAATGAAAAATTATCAAAAAATCTGAATAGGTGTGCTTAACCTCCTTTTATTAACCTTTGTCAGCTTGTTGTTTCCTTCTTCTAATCCCTACTTTCTAGGAATTCGAATTAGATATTAGCTCGATGTTTCTTTTTCAGTTAGATTTTGATTTTGAACCACTTGAATTCATGAGTGCAACCTCACTATATAAATTGGACCCTGTATATTTCCTAAGGCCTTTTCTAGCTTTTATTATTTTTCATGCTTTTGCATGGTTTTATTTCTTTCCTACTTTTGCATGTTTTACTGTTTTTCTGCTCTTGCCTACTTTTCCTGCTTTCTTCCATATTTTCCTAAGTTTACAAATTATTCCCTATAATTTATCCTATGTTCCCTCTTGGGCCACCTAATCCACTTACAACTCATAAAATAATTATTAACTTATTAAATATTAAAATTATGAGCATGCCTTGTCTTAATATGCTCTAATTTAATTATACAAGGTACCATATGCCAACATTAATTCTTGCTTCATAATTATTTTCCTCTTGAACATGGGAATTGAGTGGACATAGTGGCAAACCATAGAACTACCAAAAATGGGACATGACAATCCTCCCCTCCCAAAATTTGCTTGTCCTCAATCAAATGAAAATCATGAATGATGAAGCACTCGTATATCTCCCCCCTCAATATGAAAGCATGCTTCAAAAATCATTTGGATCTAATCTCCATCATAAATTACCCTTTTGAAAAACTTGTATGGGTCACCTTCTCCATCAAGTCATGACTGAATATGCATTTGAAACACTCCATGGCAATTTGAGTTTCAAAACATGGATTGAATTTGATTAGAGCATGCAAGAAGGCCAAACTTCTCTGGTAGTAATTGGAATAGGAAAGATCATGCATTTGCAAACTTCTATTCCCATGAGAAATAGGATATGGGATGGTCATAAAGGCTGCTTGAATTTTCTTTCCTGAAACATAACTATCACACCAAAAGATTAGAAAGAAACATCAAAGCAAAATTTGTATACTTGTTCATTACCCATTCTGCTCCTGAAGTGGTAGAGAGTGTAGAAGATGAGCAGGTTTAATATGGTCTAACTCATACCATGTGTTGCTAAAATATTCATAATCCAATCCATCCAATACATCACATGCAATCCATTCATGTTTCCATACATTGAGCTCCTTGTGTGTCAAGATTGAACTTGAACCAATGTGGTCAATTTCAACCTCAAATTTGTCCCTTCTTAAGTAGTGCTTGATCTTAGCCAATGCATGTAGAATGGTTAACACCTACATGACTTGGATTAAACAATGTATTTGATAGGGATAAAACTTCATGGGAATTATTTTTGGCACCACAACCATTCCTATGCCTTCTTTGGAAGCATCTCTTTTAAGAACACAAAGTGGAGAAAAACAGGGTGGGGTAAGCTTGGAACATTGATGTAACATTCTCTTTATCCTTTTGAGAATTCTTTGAAAAATATCATCCCCATAGGAGAATCCTTTCCTTATTTGGGAAGCCACAAGTGTTATGAATTGAAAGGATCTTCTACATGTTTCACCGTCCTTACCATTCTCGATCATAGGACCAAAATTCCATGTCTCTATCCTTCCAACTTCATGTTCAATAAATTGATATGCAATGAGTGCTCTACCCAAATTCATGACATAGTTTCCAAACTAAGAGTGCACTTATTTTAGCATCATACTATGAACCAAAATATAATCAAAGAGAATCAAGACAGTCTTACCAAAGTGATTTATATATGATTTTCTCATGTAAGGAGGCATACTCATAGGTGCATCAACCAAATCAGTGCTCATGCATGTGAGTCCTAAGTAGGAACATTGGACACAAGGATGTGTCCCTTGTAAAAAAAAATCTTCCAGATGAACTTGATGATGTTGACCAAGGTGGATATTAGTTTTAGGAAGGTACTCGACCTTATACATATCATTCCTCTTAAAAGGTGCCTTTATCTCTGATAATGCTATGTGAATCTTCTAGCTGAAATTGTTGGGACCAAGAGTAATTCTTGGATCCCACTGATCATAATGCATGCTACTAATCTGAAATTCCATTAGTAGCAATATGTCACTCCATGGAATGCCAAGATCCCAAGGATTATGCATCATCACCCTTAACTTCATGTTCACTTGGAACCGTGTGTTTGTCCAAATGATACCAGGATCCCATAACCATGTAAGAATCCCATCACTTCCAATGCGCTTGAAAACTCTTGTCATGTACTTCCACACCTAGTCCTTGTGTGCATATGTATTGAAGGTCTCTAATGGATGAAAAATATGTATTTAGTGTTGTTCACTTGTCAAAACATTGTCAGCCATTACAAATATTTTATTCTAAAAATAAAAGGAACATTTACCTCCCAAGGTATTCCATTCAATGGTGCCTCTTTCCACCCAATCACTGAGTGAATGGACACCTTTATTTAGTGATCCATATGAAGGGTGATCATATAGATCCTCTAGATATGAATCCTCTTCCTATAATGGATACTCATGAGGTGTCTCTTTCAAGGCATGTATATCAAACAATTCTCTACATATGCAAGCAAGTCTAGTGCATCCTTGATTCTTTCCAGTTTCATGGTGAACATGAGAGCTTAGCTCTATCATACAATTTTATATTGCATTAATGGGACACATATATGCTATTGCATCGCCACAATAAACCAGTTTTTTTGTTGGAAATCTGACATCTGAAAGCTTACTTTAGCCATCAATGTTTTGAATCTTTGGTCAAGATCCCAAACAAACTCTGTAGGAAATTATTATTTTTCTTTTAGATATGTAATGCACTGCGACTCAAATTTAGGCTTCTAGAATTCATCTATCAATCCCATCTATATTTGATCTAATGTCTTCTTAGGGATTCCTATGTGAACCATAGATAGTTTCATGTACCGGGCAAGCGCACGACCTCTGAGGGTCGTGATCCTCTGGCCTTTCTTTATGACCTCATCATGGACCTATCGCACGCTCCATACGGATTCACATAGAAACCATTATTTTTCAAGATCCTCTAACCCATTTCCATTAAATATCAGTAGCTTTATATCATTTCCATCCATTATTTTTACTCTTGGGGTTGACAAATTAAAGATTCCACTAGCAGGAGTTCCCTGACTGCTATTTCCACTATTACCTATTAGTTTGATTAGCAAAACAACTGGGTGATGTGTTTCTATATTTTACCTTGGGTTATGTACACAAGGTTGTAGGTATGTTGTAATATTGATTTGGATCCAGTGCTTCTTCTTCTTTGTATTCTTCATATATAAGTTGGTACTCCTCTTCGTCATCATAAGATCCTCCATCAAGGTGTGATTCCAATTCATAGTCCTCTCCTTCGGTCGCATTACAACTTCCTCTTCTTGTCACAGTCCTTCTTCTCTTTCCTAACTGAAATCTTCTTCCACTCCTTAGGTGTCCACCTTCTAGCTCAGTTTCACTATCACCAGAAAACATCGCAGTTTATTCTAATCCATCTTATTCAAACCTTTATTATGACATATCTTGTGTCTCTTGTGCACAAATATTTATTCATCAAAATCCATTCTCAAGATCCCTCTTTCACACACCAGCATCTTAATCCATAGTTTCAAATATTTCATATATCGACCTCGTGGTCCTTGAAAAAAATCCCTTTTCTCTTCACTGTATTAATTTATCGTGTCGACTGCAATTTCTATGATGCTTCCTACCCCTCGACACTCCAATACTTCATCTGTAAACAGGGTCATAAATGGGTCATGCAAACAAACATCATCCATCTTTCTCAAGTCAACACATATATGTACTTCACCCGTAGTTCTTATCTTGTACTACCATGCGACTAATCCACTCAGATTCTTCAATGGGTTCTATGATGCATGCATCCAGCATTCCATCTAACTTTGTCTTATCTTTTTATTTGTACCTCAAACTGAGTCGATATGGTTGTTACTTAACAAGATTTGTGTTGGGATTCAATGGAATCTTCATTTCTCCAATATCTCTAACAATTCCCTTCATTTCAGAAAATTTCATGGGAAACATATCCTGAAATTCATATAGTAAGTCTATGATTGTATCGACGGTCTCTTTGTCCCAATATAATCCAATATTGGAAAACTTTGGATTCTCTAGGGAGCCAATGTTTACTTTCTTTATTTTCAAAGGATTCAAAAACTTGTTGCTTAATACACCTGATCCTTCCACCAGGAAAGTACCTTCAGAGTTGGGAATTATTATGTCACGGGGATCATCATCATCAGGTTCATCTATTACATTGCAGCACTCCATCCAGCGTGGAACTATCACGTTGCTCTGGTTAAAACTCAGCATCGACACAAGTTTATCTTCAAAGATATTTGTCTTGATTACTTGTATAGCAGCATCAATTAAAGGATGATCATCAACAAATTCAAACATATGTGTAAAGTTGGCAGCTAGTTCTTCCCATTCAAATGCTTCTTGTCACATCTCAACTGACATATATTGGTTCCTTGGTATCATCTCCCATGTGTGTATAAACTGGTGGACCCATTCCTATTGCGGACATGCCTCCCATGTCGCACAATAGTACTCAATGAGCTCGACAGGAATAATTAGTCCTGTGTATTTCTGACCAGTGTATATCACCTTCTCTCCAAATAGGAATTCCATCAATATTCATCATTTAGTCCATTCTGAGCTAGATTGTTTATGTGTAACCCACCATCTGGTAGGTGTAGCCTTCAATGCAAATTCCAAAGCTGACAATTGCTAAGGTTCAGTTACATTCTCTTCAAATTCTGTCAGAAAAGATTCCAGGTTAAGAAAACCCTCATAGGAAGGTAGATCACATGTCTCAATACCTACCCATCGCACGGATGTTGTAATTCTTGTGCATCTTCTCATTGACACTTCATGCAATTGGTTCTGACAGTTTTCCATAGCTTCTCTAGAATCTGATGTGCAGGAACTAATGCTTCGCCAACTAAGTTTTCTATTGGCCATCGGATTCACATAATCATCCATTGTAGAGGTAATATTGTATATATGGTCCAAGTATCCATGTTTTCCTTCATTATTTACTTGCCTAGAATACCAAAGGCCTTCTAAAGGATAAAGCGGTGTGACCACCCTCATCTCTTCAGCTTCAAACATTAGTATCCTCTTCTTGAAATTGATAATAGTTTGGTTCTCGGTGGCCTAGTCAATCCCCAAAAGCACAGGATATGGATTCGTATCATCAAAAATGTCGATCACCTCAAAGTCTACATAAGTGTGCAGTCCTTCTATCTTGAAAGGAACCTAAGTTAGTTGAATTATAGGTAAAACCTTTGACTGATTTGCTAATCTTAACTGGATAGGAGACCATACTAGTCTCGGATTTCCCATACTTTTCCATGTATGTATAGTAGGAATGTTAACATTGGAGCACAAGTCTAAAATAATATAGTCCATGTCATAATCTCCTATATGGGGATTCATTCTCAGTTCATGACCAGTTTTCAATATTTTCCCAATATGGTTAAACCTCCTTTCTAGTTGCACATCTTCTTAATGTTCTTCTATTAAATCTTATAGTTCTGCTACAACATCTTTATCTGTTATTAATGCTAGACAACTTTTAAATAATTCTTTCAGTTTACTAACCTTTTTTGTCTATTTCTTTTGAAATAGTTGTTCAAATATTTGAGTCATGCCCAATATTGGTCCTCCATTTGGTACAGTAGCAGAAGTTGACGCTTGATTTTCATTGACGAATTCATGTTGTGTCCAAAAATACTCATTTTTCCTTCTGGACATCAAAGGGCATATTCTTTTGTTGTGTAAGTCACACTCTTGGTTGTCCATATGGTGCTTCTTAATCTGCTCCAGTCACAACACCTCCTATTGTCACGATGACAATATTCATCTCTCGTGGTTCAACATAAATATTCTATATGTTTGGATTAGTGTTTTGTGGTGGGTTCTGGTTTCCCATATTTCTATCATGCCACTTTGCATTCAACTATGGACATTCTTCAAAAGTGTGATCTAATGCTTTACAGTACAAACAAGTTGATGTAGGATTCATGCATTCTCTGGAAAAGTGTCCATGTTTTCCATAATTATAACATATAACTTGGCCTCTTCCATGACCAAATCCTCAAACTCGTCCTTGGCCTATGAAAATTCCACCCCCTTGGGTTGAGGGAATTGTGTCTGTGGTTATTGAGTCTGAGCGTATTAAGTCTGTGGGTATTGAGCCTGAGATCACTCAACCTACATCTGTTCATCATTTTTCATTAGGTATGTGTCGATTGTTTTCTCCTACAGTAGTTGATATGCTCTGCAGTATTTCTCATCGTGTCCTACTAATCGACATAATTTGCAATATAAACTAGTTGGTGTGATTACTGTCTTTTGTAAATATAAACATTCTTCTAGTCGATGTCCTCTAGTCTAACAAATTCTACACCAAGGAATTTCTTGTTTGTTTATTGGATTCAGTGCGTTGGATGTAACATAATTCATATATGTGAGGCATGAATATTTATGGTGGCCTTCAATTCTGCGTCGAGTACACTAAAGTTATTCTTGTATTTCCTTCCCCTTCTTGATATCCTGAAGTTGCAACATAAGGTTGGAAAGTTGTGATTATATTTGCATCATTCCTACAACACTTTCTCTGATTGGTGAAGCTTCCAATTTATTGATGAGCTCAAGATCTTTGCTTTGTGATACAATTTTATGTTGCATTAATGGGACACGGATATGTGGTAGCATCGCCGCAATAAACCATTTTTTTTGTGTTGAACATCTGACATCTGAAAGCTTGCTTTAGGCATCAATGTTTTGAATCTGTGGTCAAAATCCCAAACGGACTCCATAGGAAATTGTTTAATTTCTTTTAGATCTATAATGCACTATGACTCAGACTTATGCTTATTGAATTCATTTATCAATCCCATCTGGATTTGATCTTATAATTTCTTTTGAGGGATTCCTATGGGAACCACCAACAATTTCATGTACCAGTCAAGTGCACGACCTTTGAGGTTCGTGATCATCTCGATTTTCTTTATGGCCGCATATTGGACCTGTCACATAGTCCATATGGATTCGCAGAGAAACCAGTGTTGTTTAGGGTCTTCTAACCCATTTCCATTAAAGATCAGTAGCTTTATATCATTTCCGTCCATTCTGTTTACTCTTGGGGTTTACAAATAAAATATTCCACTAGTGGGAGTTCCCTTATTGCTATTTCCACTATTATTGTTATTATGATTAGCAAAACCACTAGGTGATGTGTTTCTAGATCTTACCTTGGGTGATGTACATGGGGTCGCGGGTATTCCATAATCTTGATTTGGATTTGGTGCTTCTTCATCTTCGTCTTCTTCATATATAAGTTGGTACTGTAGCAAGGATTTATCCTTGCTACAGGGGAAAGAATGGCTCCCTTCTGTCTATAGGATAGAAGGGTAGGTTCCTACATGTGAAAATGCTAAAAAGAAAGTGGAATGGATAGAAAGCAAAGACAGAAAGAAGATGGTGGCTGTGAGCCCCTCTGTAAACAATGTTAGTGCTCCGCCTTGGCTACCAATAACCTGCAAACAACTATTAGAAAATAGAAACCTGCAAAACAAGTTAGGCAATAGACCTGCAAATAAACCATGGGTTAGAAAGCAAAGAAATCACTAAGAAAATATAGAAAATAACAAGCTATACCTTCTCTTTGGGTGGAATGGGCCACCATGCCCTGGCTTAAAGAAGCACCTCTCTCTTGGATGGGGGGGCTATGGCTCAATGGAGATGGAGGAGAGGGAGTGTGGGTGGATTGAGAGACAAAGGGTCTCAAGGCATCCATGGGCAGCATAATAGTATGCAAGGGAGAAGTGTTTTGAGAGTGACCCCCCACCCTCCTTTTATAGCTTTTTGGGGGTTTTAGGGTTTTAAGCCCTTGGTAAGGGCTTTAGCCCCTTTTTTGGGATTTTAGCCCCTTTCTCCCTAATTTTAGCTCCTTTTAGGGTTTTAGCCCCTTTTTGGGGGCTTTAGCTCCGAGGAGAGTATTTTAGGCTCCTTTTTATGGTTTTTAAGCCCTTTCCTTCATCCTTAAGCATTTTTAGGGTGTGGGGGTCCAATGGAGGGTTGTGAAGTGGTGTCCTTGGGTGGTGTAGGTCATGGAGAGCTTAATGAGGGATTTTTTGGGTTAACAGATTGCCCCTGGTGTGTGAGGGCAGGATCTCATTGTATGGTCGACGGACATCGTAGGATTTGCTGCAATGAGGTGGTGCTTCCGGGGCTAGGGCATGGTGGCTTTTGGTTTTTGTATTAATATGGTTCCCATAAATGGCTGAGATACAAATAATGTGTGACATGTATATGGATGAGGCAAGCATCCCCATGCTCGTGACAATGTCAAAAGAATAATTTGATCTATGCTCTAAAATACAAGAGCCAATCATATACAATTGATGATACAATAATGGTTGCCTCAATGTGAGGCTGAATACAATATTGATCTAGTACATTGGACCCATGGCATTCTCATGGAATGTTATATCTTCATGACTAACGGTCTGCTGGATCTGGAACGGTACATAGCTGTATGGACTCGCTAATTGAGAGTCAGAGTCTCTATGGCACAAGTATGCTGCATCAATCATAAATTTATATAGAAGCACTGCTGGGGCTTCTGAACACTGTCTTGAATGCAACCCGGAAATCACAAGGGACATAACCCGTTTAGGTCCCTTCAACCAAGTACTGTGGGGACCAAAACCTATACGAATCTCAACGATGCGATGATGTAGTTGGAGTTGAGCAAGTGAGAAACAACCATCCCGAGAGGCACTAAGGACTCCTCTCAAGTGGTCCAAGGAACTCATCAATGAGGTGAATGAAACCAGGATACATGGACCTCTAGGTCTATCCTCTGGTATATATGTGTCGTCGTTGTCAGAGGGAGACCTGCCCCTATTCAAGGCAATGATGTTTCCTTGACCAGGAGCGCGAGGGAGATAACCGAAAGGTGTGAGACAATCTGTGGACTGACCCACTGAATGGGGGGGGGGAGGGGGAGGGAAAGAATTGAACAGGGGCAGGGGGAGGATGGTAGACTCAAACTTCCTTTGTTCAAAGTATGACGGCAGGGCAGACCAAGCAGCAAATGAAACTTGACTCATGGGAATGGGATCATAGCTGTAATACCGGGAATGTCGCTGCAGATGGGAAATACTTGGAGGAGGTGGACACTTTTGATATTGATGGGATCTAAGGAAGACACATTGCAGAGTACGCTAAACAAAGGAGACCCAAAGTGGGAATGCTGCCAAACTATTTTCTGTGGGGTGGTGTCTAGGGACACCATTGTGGTACAATCTCATGGATTTTTAGCAAGCCTGAGAAAGTAAATGCTCGATGGTGCTTTCAATTTTTAGAGAGTCTGAAAGCATGGAGAAGACTCCATTGGGGGCTCTATTTTGTTGGTAGTCTCCTGTACCTGAAAAAGGATAAAAGTATACATAGGAGAGCTCACCCGTCTAGTAGGGGATGAGAGACTTCTTTACCGTTGGTAGTCTAATCAGGTTGGAAAAGGTTAAACCTATACTGACTGGACGGTCATTCAGATACTTTTACGAGCATGAATGAAACCAAGTTTTCTCAGTAATATTTTCTTGATGAGAAGGCTGGAAAAGAGCTTAACGACAACCCATGGTGATATTTTTCATAAAGTGTGGCCCTTCTACCTGAGAAAGCATTAAAGTATGTAGAGGGGAACGGTCTTGGCTTGAGTGTGCCAAGGAGGTCCTTTTCAATTGATGGTCTACATGGTCCACAAAAGGAGGTAAATGAGACGATGTAGATGCCCTTTCCTATACTTTAGAGAGCGGGAAAGGAAGCAGTTGTGCTCAGCTATCTTTTCATTGTTTTTAGGATTCAAAAAAGAGCTTAAACGAAACTCCAGTATGGTCAACCGATTACGGTGCCCCATGTCGAGATGGTGGACAGTGGTCCAAAGGTCATCTGCGCGGTATGGATGGAGTAGAAGGCTCTCAAACATACCAATACATGCATGGGATAGATCGCAGCAGAGGCTCACGAGTCGGTCCGGCAGAGGCACGCCAACCGAGGTGGCTCTTGAACAGAGGTCAGGAGAGCGTGTGTGTGAGTTGTAGTGAACGGACTTGACTACATGTGATGTGAGTGCAAGTCCGGGGGTAGTTATATGCCAAATACTTACAAGAAAAATAAATTGTTTTGTGGACAATCGTCCAAAGGTCCACGTAAGGTGTGGTGGATGAAGTTGACAACTGTGTGTTAAAATAAAATAAAAATAAGAAGAAAAAGGGTGACCCTTAACAGGCGGTGGCCCAAAAACTCGCATGAGTAGCAGTCGAGAAGTGTGATACAAGTACAGGTCCATAGACACTTGCATCGTCATGTCATGGCTCGTAAATTGAGGTGACTCATGGGAAATGGTCCCAAAATTAATTTGTTAAACATAAGACAATGGTATCATAAAGAGATAGAAATTTGGGCCCAGAGTTGTAAGAGGTGTCTCGAACCGATTCCGGGTGACTTTGGATTGGCAGCTAATGGTGCTACCCCTAACTTGTGGTGAAAAAAAATGTTGAAAAACAAGAAAGGGAAAAAAATAAGCTATAAGGGACTCATAGTGGTTATATCAGGCATAGACTCTCTTGAGGTGGAGCCCGTTGCGCGGCTTCTTCAAGAGTCGACCGTCTGAGTCAGCAAAGAGGTATTCCCCCTTGTCAAGACGAAGGTCATTGGCAAGGTGGGGTGAAGAAATCTGGTATTTTATAGGAAGAATCAATTCCACACTATGGTTTAAATGGAATGGAGTAAAACCGAAGGCAGTCTTACATATATCTCCATCGTCGCGTAAGTGGTGCCGAGATAGATCAAGTGGATCTTCCATAGCCGATGAGATGGAAGGGAAACTGGTGCTAGAGATCAGGTAAATGGTTGTGGTTGTGGTTTTGGTGGCCTTGCCCCCAATCTCTGTCGGAGGAAGAGGGGAAGGCCTGGAGACAAGAGGAGTCTTTGATGGACCTGGAGGTAGGTGCAACATGATCTCAATTGGCTGGACATGAGTCAACACATCTTGGGGCCTGAGAGGTATGGTAGGTGGTTCAAGGTACCACATAGGATCTCCTAGTGTGAAATCCTGTAGATTTTGGATTGGTAAGAAATACTTACTCACGATCCTGGATGGTAGGAAAAGGAAAAGAAAAGGGAAAAGGATCATGTTGATTGGGAATGAACCCCACTGTTTCCCTGGTAACTGAGGTTGAGGTTGCGACTGAGCTTGCGAGTGTGGATGGAGCTGTGGTTATGGAAACAACGGAAGAGACAGGTCTGATGCACCATTGGTGGTGGTGGAGACAAGAGGGTCGGTAGAACTGGACATCATGTAAATGGACATGGTGTCCAAAGAAGGAGGTGGGGGTTGAACTTCTTCGATCGGGGTGATCTCAGATTCAAGGGAATGTTGTCTAAGGTTGGCTAAAGCCATTCGGAACTTGGGAAAGTCTTGGTAGTGGTGAGAATAGTGTCCATACAATCTGTAAAGGGCACAAGCATGGTTTGTTCTCAATGCCTTGTTTCTGACTATTGGCGCGGTTGGAAGTTCAACCACGGGGAGGTTTTCAGTTGTATCCATGGCATCTAAATGTGCACAGATCATTGGGATTTTAGGGAAACTCTGAGTTGGATGGCCCTGTTGCTCACAAACGGTGCAAGGCAGGATATGTCATGGTTCTGCGGTGGCTTTGGCATTCTTGCCTCTAGCCCTTTTCGGGTGGGGCGGTGTGGGTGCGGGTGCGGTGGTTGGCTTTTGCGAACCGGGTGGAGGGTGAGACTCGACCGCGATGGGTTGCACTGGGGTTAAAGCAACCTGGGGCATTTTTGGTTGAGTCAGTGGATCAAGATACCATACTGAAATTCCCAATGTAAATTTGGGTAGGCTTAAGGTGGCCATTACCGCCTTGCTCATGACACCAGGTGTGGGGAAGAGGAAGGGAATCATATGGACTAGAGATGAGCCCAGATAACTCCCTGATGGTTGCATGTGGGGATGTTGTTGTGGTTGTGGATATGCGTAATGCTGCTACTACGAATGATGTTGCGGTTTTTGTTGGTGTTGCAGCTGCGGACGATGTTGTGGTTGTGGTTGGGGCTGCGGCTGTGGTTGTTGTTTGGGTGCAGCAATGTTGGATGAGACCATGCACAAGTTCGCAGTCTCATTTTGTGTTAGTGGCGGTGACACTGAGGGGAAAGGAGCCGTCATGGTGGGATCGGCAAACAACCCAGGGCCCACATTCAACAATGGGCAGGATGCTATGTTGTCAACCATAGTGTTGATTGCAGGAACGAAATTAGCATGTGTAGTCGTCCCTTGTGGGTCAATAGTGGTGATGGTAGGGATAACGTTGGCGGGTGTTGTTAACCCTTGTGGATCATGATAAGTGATTTGATCAACTGTCACAATATTCCCTTTGTGAGGGAACACCATGAGACGGAAGATATTTGATGTGACCGCTCTAATGGCATACATATAACTTCTCTCGAGGAGAAGGTTATAGTCCAGTTGAGCGTTGACGACCTCTGTGTCGATCAGCACTGTCTTCCCGGCTAATGTGATGGGAACATGGGGGAGGATTCCTTGGGATTTAGTGGGATGGCCATCATAAGCCCACAGAGTTGTGGAGGATGGTTGCAGAATTAGTGATCCCAGTTTCTGCCAAACCAGGGTAGACATAATGCATGTAGATGCCCCCTCATCTACTATGCACCGGTGCACAACCAAGTTCCGATTAGATACCAGGATTTGGAAGGCGATGGTTGATGTCATGCGTGGTTCTCCATTCTCCATGTCAAACGTGATCAACTTGGAGTCGGAGGGTTCTACGGCCCCAAGGGCGGCTAGTAACGCTTTCCGCTACATTGGGCATGTTTTGAGTACCTCCATAGCAGACATGGCCATTGGTGTTTGGGCCAAATCAGCCACAATGCTATAGCTGACAGCAGCTCTAGTTGTGGTGTTGTTGGCCACTCGGCATATGGTGGGGTAGGGGAAAGGGGGTAATTGAAGAGGTGCATTGACCGACTTGGACGTAGATATCGTTGATGTGTCAGCGGGTTCGGTGGTGGTACCGTACTGATTCCATCTAGTTTGAATTTGACCTCTTCAGTCGTCATGGCTAGCAGGTGGTGAACACCTGTTTCTACCATGGGAGGTGCCCCCGAAGCATTGGGATTGGGTTGGGGAGGGGGTGCGGTTGCCACCAATCCTTGGACTGGTAGTGGGTTTTGAAGCACCATAGGAGGAGGTCCTTGTGGTGTTGGGTTTGGTTGAGCTAGATTTGTAGCGTTGGTGGCCTGTTGAACTTCATTCTGAATGTCCTGCTTAGCACGACCCATGAGGGGACACACGAATGTGTAGTGCCCATAAACATCACAGAGTGTGCATGATTGGTTTGTGCACAACGGGGCATTGTGTCTTGGTGCATTCTGTCGTGGGGGGTTTTGGGCAAGTCGGTTTGCTGCGGCATTGTTGGGAGGGTTTGGTTGTTGACCTGCGGTTGGTTATTGGCTTAGTTTCGAGGACGATTATTTCTAGCTTGCCCTTATTGATTGTTGGGGGTAGGCTGGTTGGGACGGTTTTGTTGTGCGAACACTTGTCCCAACGGAGCGGGAGGAGTAGGGGCGGGGGCTTGAACTTCTTGTACTAGTGGTGCATAGTATATTTGTGGGGGTGACAGTGCCACAAATGTGGGAATTTGCCTCGCATACTACTGTGTTGGCCAAGCCATGGCCTGAGCCTACTGCGGTGGCGCAGGTTGTGCGTAGCAAGTTGTTGCTCCGGACTGGGACATCATTCTTGTGTAGTCCAGAGCTTGGTTTTGGTAAGAAACACTAACAGTGTTGCTTGGTTGTGGTGTAATGATAGGTGGTGTCAGACGGTGCTATCGCTATTGGGAGACCAAGCCTATGATGTCGTATGCAGCATGGGATGCCCCTAGTGCATCCCGGTAGGAGGTGTTTGGACAAGGGGCATTTGGAATGACGATGTACAGATATCCAGACTAGGCGTAGATAAGATCAAACTGTTGGGCTTTCAGTATGGTCGAATTGGGGACATTCAGATGCGATGTCCTTTGTTATGGACGCGAGCAAGGTCTTGAGGAACCAATCCAAGAAGATCCTGTCGTCAAGTTGGATTTTACATAAGCTGCTACGTCACTGCCACTCATGGATGTGGTCGGTTATATGTGTCGCAGTGCTTTGGCAACAGGATAACAGGATCTCCACCCCTTCGTCATATCTGACAAGGAGTTGGAAATACTGTAGGAACATGAAAGCTAAGGAGTTGAAATCTGGATATTTGGCCTGCGGTAGCTCAATGTACCATTTGGTCATGGCACATGTAAGGGTGCATTGGAAAAGCCTCAGCCTGATGGAATCATCTACGATGTTGTTGGATGAGAACCATAGATGGAATGTCATAATGTGGTTTTGGGGACATTCCCCTGCCTTTCCTTCAAACTTGGCGATGTCTGATGGCAGCTTAGTTGGCATTGGAGGCCAAAAATCTTAATGGCGAATGGGGTCATTTGTTAATCGAGCCAAATTAGGCAAGTTAAGATGAGCCATGAAAGGTATATTAGACCCCAGGTTGATGTGAGATAGGGAAGGGATGGTGGTGGGGTTTGTGGGTGCATAATGTGCCTCCATAACTGGGGGTATTGGTTGTGCCATTGTAGATGGGCCAATGCCCCCAATTGTGGTGGGAGGAATAGTGTGGGTGGAGGGGACATTTCACCCATGTATGACAGTAGGAAAATGTAAGTGGATGGTCCATTACCCCCCTGTGTGGCAGGAGGGGCAGTGTGTGTGGAAGGGCCACTGCCCCCATGTGTTGCAAGTGGGTCGGCTTGGCCGGTCACTATGGGTGGTGGCAGCTGACTAATGACAGTTTGCATGAGTGTGCTTGGGCCACCTATAGGGTTGTTGGTGACTAGTTGTGGTGTGGACATGGGTCCACTTGCTATGGTTATGCCAGAAAATGGATCCGGATTCGCACTAGCCATGGGGCTTGATGGTGCAGTATGGAGGTCTGGTTCATACTGGTATGGGTCTGAATCCTAATCAGAGGCTGTGTGGCCTTTTGATGGTGTGGGAAATTGCTGAGAACTATTTCGACGGTGTCGGTTTAATGTCCCGAATGGTGGTGGTTCACCTCTTAGGCGTGAGGAAGAGCGTGGGGGATCAATTGTGTTAGATGTTTATCAAACTAATGGGAATGATGTTTGGACCCCGGTTTCAATGGCTTTCTATTGGCTGTAGGTGGTCACTCGGCCACCAACTCTGCCAAAAGACAACACTTAGTTTTTTCCTCACGGGCGTTTCTACTCAATCGGTGGGGGTCATTGCCCATTTCGCTTGGCAATTCCTCTCAGCGGCCAACTACTTTGGGGTTCCCGTGGTACTCCTCACAATGAGTTTCTGGGTAGAGCCCAAGTACTTCCCATGGTTGAATCAGTCAAGGACTTATGTCCTCAAAGACTGCAAATTTGTTTGAACTTAGTGTACATTGATAAATTTTAAGGCTTTCTCAGTGTCATGAACTGAGTTGGGTTGATTACTTGGTATGGTGTATTTGTTTTTTTGTCTTCCTAGTTTTAGGTGGCTGCAAATGGTTTATGAATTCATCATATTGTGGTAGAGTTCATATCATTGTTGTGCAAGCATTGAATAATCAAAAATTTGTAAACAGATACATTTTTAACCCTGAATGTTGATGGCCTAACTAGATGACTACCTTACACGGATATTCCTCTTCAACCAAGAGAAGGTGTTGGGCTCTCAACACAATGGGACTAATCCCATATATATATCCATAGGTCACCTCCCGGATGCAAGGTTGGTCAATAGGGAGGATGCTTAGCGTCATGAGAAGCCCTCCTTCTCTACCTCCTCTACCTTCAATGTCATCTGGTTTTAATGGTTTAGAACAATATTCAATGAAGGGCCCAGGACTATATGAGCTTGCCCTTCGTCGTATCCCAGAATACCCCAGAGGGTGATGACTGGGTAGAGGAGGAAGGGTAACCAAGACTGTTAATTTTATTGTCGATTTTAGTTAAGCTACATTCATTAAGCCATTAAAATTTGTTTGTAATTTACACATTGTTTGTACAGGAAATTGCAGTAAATTGAAACAGAAATAGAAATGAAATGGTTCATATGGACAGAGGTGGCTGAGCCGCACTAACAGTCCCAATAAAAGCAAACAGTGAAGCCCAAAAATGGGTCGTGCACCTATAAAGGTCCTATTTTTGCGAAGTGGATTCTGATCAAACCGTGAGGAATTACCTCAAACAGTTGAAAACCCACTTCAGAAGCGGACCCTTTTACCCCTATTGGTGAGAAGATTTGAAAATGGCTTAACTATTTGGGCAGAAAACAAGCCCGAACACAGGTGCATTTTCAGAAATTCGGTTCGGCCATTTTTGCATAGTTGAGTGATTTGCAAATCACAGAATGGCCAACCGGGGTTCGATTGGCCTTGAGGAGGCTCTACAATAACTGAAAATATAAATAAATAGCAATCTAAGCTACATTTAACAAAAAAATTAACCTAGGGCAAAAAACTGAACAAGAAACTAAAACTTTGAAAACTAACCCAGGGATGATGTGGGATCAACCTGGTATGGTCACCAGTTCTATAGCAAGGATTTCTCCTTTCTATAGGACAGAAGGGTAGGTTCCTGCGTGTGGAAAATGCAGAAAGAAATCGGAATGAACAGAAAGAAAATAATGGTCGCGAGCCCCTCTGCAAATATTGTTAGGGATTCGCCTTGGAAACCTACAAACACTATTGGGGTTTTATGGTTTTAAGCCCTTGGTCCGAGATTTAGCCCCTTTTTTTGGTATTTTAGCCCCTTCTGCCCTAATTTTAGCTCATTTTAGGGTTTTAGCCCCTTTTGGGGGGCTTTAGCTCCTAGGAGAGTATTTTAGTCTCATTTTTGGGGGTTTTAAGACCTTTTCTTCATCCTTAAGCATTTTTTAGGGTGTGGGGGTCTAACGAAGGGTCATGAAGTTGTTTCCTTGGGTGGTGTAGGTCATGGAGAGCTTAATGAGGGATTTTTTGGGTTAATAGGTACTCCTCTTCTTCATCATAAGATCCTCGATCGAGGTGTTCATATTCCGCTCCTCTTATCACACTGCAACTTCCTCTTCTTGTCGCATTCCTTCTTCTCTTTCCCGACCAAAATCTTCTTCCACCCTGTTGTAATCTCACAGATCACATAAGGTTACCAATAATACATACTAAACATACATAACTATAAATCAGAGACAAGAGACAAGAACAGATAGGAAAATAGATTATATTATTGCAATGAGTTCATACAAGACAGAGAACTGAACTAAGTTCTTGTTTTGGCTCAATAGTCTAATATATACAATGTATAGACAATTACAAAATAACTACCTGTCGGTTCAGTGAACCAACATGACTTTTAGTTAGCCGACCTAATCTTTCTAGTTAGTCGGCCGACCGACTTAGCCGGCTGATCGACTAAGTCGGTCTTCGTTCAAGTCGACTTCATCGACTTGCTCCTTCTACATCTCCCCCATGAACAAAACGTTTCTTCGTCCTGAAGAAACAGGGAGGTACAAAAAATGAAGCTCTGTCGAACAGTTGAAAATGGCTACTACTGTGGACTGTGTAGACGGATGGTTGGTCTCTTCTAGACGCAGACTTCGACGATGGCCGGAGCTATGATGGCAAGGTGATGCTGAAAGTCCGTCCAACTCTACAAAGCTTTCTGGATGTTGATCATCAATGTCGTTAAACTTGACAGTACCGACATCTTTTCTTAAATGGGCATTTCTGCAATTTTCTCCATATTGGGGCCTAAGGAATGGTTCTGCTCTTCTGCTGCATTGATAAGTCGTTTCATCTGGGGGCAGATGAAATCGACCTTTTCTAGGTTTGGCAGAGCCTGTTGCACCCATTGGTGTGCTTCCCGTTCCATTTTCTGCAGCTTGTTGTTCTCCAGCACTATCTGATCTTCTATCGTCTTTCTGAGTGCTGCTTCTATGGTTTTCCTGATCTCCAAGGCCTGAATGCCTTGGCGAGTCTGTCGTGTCTGTTGGTAGACCTACCCATAGTGAGTAGGCCAGTCACGTAAAATGTCTTCTGTGACGATAGACTCCTCCATGTGGTCCCGGAGCACCTTGTAGGCCTCTGAGAAGGCAGTGTGCTGTGCGAGGAGTAGTCGAGCAGTCTCCTCCTTTTGTTCTTCCTTAGTCTCTTGCAGCCGGGCCTGGACGATCGATACCATAGTCTTGAAGATCTGGTATGCTCTTTCAAGTGGTCGATCTGTGTCGACTTCGACAGGGCCTGGTATCACGGTCTGTACTAGAGATTTGCATCTACCGAGAAACTCGACTTCTTCTACATTTTTGGCTGTAAGCTCTTTAGTTTTCCGAACCGTCCTTAGCTTTGCTTCTTTAGCTACGGTTTTAAGGAGTTGTCCGACCTCTGTGTCGATCAAGGAACTTGCATCCCTTAAGCTGATCTAGAGGTTGGAATTTTTGGTCTAATGTGCTTTCTTCTTCTTGTGTTTGTCGGCCTCCAGCTCCTGGGTGCCTTCAGCAATTGAGGTTGGGTCTGTGGTCGGGGGAACGGAAGTCGATGGATGTTCTGGTTGGGGGGTTGGTATGACTACGTTCGGCTGGGAAGATGTAGTTGGTTGTGCTTGGTCTGGTTGTGAATCTGGTGGTGGTGGGGGGGGTGGTGATGGTGGTGGTGGAGGTGATGGGGTCGGAGAAGGAACTGGGGTGGGTGGTTTGGCTGGAATGTGTGGTGGACTTCCGTTGGAAGAGATACCTGCTTACGAAGGTGATTGCAATGATTTTAGCCACAATTTGTGGCATCCGTGTCGTAATATGGCCAATCATCAGCCCCTTGGAATTCTTTCCCAATGGCAAGCCCATAAGCTCTTCGACTAACCCTTCTTTTATCCCAATTGGTACAGGGCTTCCTTGGTTGGACAGACCAGTAAGTCGTGAGATAACATCCCCGGTAATGTCGATGGGTCTGTCGAAGTAGAATCGGCCATTGTGGTAATGGCTGATAATGAATTTAACCGCTACTTATTTCATCCCACCAAAGCTTGCCATCAGTGGTGCGTTAGGGTAGTTGAATATGGTGCTCTGCCAGATTTTCTCAGCGGCCTAGGTCATCCTTTTGTCGACATAGGCCCATTCTTGGATTTCTGTCCAGAGTCTCTTCCATTGGCCGTCTTGGACTTTAGTGTTTTTAATGTTCTTTAATCGGTGGACCAAGGGTGTGTCCTCTGCCTGTAGCTCTCTCACCTTAGCCGCTGGTCGAGTCAGTTTGGGTGCCATTGTGTCGGGTTGGTCGAAGGTGTTACAGGGTTCTTGGTCTTTAGTCAACTGAGGTTGCAGTTGCTCTGTGGGTAAATGGTGTGGTGAATGAACCTTCGACTGTCTTGTATTTATAGGCGTGGGTGTTTTGGCGTGTGGGGATGGACGTATTAATGGCAGACTGGACAGTCCAGCTGTAATGCTCGAATGGGAATTAATGGTGGAATGTGTGCGGCGCTCGAGGCCATCAATGTGTGATGGGACTCTTGAGGTCGTCAGTCGGTGTTGGTGGTGAAAATGGTCGGCCAGACTGGTCGATGAGGATGGTTGAGGATGATGATGTCGGTTATCAAAGTAGTGAGTTGCTGTCATGTTTGTTGTGTTTGATTGTATTGTTTTTATTTTTTTGAATTTTTATCTTTTTATGGGTTTTGATTGACGGTTAAGGTCGTTATTTTTTTTTATTTTTTTATTTTTTTCAATTTCTATAACATTTGAGTCGGGCTCCATTAACGATCTTCCGAAATACTAGGCCCTGTAATGTCTTTAGTCAGACCAAGCCATTGGGGTGTATTTCTTCGACAATGTAAGGTCCCATCCATTCTGTATGTAGTTTCTTGGGTTTTCCTTTGACTCAACTGTTATAAAGTAAAGCAAGGTCGCCGACTGACAGGTTTTTGTTTTTGATGTTACGGTCGTGCCATGCTTTTTGTTGTTGTTTGTGAATTTCCTGGTGTTGGATAGCCATGAGTCTATGTTCTTCTAGCTTACTGAGCTGGAATAGTCAGTCTGTTCTTGCCTTTTCGACATCGACATGTAGTAGTTGTGCAACAATAGGTGTCTGCTGTCGGAAATGTAGTGGGATGACTGCTTCTTGCCCATAGACTAATCGGAAAGGGGTTTCATCGGTTGACCGTTTATATGCTGTCCTGTATGCCCAGAGAACCGCAGGGATTTTCTCATCCCAGTTGTCTTTGTTGGTGCTGCATATTTTGGTTAACCCTTTTGTCAATGTTTTGTTGAAAGCTTCAATCGCGCCATTCGACTGAGGATGATATGCAGTGCTTCATCGGTGGTCGATGTGAAACTGGTCGGTCAAATTTTTGATGGTTTTGTTGATAAAGTGTGATCCTTGGTCACTGATCAATGTGAGTGGGAATCCGAATCTAGTGATAATGTTTTCGTAGATAAAATTAGCAGCTACCTCACTTGAACATGTATCTACGGGTTCAGCTTCTGCCCATTTGGTGATATATTCCACTGCAGTGATAATATATCTTTCACCTGATCATTTGGCAGGGATAGGGAATGGTCCTATGAAGTCTATAGCCCAAATTTCGAATGTGAGACTAGGGTTTACAGATATCAAAGGAATTTCTGTGCTTGGGAGAGGTCGACCAAGTCGTTGACATCTGTCACATCGACTAACGAAATTTTTGCAATCTTTGTGTATTGTCGGCCACCATAATCCTGACTGTTGGATTTTCTTGGCAATTGTGTCTGCTTGAAAGTGTCCTCCTGCAGGTCCATAGTGTGCTTCATGCATAATTTGTTCTCTCTCATGGTTGAGTACACACCTTCTGAGAATGTCGTCTAACCCCATTTTGTACAAAAATCCATTGATGAGCCTGTAGGGTGCAGCCTTCATAGCTAAGATTTGTTTTTTCTTGGTGTTCAGACCTTCTGGTGCCTGACCTGTCTCTAAGAACCGAGCTATTTCTTCCAGTTCTTCGGGTACTGCTTCTATGCGGAATAGATGTGCATCCGGCAAGTCGTCATCGACTCCGGTCGGTTCCTCCCCTGTGTCGATACAGGATAGGTGGTCGGGCCCGACATTTAACTTTCCTGGTCGGACCACTACTTCAAACTCAAATTCTTGAAAAAGAAGTAGCCATCGACAAATTCTCCCATGATGAAGAGGTTTATTAACAAGGTACTTCAAAGCTTGATGATCGGTATAAAATGTGAAGGGGTTGCCCAATAGGTAATGTCGATACTTTTGGAGGGCAAAGACCATACCTAGGGCTTCTCTTTCAGTGGTCAAATAGTCCCTTTCAGCCTTATTTAATTTTTGACTGCTGTACACTATAGGGTAATCCATCCCATCATCCCCTGGTTGAGTCAGGATTGCTCCGATTTCTATTCCTGAGGCATCGATATGCACATGAAATTTGGTCGACCAGTTTGGAAATTTGAGTATAGGGGCTTCGACCAGTTTTCTTTTCAGTTTGTCGAAGGAGATCTGGCATTCCTCTGTCCACTTAAATTCTTGGTCTTTATTTAATAATTCTTCTAGAGGGTAGGTCATGTCTAAATAATGTCTTATGAATTTCCTATAATAGCCTGTATGGCCCAGTAACACCCGAACTTGTTTAGGGTTTATTGGGGGTTTCAGGTCAAGGATGATTTTAATCTTGGCAAAATCGACTTTGATACCATATTTACAGACAATATGCCCTAAGAGTATTCCTATAGGGGTCATAAAGATACACTTTTTAATGTTCAGGGAGAGTTGAATCTGTCGACATCTCTCCAGCATAAGTCGAATCCATGTGCAGTGATCTTTTAAGGTGGAGTAGATAGTCCAATCATCGAAGTATACTTCCATGGTCTTATAGATATATTCTTGGAAGGTCTTGACAACAATTCGGGAAAACACTGCAGGTGCATTATTTAGCCCAAAAGGCATAACTGTGTAAGCAAAAGAGCCAAATTCACAGACAAATGTTGTCTTATTTTGATCTTCTTTTGCTATGGGTACTTGGTTATACCCTGAGAATCCATCTGTGAATGAATAGCATTCATGTCCTACCACTTCATTTAAGATTTCATCAGCATAGGGGGTTGGAAATGGATCTGTCAATGTGACTTTGTTAATATCCCTAAAGTCGACACAAATTCTCAACCTTGTCGGGTCATGTTTCTTTGGCTGTACGACCATGGGACTTGCCCATTCAGACTGGTCGATGGGGTAAATGATCCCTGCTTCTAACATGTTGTCTATTTCCTTTTTAACTATTTATTTGTACTTATGAGCTAGTTTATAAGGTCTTTTCTTTACAGGGCGGACATCAGGTTTAGTGTCTATTTTCATTTCTCCCATCTCTTGTACTAAGCCTTTTAAGTCTTTATAGTCCCTTGCAAAGACATCCTGGAACTCTCTAAGTAAGTTCACTATTTCAGTGGTCTGTTGTTCATTCCAGTAGTCACCAATCTTGGCTATTTTTGGTCGGTCATCATTTGAAATGTCGAACTCCTTAGTTTTTACTTTGGAATCTAGCCACTCTGGTGCTTTAGCTTCATTGATCGGCTGACTTCCTTCTATGAACTGTGAGAATGTAGCAGGAAAGTCGGCTGCAGTCATTCTGTCAAGATTTGGTTTGTTGGTGGTCTCGACTTTCAAGATTGAGTAGATCGGTTTGGTTGTTTCAATGTTGTCGGTCTTCCATCGGAAGCTCTTACCTTCTGTGTGTTCATTTTCTAAGTGTAAACGTGTCGACTGTGATTTTTATTCAGTTTGTATCTTGTTACAGTCCTTGATTTGTCGATGGTCTTGGGAGGGTTTTTTTTCTGTCCGTTGGAGAAACTGTTTGATTTGGTGTGCTGTCCCAGCCAATTTTTCATTTTGAGGTATGAACTGGAAGTCCTTAATAAAATTTTCTTTAAGTTCATGCCAAAAGAAGGTTTCTCCTCTAGCTTCCTCCATCTTATACCATTTATTGGGTAAGTCGGCTAGGGTTGAAGGGAACAATTGTGGCCAGGCTCGCTCATCTTTGTATCCAAGCCTTCTCCATTCCTTTTCACAAGTCTTAATGTGTTCTTCTGGGTTTTCTCCTTGGGTAAAAGTAGGGATCTGGGCTTGCTGGGTTAACTTCTTTCCACCAAACCATTCGATAAAGAAAGTTGAAGAAGTTGTCCAGGTCTGAACTTTTGACTGATGGGTATCCCACCACCTAGTTGCTTGACCTGTAAATGTTTCCACTAAGCTTTGAAGTCTGCCATGTTCTCCAATATTTTTAGATACTTGTTCGACATGCATGATTGGGGATTCTCTCTCCTTATACCTGGGCAGTTGAGTAGTATGTAAGCCGGTTGGTTGTAAGGTGGGTCGTTCCCTGACTTTCTTTTCAAATATTTTAGGGATAATTGATACAATGAAGCACTGTCGGGTGGGTTTTTTCTGTACTTTTTGTATAGTCCAGCACCCTCTTGCTTGTGTTTCATAATTTTCCATTTCCCAATCATATAATTCAGCATCTGAATTATAACCAATTGAGTATTGGTTACCTAAGTAAAGTTCCCCATAGATGTTTGGCTCTGTATAGTCCGTATTGTTATGGATCTGGTAAAGCTGCCTAACATCGGCTTCCTCATCAATCTGTTCATTCCAAGGTGCTCCTTGGGAAGGATTAATGGGTACAATGACTTTGTGACCATTTCCTTTTAACTTAATTCGGCCTTTGTCTAAGGATATGGAGGCTTTCATCTTCCATCCCCAAGGTCGACCAACTAACGCTGGAAAGGAGCTAGATCCTTCCTTTGGGTCAATAATTTCAAAATCAACCTTAGTTTATATTCCTTTGATGGTCGTGTCGACATTTTTCCAAACCCCAATGGGTTCAATGAGACCTTGGTCGGTGAGTTTTAGGTAGATTCCTGACTCATAGAGGCGAGGTAGGCCCATATTTTCCCATGTATCCCGGGTCATGATATTTACTTGAGATCCGAAATCAAGCACTACTTGTCAGACGTGGAACCCTTCGATTTCCAGGTCGACAAGAGGGTCAACATCGTTTTTGTCTTTTTGGTTTAGGCTGCATATGTTCTTAGTTTGTTTTTCGGGATTAGTACTTTTTATTTGATGCAATAAATCAATGAATTGGGCTACAGATTTGTCTGTTTGAGTGAGATAGATTAGTTGATGTACTGTGTTAGGTCGACTGCTAACGAGGTCTTCTTTTTGTGCGATGTCTTGAAATATGTGTGTTGCTTCTTGATATGTGTGTTTTTCTTTCATAGGATCCGGATAGCCATTTGTGTTTTTAATTTTACTAATTTGGGGATTATCAGGGCCTGTTTTTGTGCCTTGTTGAGTAACGATATGTAGATTCTTAGTAGTTAGCACATCATGCTTTTGTACACAAGACAAGACATTAACATTTTTCTTATTATTGATTTTCTCTAACATGGTAGGACAATCCTCCAGATAATGATTTCCTACTCCACAATGGTTACAGAATTTCAGATCAGTCTTGTCCTTGTATGGACAGTCGGCATATCGGTGACCTTCTTTATGACATATAAAGCACTGGGTAGATCGAAGCGGTCGTATGTCGCGATTCCCGACGAATCGACCTCTTCCTCCAAACCCTTGTCATCGATTGTCGTACCGGCGCTCATAACGTCGGCCTTCGTATCTTTGCCCGTTCTGGTCATTGGTATTATTTTTCTCATTGTTTTGCACTACTGCATTCGTCTGGAAGACCGCCTGATAATTCTGTCGATTTTTCGGGTTTAATTGACAGTCGCCCGTGTTGTGACTTTTTGTCTCACAGATGATGCACCAGGAAGCCTTTGCAGTTTTCATGTTAAACAGACATTCTTTTGTAGAATGATCTCCGTGTTCCTCGCAAATATCGCAAAATGCTTTAGTTTGCACAAAGCGGACGTCTTGTCGACTGTATTCGTGTCGACAATTATCTTTCATGTGTCCGGCCGTCGAACATTTAGTACACCAGATTTCTTGATTCTTGAGGGTCAGTTCTTTCAAATACTTCTACACATTCTCGAGCTGTTCCTCTAGTCTATGGTATGTCAGATAGGCAGGTATATCTTCGTCCATTTCCACCTGCAGAGCTTTGGTCAGCGCATCTTCATATGTCTTGAACGTTTCCAGACTGATATGTCAGCGTACTTTCTGTGATAATCCTGCAAGGAACCATTGAATTAGTAGTTGCTCATCAATAACATAATCTAATTGGCTTAATAGGTCCTTCCAATGTTTGTCATAGTCGTGGACTGTCTCCCCTGGCTTTTGTTGTGTTGTTTTGAGCTTTTTGGCGGCCAGGTGCTTGGCATCTGGGGTTTTGAAGAATGATAAGAACTGCGCCTTGATCTCAGCTTTCATCGCTCTGGATTTCCTTTCCGAAAAGGTCGTGTACCATGTCAAGGCCCTTTTCTGTAAGGCTCCCGCAAACTGAGCCATCTATCGGTCTTCATCCGTCACCTGGTTTGCTTCCCAGGTCGACTCACAGACGAACCAATGTCATCTGGGGTCTTCATCCCCCTCGTAAAGAGGAATGTGAGCTGATCCGTGACCCATGTCTGAGTCACTTTCACTTCTCTCAGAAGTCGGCGGAGGTGGAGGTGTGGGTGGTGGTGAAAGTGGTGGGGTTGTCGATGTAGTCAAGCCTGCGGAGTTTTTGTCGATGAAACTTGTGCTCCCGTCGTTGGTCAATTCGTCTTTGATGTACAGTGGGTTGTTGTGGATTTCTACTGTCGATGGTCCACTGCAACTTTGTGTGTGCAGGTCTGCTTGTTCAATTTCTTCAAAAGCTGTACTTGGCGGGGGGGGCGCTCCTTCCTGTGTCGGTAAGAGAAATTGGATACTTCGGAGGGAGAGTGCTGCCTGAAACATCACCCAGTTTCCCTCAAGCGGTGGACGTATGATAAGGTGTCAACTCATGTATGTGTCGTCGCCTAGTTGACTCCATATGCTGTAGTCACCAGCTCGTAATCGTAGATCCTCTTCAATAATAGTCTGGATTCTAGTATGTGGATTTGTTGGGGAAAGGGTTATTCCATCATCGGGAGATCTTATTTGGAGAGCTTCTGGCTGCTCTATCCACACTTATTCCTCCGTAGGGGACACCTCTTGTTCTACGCCCTCTTCCTGTCGGTCATGACCCGACTCTAGTGGATTCTCTTCACGGTCGTTCTCCCTAGGGTTTTGTTCTCTACGCAGCTCTATGGCTCTTTCATGTCTGGCTTCCCTTCTCTAATGTCTCTCGTCCCTTTCTTGTTTCTAAATGTCCGACATACTTTCGTACAGTACTATTTTCTTCAGGTCCTCTACGGTCGACTTTTCATTACTGGTGACGGCTCCTCTTTTAGGCCGACTAGGATCCACTATACTCTACCTTCGACACATGACCAGCTACCCCCCCATATCCTACCTGACGCTTTTAGAAAGTTCGGATAGTTCGAATCACTTGCTCAGGAAGTATTCCCACTCCCTTTCGACAATAAATTTCTCCCACTTCCTCTGCTTCTCCGCCCAGTTGGTGTTTGCTGGCTGTTCGCACAATGGTGGTCTAGGTTCGATGATGTGGCCTGCTCTGTTCTCTATCAAAAATTTGAACAGCAAGGTTGGAAAGGAGCACAAGAATTTTTCAGTGAAATCGGTGTAGAATTTCTCTTTGACAGTTTCCACCGACATTCGATCTTCAACTGCTTGCTCCTCACAGAAGTCGTCAACGATTTTCTCAAACCACTTTGACAAATTCGTTCATCCCCCTCGAAACAGTTTATCTAGCAACTGCTGTTCTTTAGTCGCATCCGGATTTCTCATCCAAAAGCTGCTTCAATAGTTGTGGCACTGATTCGACGAATTTTTCATGTGTCTCTGTGAAAAATCTTGCTTTGGCTTCAGCGACTGTTAATCTGTTTCTTCGTGCGTAATTTTGCAAGTAGTTCACAACTTTACGGTCCCACTAGTCCTTGATCTCCTGCTCTGGTATCATATGTGAACATATATTTTATACATGTACTACCAGCAACGAAACCAATGTTGTAATCTCACAGATCACATAAGGTTACCAATAATACATACTAAACATACATAACTATAAATCAGAGACAAGAGACAAGAACAGATAGGAAAATAGATTATATTATTGCAATGAGTTCATACAAGACAGAGAACTGAACTGAGTTCTTGTTTTGGCTCAACAGCCTAATATATACAATGTACAGACAGTTACAAAATAACTACCTGTCGGTTCGGTGAACCGACACGACTTTTAGTTAGCCGACCTAATCTTTCTAGTTAGTCGGCCGACCGACTTAGTCGGCTGATCGACTAATTTGGCCTATCGACTTAGTCGGCTGATCAACTAAGTCGGTCTTCGTTCAAGTCGACTTCGTCGACTTGCTCCTTCTACACACCCATTAGGTGTTCACCTTCTAGCTTAGTCTGACTATTACCAGAAAACATCTCAATTTATTCTGATCCATCTGATTCGAAACTTTTTTTTGACATATCCCAGGTCTCCTGCATACAAAAATTTATTCATTGGACTCCATTCTGAAGATCCCTCTTTCACACACTAGCATCCTAATCCAAAGTTTCAAATATTTTAGATATCAACCTCATGATCCTTGGAAAAATCCCCTTGTCGCTTCACTGTATGACTTTATCGTGTCGACTGCAATTTATGTGATATATCCTCCAAAAATACTATCAACCCAGAATTCGGCATCCCTATATATAGAATTGCTGACTCTTTTCATCCGCTAGATCAGTTGAGCTCGACTCCACTTTGTCAATTCTCTACCATGGAAATTTGTCTTCTTGGTTTCTAATTTTGACAACCACTCACGCAATACGATAGGAAATTCGCTAATGAAAATCTTATGAATATACGTATACAGGTATCACTCCAACCATTCAGTTGAGCTTAGTCATGAACCTTCATTTTCCTCCCATGCAAACTCTAGTGCTTTATAATCAAACCAATATTGAATTTTTAGCTCCGTCAAGTGCCAAAACATATCCCCGTCTGAATGATTCACAGTCCAGAAAACAAAACCGTTTGTTGGTTTTCTTTTGGTTGACCCAAGTTCATACCCTTTGTTCATCAACAAAACCCAATATATCGTCCCAACAGAGGAGAACTTCGTCAGCAACACCTGTGACACAGATGAAGTCTCACTCAAGATATCTTATGGGAACTTCCATAACCAGTTTTTTGTAATTATGTTGAGGATTTCCTCCTTACATCAATACCAGAGCACTCGACCAAAACCAAGAATTATACTTTTATTTTATATATTCATTCAATACAACCATCTATTGATCCGTCGACATGTATAATATCATCTAACATAAAGAATCAACACATATTTAATTAATTCAATGTGCGACACATAGTTATATAAGTTCATTCATCATAGAGTTTGTGCAACATATTCAAATCAGATCATTCACAATAGATATGCATTCAATAATAACATAGACATCAAACAAACACACAGACACAATATATAACATGGAAACCCATCCAGGAAAAAAACACGAAGGTGCTCTTCATCTGGCATGAGAATTAGTTTAACACCTTTGGTCTACGCACTCAGCTTGCAGACTCTTCTTTAGATATCCGTTACAATTCATACATTCTCTCCCATCTGATGCTCTCTGGTTTTGGTCTCTTTCTCTTCTCTTGTCTCATGAATGGTCACTAATTATCCACTTCTTTTTTCTCTTTATAACCACCCACACACAGCTTGGATCGATGCTTTTATAAGCATTTTCGCTTTTACACTTCTTGATTTCAACCATCTATTGACTCTCCACTGTCAGTCGATTGGCTGGATTTTTATTTTAATACATCTCAAAATAGGAACTATTGGCCTCAATTACAATCATGATTTATTACTAAAAGCAAGATTTTAGTCTAACTATCTCTTTTCCTAAAATAAGTCAAACTCTTCCTTTCGACTTGCATTACTCCTCTTCTGTCGCAACTCCTTCCATCGCGACTTTTCCTCGTCTTGCGACCGAAATATTCATCTTTCTAACCATTATTTTGGTTATCTTTTCTTATGGCCAACATTAACTTTTGCATGTATCTCTTTAGATAACTGATGCATGTTGATTAATGAGCATTAATCTCTTCTTTACTTAACCGATTACATTAATTAATAGTTCAACTGACTCAGGCACTAATTGAGGCATTCATATTTAACTGAAACTTTATAACTTGAGTTCAATTAGACATTTGCATGTGCAATTCGAATTTCTCTTTCTCTTTGTTTTTATCTCATTATCATTAAATAATTAATGCATGGTCCATATGTGTATTATTTATCCATCTTATCATATCATTCTTGGAATAATTATTCCATACATACTAATAATCATATATATTACCCCATGCGATATAATCATAAGTTAAAGCAATTCACTCTATGGGTAGCTAATCCCTAAAGGAGACTTATAGCACTCAATGACCATGAATAGCAATATATCACATAGTATAACCACATGACTTAATACAACTAAAGTCCATCTCTATAATTGGAGATTCATTCTCATAGGATACCATCTATGAGAATCATTAACTTGATACAACACAATTCTAGACTTGATATAACAAAAGTCCACAATCTTGATATAACACAAGACCAGTCTTGATACAACACAAGACTCCAATCTTGATACAACACAAGATCCCAGTACATGCATCCCACCTCAGTACACTAGGACATAGATAGGACTTCATAGAACATAATGTCTCGACTTGATACCACACAAGTCTCTAACTTGATACAACACAAGTATCAAAGAATGACTCCTGATGTTGTACAAATAACACTCCCTCTCAATTAGGGAGACATTCTCTGCTTTACTAGGAATTTCCCACCATACCAAGATTATCTCAGAAGTATCTCAACTTTGTTACTTATAGCGGCTTGTTCACAAATTTGCAATCTGCTCATCAATATCTATGTACTGAAATTTTATTTTTACATGACCATGACTTCAATGAAGTAAAAATTAATCTCAATGTGTTCTATCATAGCACAGGGTTTTTAAGAAGGATTGAATATTAACACCTAATAATTGTAGGCTTCAAGTCTTTCTCCCTATTAGGTAGTATCCCAAGCTACACTACTGCTCAGTAGGTACTACTATCCACAAAATACATTTAGCTTATGTAGTATTAACCGCAATACACATAGCTAATCCTAAGTTATATAATAGGTCTATTTTGTATCAAAATACAATGAAGAACCTATTCTAATGTACCTCAAAGGTATTAAAAAAAATGCTTATCCATGAGCATAAAAACACAAGAATTTTGTTAGGTACTTTAAGACACCAACCAACTACTTATTCAAAGTAGCATCATATGGATCCGATCCAAAATGAAGTTTCTCTAAACTAGAAATTATAGATTTCATATCCATCATAAACAACACATTAAATGTGTAATTGTCATGCAAAAATAAAAATATTTTCTTTTCTTTCAATTTTATAGCATGTGTTGACTTCAAGAATCTTCTATCATCTGAAGAAGTTCTTAGTGAGCTTTCCATTCTTTATGATGTTCTTCAAGGCCTAATCACTTTTATAATGATTTCATATCACAATACCCCACATAACCAATTGTATGGCTATATAACCTCTCCATGAGGTTTAACTGTTCTCTAACAATCTATACTATAACTCTTCTTGAGTATCTAATAGTCTCCAAGACATTGACCATATCTCTCCTCGTGTGGATTTTTTCGACAAGATATAACAACCCTTGACTTCCTGAGTCATGTATCATGACTAAATAGTTTGGGGAATTTTAAATACTAATTCCTGTGAAGATATGTTAATACTCCCTCTTCAACTAAAGGAGATTTTTAATATATACCAAGCTTGTTCTGGACAAAGGGCTAGTAAATATGCTGACAATTCTGCTCATCTGTGGATATGTACAGGATTTACACAACTCCTTTCTACTCCATGTCTCGGGTATAAATGACTAGGAACTTTGCAAAGTTTTATTGCTTTATAATATTCTCTATCTGGAGAAACATATTTGATGTGATCTTTCTCAATCACTGTACTAGGCACAGTCCATATGCCTGTGAAACTTACTTTCGCTAATTGAGACATGTATGAATCCACATACTCTTGTACCAAGTAGGTAACAAAACACATGCTTTGTTGTGCATGTCTATGTACTGAGTGTAAATCATATAACTGATCCTGGGACCTTTGTAGGTATATCTAACATCTATGAAATCCTACAAATCTAAATAAGAATCAGATTTAAATTCATGTGTGTGGTCATGGACTTATAGTCTAATGTTCTTGAATCCTTTCAAGAACTCTACTGAACATTTTCCTTAATCAAAAGAAAAACCTTATCCAATGATTGTAACACCTTTGAAATTAAGAATCATCCAATATTCTTACATATAGATTCCTTTTGAATATGAGTACCATACATGGTTTCTACATGGCAGGAGGTTAATTTAACCAGTTCCATTGGTTTTTCCAAGAGATAGCAAATCTAGCTTCTCCCTCTCAACATCTAGGATGTGGGAATCATAAATTTGATTCCTCCATCACGAAGACTCATATTCCTCTATATCTAACACATGTATGAATATAATTAATATAAATAAATTACCTTCGAGAGTCTTTACATTTCCCATAATAGAATTAGGGCTTATATTATGTCTTCTTCCTAACAAACATAGGAACGTCTCGATTTGGTCTCTTTCAAGATCAACCATCAGAATGACTCCATATTCATGTCATTCTTTGCTTGTAGGTTAGGGCATAGGAATTTTTCCTACACTACAAAATATCATAATGGTTAGAACAATCTTATACTTATGAATATTATTCACATGAATATATATTGATAATAATTTAAACAGTTACGTACATATATTAATTGATTGTCTTAACATGCCTCATACTAATCTCATGCACTGATTTTCAACTTTATATTAGTCTTATATCAGTCCTATATCAGTCCCATATCAATACTTTTGAATATTAATGCATCCCCATATTCGTATAAAAAATCCACCCTTCTATTCATCAAGGTTTATGTAGTCTTGTGTTCATAACTCATAAACAATCATGCAACACTATATCTTATATCTCATTAAACAAATTATGAAGCATTATATCAGTCCTATATGAGTTTATATCAGTCATATCTAAGTCTATATATGTCTTATATCAGTCCTATATAAGTCTATATATGTCTAATATCATCCCTATATAATGTCTCATAATATGGACTTCCAGAGATATACAACATGCCAATAAAGACAGAAAGTAATGTATATGCTCAACGCAATTCCAAAGTCAAGGAATACATAACACTACATGCCAGTCATGAAACATATTTAAAAACCTTTAGATCTAATTTATAACATCATATAACAATCAAAATACAAAGTACTTATATTTTATTGATTTGTTTGGGATCCCTTTTGGTCTCTGCACCCTTGCGGAGAATATCAGAGTCCTTATTTATTCACTTGAATGGAAGAGATTCTTTGTAGTGAAAGGATTTCTCCCTTTCTTCATTCTTTATGTGAGGACAAGATTTTCGGTAGCCATGACATAGTCATCTTGATGGATTTGTAGTGTATTGGTCCGCAGCCATGATTGAGTAAGAAAAGTCAATTACTGGTCTTATGTCAGTTGTGAGATCATCTCTCTTTGCCTCTGGTACTAGATGGATTTCTAACAAAGTATTTTACCTATCACATCCTTCTAGCTTCATACTTTGGGGGGAATTATGTTGCACCTAAAATATCCATTGATTCCTGAGCACACTTCAAAACACCTGGTCAGGGATTATTTTGGTGACTTTTTCCCACTCTTGAGTAGGATGGCGCACTTTCTCACTTATGACAAAGCGTCGGCGAATGTTTCTTGTTGACATCAGGCACTGAATATTCCTTTACCATGTTCACAAGGAGCATCGGTTCCTTTACCCTCTATGTAAGAAGCGTCGACATAGTTAAAATGGGAAAAAGGGAATATTCAAGAAGCTTCCATACGAAAGTCCTCATGGAGGTCATTCCTATTAGATAGGGATAGGTGGAACTTGACCTCCTCACCCATAGAGATTATCCCCTATCCTTTTCTTAAATAATTCCATCCCATGTGCACCTCCCTTGGCCTATAAAAGAAGCCTTCATCAAGGGAGTGATGGGAGACCAAGAAGAGCATCCTTATCTTGTTGGATTGAAGTCTGGTATTCAGGAAAAGTTGAGTGAGTTTGTGTGTAAAGAGATTTGTGTGAGTGAGGAGTGTTGTAAGTCCATTGTGGAAGACAAAGTTGTCAACATCAAGGATTTGGTTGTATATTTACCTTCTTATTTGATTAATACAAAAGTGTTCCCATTTCCCATATTTGATTTGTTTTAATATCAGTCAGTTATTATTAGACTCCTTGATCACTAGCATAGATTGTTAATTAATATGGTTACTCTCATCTTATTGTCTTGTTTTCTTAATGCTTCTTTGCAAGCACCATATATTGCATGAAGAGCAGTGAGACGAAGACTAGAGCATTCAGATCTGAGGTATAAGAGTGATTTTATTTAAGTAGATTAATCATCTAGGGAAATGATATATTGTTGTGGTGTTTTGTTCTATACTTGTACCATACAGGATAGAGGAACAAGCAGTGTCTGGACCGGTTACAGAATTCCTACAAACAAAATTGGTGACCATACTGGGGATAGCTTGATCCAATCATGTCTGGGGAATATCCAGTCAGACCTGGGGCAAATCCAGTTAGATCTAAGATCTTTGGTAACATTCTCACTTGTAAAATTTTCATTCTCTTAACTCACTTTGATTATTAAGGTGAGTGATCCACCTTATTTTTTAATCAATTTTCCTACGTGAGAAGTTTTATTTAATTATGTATCAGTCCATCTTAGTCCTTATGATTTATTTGTAGATGATTGACCTTTTTCCATTTGAAAATCCATCGGTCCACCTGGGAAGATTTAATAGAGCATTGTCCCTCTCTTGCACCTACTACACCTTGGCACTAAGCATTGTTGGCTCCTTCATCCATATGACACAGAGCGCCATTGGTGCCTCTACTTAGTGAACACAGTGCATCATCCACCTCCTGGAACTCTAGTGTGACCATACACAGTGCGTTGAGGTAAGTTCAACACTACCTTAGAGTACGTATTTCACATTTTTTTCTTCTCTGAAGTTTGTTATGTAATTTTCTTGTTGTTTGCTTGTAGGATATTGGATTTTGGTAGCCTTATCTCACCTTTTGAGTTCATATTTAAGATTTTTCATCAATAAGGAATTTGTAGTGAAAAGGAATTGTGTATGATTTACAGTTTTGGATGCATGATTTGCTTAGTCCATTCTCTAAAAATTTTATTATGAAAAAAGAAGATCTGTAGCCTCTTTGAAATTAGTTCCTTTCAACTGTTTTATGTTCTTTTTTTTCAAAATCATATTAAAAAATACAACAAAAAAATTCAACTAGCTTGTCTTGTTTGCATGAGTAGTTAGGAAAATATTTATTTATGAGTGCTTAGGAAAAGTTCATTCCTGATTTCCATGAGTGCTTAGGCATGTAGATCTTTATGAGTTTTATTGAGAAAGTTTAGATTTTAATAGACATTAGAGGCTCTCCTTCCTTTCTCCTTTCATAGATTAGATAGGCTTAATGGTGAAAATCTTGTGTGTTTGAAAATTTGTCCTAGATCTTGAAGTTTGATTTATTGAAAGTAGCATGGCATCTTGTTTTTGAAAGAGAAAGATTTCTCCCCTACTCTAGTTAGCTTTCATTGAAGAAAAAGACTTGCATGACATATAGATTTTAAATTTGCATCTTGATATACATTTCACAAACATTCACTAACCATCAAGATAAAATCAACGGTAGCTTAGGTTAAAAAAAATTAGTAATTTGAGTGATAGGATAGAGACGTGTTCCGACATATTAAAACATAGGAGCTGTCATTTCATGCCTGCTCTACATCCCAGGGACTGTGTGGTTATTCCACATACTGTCAATATATCGAACGGCCTTTCACGTACCCTGGAGGTAGAAAGGTACTTCACGTAATCAATTGTATATCGAAAGGCCCCTTTCATACGGTTGTGCATTAGACAACACTAATATGGATTTGAGCTCCCACGTACCTTGAGTATATCGGGAGACACCTATAGGATACCTTAACCAACTAAGAAAATCCTTTTGGTTGTCTTGTTGGAACAATACACCAAGAACAACACTCGGGAAGCTACTACGCATGTGTCATCCAAGTAGTCTGGTATTTAGGCAAGGGTGCAGTCTCAATCCTCCTTGTCACGTTTTACTGTTGGACCCTGGGGTATATCACGAGTTGTGAAAACTTGACAATCCTAGTCAGGAATTGGCTATCATAAGCCCATCCCATCATTTATGTTTGCTTGTGGCCTTAGCTTGCTTATGTTTGTTTGTGTTTGTTTTCTTCTTTGTCCAGAAACCTAGAGTAGAAGGCCTCACCCAGCACCTTGGTTGACCTACCTATGAGGTGTTCTCGTAGGTTGTAGGGTTTACCACGTGACTCTCCTCCTATCATGGAAGGAAATGAAGGTAAAACCATGGACTAACCAGCTTATATTAATTCTTAAGTAGAAGGTGTTCCAATTACTAAAACTATGGAATAATTTTCTTCTTATGATAATCCCTTTGTCCAATAGCCTCCTACGGCTGATACATCCTTTCATTTTCAAATGGAAGATTAACCTGGTTCATCAGATTGGGTATTCGATCACCCATCAGATCACACTATAGGGACAGAATTTGATCCAAATGATCCTTTTTGGGGAACTTCCCTAGGGCAAGCCATTTATGAATATGGGACTAATGCAACTGAACTAGAGCCCTCTGTACTTGCTCCTCTAAGGAAAACCCCTAGAGACGCTCCATTAAATGCATAATTCTTCTAGAAATCTATTGAACATATACATAATATGGGAGAAAATTTAAGAAGGAGAATTTTTTCTCCTCTTCCCCACCTTTCAGGAACAACCCCACCTGGATATCATGCCCTTTCATCATCTCAAGTAGCTCATGTCTCAAGGTCACTGGCCCAAAACATGGTTACCCAAAATCCAAGTCAACCCTCCACCTCCATCGTGCCTAGTCAAAACTCTCCATCAATTTCCATTTCCTCAATAGTTTCTACATCTAGGGGGCATTCCCAAGCTCAAGTTGCTTTACCTACCAGGGGAACCATTTCTAGTATGGGGAAAAACCTACCAACAGGACCACCAGAAATAAATGCTCTGACTCCTAATACTAATATAGTTGTACCCTCTATTACACATAAATATCATCATCACCATGTGATGAGGTACCAAACATCAGTATTTTCCCTAAATCCCAAGTTGTGAAGTGCAAATACTAGCCCAGACTTCAATCTTGCATATGAAAATCCAACACCGCTTCTGCCCTTAAGTCAAGGAGCATTACCTTCTTCAGTAATGCTTACAATCTCTTTATAGTAGGTGGTTCCACAGCATTTACCTCTTGTTCAAGGCATGTTTATGCCCTGTCATCGCTCTTTCATAGTGGAGTAGAAGCGGTGTCATTGGTAAAAAGTGAAAAAGAGAGGTTTCCATGAAGCTTCTCGAAGGAAGGCTTCATGGCAACCTTATCCCTACACCTGAGGACCACTTGGACTCGAGATCCATCCTTTTGGGATCTCCTATCAACCTCACCCACCATTTACTCAACCATCCCTATCCTCCCAAGGCCTATAAAAGCAGGCTCATACCCCATGGTTGAGAGAGAGCAAAATTATGTTGTTGGATTGACATGCTGGCCTAAATCAGTAGGGTGAGCATAGGAGGAGAAAGTTGGAGCAACATTGGCATGTGAAGGAGCATATCAACACTAAGGCAAAGGTTGTAAACTTCATCTTCATCTTTTATGCAAAGTTGGTTCCTTTCCCGTAAAGTATGTTGTGTTATAATCATGTATTTTATTGTTGGATTCCTTAGTCACTGGCATAGATTTTGTGGTTTATATTTTGGTGCTTTTGATCTTGTTTGTTGGTTTCATGTGATTATGTAGGTACATACATGAAAATCCATCACCACAGGAAACAACTACACCACTCCATCAAAGAGACTCATTCCAAATCTCCACAACTTCTAGGGGAAGTCTTCCATCTCTGTTGTAACTCATTTGTTCTAGATCTGAACCATTTAGACTAGAGGAACAACTCTTTTCTGCAATAGGTGCAACATTCCTAGAAAACAAATCTGGTGAATCTACTGGGGAAGAGCTTTGAGTACATCTAATCTTCCTTCATCTTCAAACTCTTGTCCGAAATCCAAGCTCCAATCTTTCATTGGTCAGGTCTACTAGCTGATCTAGTGAGATCTTGCTTCAATTGATCAGATCTACTAGCTGATCTAGTGAGATCTTAGTTTGGTATTATCAGATATATTCATATTTGATTCATTCTTACCTTATGTACTTCATATTCCTATCAATTCATGATTTTTATGCCAGTATTACAGTAGCTAACTTTGTTTTTTTCGCCATTCTTTCGTTTTTTTACTTCTACAAGACACCGTGCATGCACAGAGGGATATAAGCGGTGCCACCCCTGTGTTCAGTTATCATTAAGCAGTGCCACCACCTATGTTCAGTTATCAGGAAGCGATGTTGAGCCAGACCGCTCTGTCACCAACCCTCGAGAAGCGGTGCCAGGTAGGCCCTTTTAAGACTTGTCATTTCAGAGTTTGGTATGTTTTTTTCTTTCAGTTCTGAATTTTTGAGCTTCTTTACAAAGACATGAGTAGTTAGATTCAAAATTTGGATGTGGTAAATGCTTGTTTTGTTGAAATCAAAAATCTAGGTAACACTCGTCATTTTGATTGCTTGTATGCTTGGTTTTCATTTTTGAAAGGAGTGCTTGGAAGCTTTGCTTAGTTAGATCTCTTCTTGTTGTTTGATAAGAATGAAAAGGAAGACTTCCTTGTTGGTTTTTGATTTCATTTTTTGTTAAAGTTTACGAAAGACTTCTTTTTGCTTTTTAAAAAAGAAATTTTTTAGTTGAGATTTGGTTTAATTCTGTTTGAAGACAAATTATTAGATCTATGACTAGCCTCATAATCTTTCAGATCTCCATTTTCTTCATTCTTTTTACACTCTTATCTCATCAAAAGAAAAATATATCATATTTTTAAGTTATATCTTTCCATTTTTTAAGAGAAAAATTGAAAAAGTACTTAGTATGCCTTTGAGTGTTTTTGTATTTCTTTTTAGGAAAAGTGATCTCACCCTATTTACTTGCTTTCAAAGATTAGATTAGAAGTGTCTTGCTTTTTTGTATTCTTGGAAATTTTTGTTTAGTTAGACTGTTTGGGAAAGTTTTGGTTTTAAAATGAAATTGAAAAAGAAAATACTCTCTCCTTCCCGTAAGTAGGCATGCTTTGAATGGTAAAGTGAAAAAAATTTCATATCATAATTGCATGGTTTTACTTTTCTATCATAACTTCATTCATTCACCTAACAGTTCAAATTAATGGTAGCTATTGGTTAAAAATCTTAGTAACTTGAGTGATAGGTTAGAGACGTGTTTCGGCGTTGTAAAACGTAAGAGCTGTTGTTTATTGCCTACATTGCAACCCGGGACCTGTGCAGTTCTTCCACGTATCGTCGGTATATAGAACATCCTTTCACATACCCTTGAGGTATATCGAAAGGTACTTCACGTACTCGATTGTATATCGGAAGGCCCCTTGTGAACGGTTGTGCATTAGACAGCACTACTACGGATTTGAACTCCCATGTACCTTGCGTATATCGGGAGGCCCTTCAAGGATTCCTGAGACCATCTGAGAAAATCCATTTTCATCGTCTTATTGGCACAATACACCGAGAACAGCACTCAGGGAGATTACTATGCACATGTCATCCAAGTAGTTAGGTATTCAGGTGAGGGATGGTAGATCCTCCTCATCGTGCTTTACTATTGGACCCTGCGGTATATAGCGAGTTGAAAAAACTTGACAATCCTAGTGAGGAACTAACTTCTTCAGCCCCTCTTGTCACTTAAGTTTGCTTATGGCCTGTATTTTTTGTATGAGAAGTTTTGTGTGATTTTTTCTAGTTTTCAAACCCTAGTGGTTTTAGTGACCATACAATCTGGTTTATTTTTCCTTGAGACAATCCAGAAGAAACCAGGGCTTACCACCCGACTTTCCACCTATCACAGGGGAGATCCCAATCGAATCCACAGATCAAGGAGTTGCAACTGACTCCCATGTGGAAGGAAGCACAGTTTTGGAAAGTGGAGAACAATTCACTAGTTATGTTAATCCCTTGGTCCAACATCCTCCTACGGCTGACACTTCCTTTCATTCTTCTATGGAAGGTCGTACCGATAGTCCTTTTGAAAATGAATATGGCCCTAATGCTCCTTTTTAAAGAACTTCTATGGGTCAAGCCCTTTCCAAATTTGCGGTTACTAGACCCTCTTTTGAGAACCCTCCTCCTGGTGAGGATAAGTATAGAAGGATCCAATATTCTCTTGATTGTGCTCACAATTTTCAAGTGAGAGTGGAAAGAATTGTTCCCTCACCCGTATCTCACAAAGAACCTATGCCGCCTCTTTTACCCCATCTTTCGGATCCTTGTCCTTCTCGATATCATACACTTGTCGAAAATTTGGCTCCTATTAATGATCTTCCACCTCATGGTGTGACTTCTCATAATCCAGGTCAAAACTCCAACCCTATAGTTTTAAATCCTAGGTCTATTTCTAGTCCTCCCATACCCTCTATAGTTGGGGGGAATCCTCAGCTCAAATGGTGTCAGTACATTCCAACACCGGGGGGTAACCCCTGATGCAAGTTACGTTATCTGTTAGTGGATTTTCTACTATTACTAGACATACTTCTGTTGTAGGACAAATCACAGTGGTTGTTCCTCCCACCCACACCAATATGGTAAACTCTTCGTCAAGTTCAGACCAACCCTTAGGGGAACAACCTGTATTTAACCAACCTTCTTTGGGTTATGGTTACCCAGGGAATCAACTACCTGTAGGAAATATGAACTATCAACCTACATCTATAGGAACTATGTATCTTGGAATCCCTTACCCTGGAAACATGTTTACATTGTGGGGGAAACCTAATTGGTCCTATATGCCAACCATGGGAGGAATACCTATTCATACTGCTGGAGGTTTTGAAGGGCCACCAAGCAGAGGCCCACCTAGTGGAGGTCCACCTTATGAAGGACCACTATCAAGAGGACCACCACCCAGAGGCCCACCTTTAGGAGGACCCCCACCTAGACGCCCACCTTTTGGAGGTCCACCACCTGAGGGTCCACCTCTTGGGGACCACCACATGGAGGTCCACAACTAACCGAAGTCCCTCCACCTCCAGGTGGCCCTCCTCTTGGATTTCCATCCCTTTGGGGAGGGTCTTCAGGAGGATCATCCACCCATATACTAGCCCAACATCCTATGTATTAGTCAACCTATGGTCCTACCGGTGTGCATATGCCTTATCAATACTACCAGTACGTCTAACCTAATCGACAACTTCCACTCCTAGAAACTTTGGAATTTCCTGATTTGTCCAAGTTGATTAATGATCCCATTCAGCACAACCCTTCGTGGCATACTATTCTAGTCAAGTTACCATGAGGCATTCCAAATTTTGATGGGAAGCAGGGAGATGATCCCAAAAATCATGTCATGGTGTTCCATCTGTGGTGTTCTTCCAACTCCTTGATGGATGACTCTATTCCTTCGAGACTCTTTCAGCACATTTTGATCGGTACGGTTGCGAAGTGGTATATTGAACTTCCACAACATTCATTTGTGGATTTTAGCTCATCAGCAACCATTTTTCTCACACACTTTTAGCTACCTATTAGTTATGAAATGGGTACAGACCTTTTGCCCTCACTCTGTCAAAATACCTCCATGCACATTTGAACCATATCCATGAGTGGAGAAGAAATAGGTGACTTATTAAAGCTCCCATCCTAGACCAACTGTTAGCTAATTGGTTCACGAAATCCTTGTTGCCTCCCATTTCTTGAGATGTGGCTCTGGGTGTGTTGTTACCGAAGAGAAGGCTATCAGTCACGCTCAGTATCTGTACTTGGTATATTCCCAATCTGGAACTATGTATGGCCTAATCCCTCAAGCTCCTCATCCCAACACGGACCCTGCTAAGACACCTGTAGAGACTCCCATTGACGGGGTTGTTGGTTCAACCCAACCCTTGTCAGCATCCAAACTAGCCAAGAAACCAAATTCTTCTGCTACTACTCCTTCAGCTACTATGGTTTTCACTGAGGTAAATCCTATCCAAAGTATGCAAACACCCAACAATAAGAAAAAAGGTATAGGAAACAATAAAAAACCTGGAAACCAACATGAGAATCCCAAGGCTACCACCTCAGAGAATGATAATAAAGGGAAGAGAAAGGCCAAGTACCCTTGCTTGTTATGTGGCGGTGATCACTTCACAAAGGAGTGCCCTTTTCGTGAAGAGATTATTAAGTTTCTGGAAAGTAACCTCACCCCAGCGGTGCTAACCGATCCCTTCCTGTCTGCTTCACTGTATGAATTTGTCGTGTCGACTACAATTTATGTGATATATCCTTCAAAAATACTATCAACCTAAAAGTCGGCATCCCTATATATAGGATTGCTGACTCTTTTCAACCACTAGATCAATTGAATTGCACTCCACTTTCTTAGTTCTCTGCCATGGAAATTTGTCTTCTTGGTTGCTAACTTTGACAACCACTCATGCAATATGATAGGAAATTCGCTAAAGAAAATCTTATGAATATTTGTATATAGGTATCGTTCCAACCATTCAGTCGAGCTTAGTTGTGATCCTTCATTTTTCTCTTATGCAAACTCTAGTGCTTTAGACTCAACCCAATCTTGAATTTTTGGCTTCGTCGGGTGCCAAAACATATCCCTGTCAGAATGATTCACAGTCCAGACAACAAAACCATTTGTTGGTTTGATTTTGGTCAACCCAATTTCATACCCTTTGTTCATCAACAAAACCCAATATCTTGGCCCAAGAAAGGAGAACTTCGTTGGCAACACCTGCGATGCAGATGAAGTCTCACCCGAGATATCTTATGGGAACTTCCAGAACCAAGTTTTTGTAGTTATGTTGAGGATTTCCTCCTTACATCAATATCAGATCACTCGACCAGAACCGGGAATTACACTTTTGTTTTATATATTCATTCAAGACAACCATCTATTAAACCGTCGACATGTATAATATCATCTAACATAAATAATCAACACATATTTAATTAATTCAATGTGCGACACATAGGTATATAAGTTCATTCATCAGAGAGTTTGTACGACATATTCAAATCAGCTCATTCATAAGAGATATGCATTCAATAATAACATAGACATCAAATAAACACACAGAGAAAAGATATAACATGGAAACCCATCTGAGAAAAAAACACAAAGGTTCTCTTCATCTAGCATGAGAATTGGTTTAGCACCTTTGGTTTATGCACTCAGCTTGCAGACTCTTCTTTAGATATTCATTGCAATTCATACATTCTCTCTCGTCTGATGTTCTCTGGTTTTGGTCTCTTTCTCTTCTCTCGTCTCATGAATGGTCACTAATGATCCACTTCTTTTTTCTCTTCAGAACCACCCACACACAGCATGGGTCGATGCTTTTATTATCTGTTATGCTTTTACACTTCTTGATTTCAACCATCTACTGACTCTCAACTGTCATTCGACAGGCTGGCTTTTTATTTTAATACATCTCAAAATAAGCACTATTGGCCTCAATTACAATAATGCTTTATTACTAAGAGAAAAAGTTTAGTCTAACTATCTCTTTTCCAAAAATAAGTTAAACTCTTCCTTTCAACTTGCGCTACTCCTCTTCTATCGTGGCTCCTTCCATCGCGATTTGTCCTTGTCTTGTGACCGAAATCTTCATCTTTCTAACCATTATTCTGGTTATTATTTCCTATGGCCAACATTACCTTTTGCATTGATATCTTTAGTTAACTTATGCATGTTGATTGATGAGCATTAAGCTCTTCTTTACTTAACCGATTACATTAATTAATAGTTCAATTGACTGAGGCATTCATATTTAACTGAAAATTTACAACTTGAGTTCACTCAAACATTTGCATGGGCAATTCGAATTTCTCTTTCTCTTTGTTTTTATCTCATCATCATTAAATAATTAATGCATGGTACATATGTGTATTATTTATCCATATTATCATATCATTCTCAAAAGAATTATTCCATACATACTAATAATCATATATATTACCCCATGCCATATAATCATATGTTAAAGCAATTCACTCTATGGGTAGCTAATCCCTAAAGGAGACTTATAGCACTCAGTGACCATGAATAGCAATATATCACCACGTGACTTAATACAACATAAGTCCATCTCCATTATTGAGATTCATTCTCATAGGGTACCATCTATGAGAATCATTGACTTGATACAACACAATTCTAGACTTCATATAACAAAATTCCACAGTCTTGATATAACACAAGACAAATCTTGATACAACACAAGACTCCAATCTTGATACAACACAAGATCCCAGTACATGCATCCCACCTCAATACATGAGGACGTAGATAGGACTTGATACAACATAATGTCTCGACTTGATACCACACAAGTCCCTAACTTGATACAACACAAGTCTCAAAGAATGACTCCTGATGTTGTACAAACAACACTCCCTCTCAATGAGGGAGACATTCTCTTCTTTACCAGGAATTTCCTTCCATACCAAGATTATCTAAGAAGTATCTCAACCTTTTTACTTATAGTGGCTTGTTCACAAATTTGCAATATGCTCATCAATATCTATGTACTGAAATTTTATTTTTACATGACCATGAATTCAATGAAGTAAAACTTAATCTCAATGCGTTCTATCATAGCACGGAGTTTTTGAGAAAGATTGGCTGTTAACACCTAATAATTGTAGGCTTCAAGTATTTCACCCTATTAGGTAGCATCCCAAGCCACACTACTCCTCGGTAGGTAGTACTATCCACAAAATACATTTAGCTTATGTAGTACTAACTGCAATACACATAGTTAATCCCAAGATATATTATAGGTCTATTATGTATCAAAATACAATAAAGAACCTATTCTAATGTACCTCAAATGTATTAAAAAAATTCTTATCCATGAGCATAAAAATACAATAGGTCTATTAGGTACTTTAAGAGACCAACCAACTACTTATTCAAGGTAGCATCATATGGATCCAATCCAGAATGTAGTTTGTCTAAACTAGAAACTATGGATTTCATATCCATCATAAACAACACATTAAATGTGTCATTGTCATGCAAAAAGAAAATATTTTCTTTTCTTTCAATTTTACAACATTTTTTGACTTCAAGAATCTTCTATCATCTAAAGAAGTTCTTAGTGAGCTTTCCATTCTCTATGATGTTCTTCAAGGCCTGGTCACTTTTATAGTGATTTAATATCATAATACCCCACATAACCAACTGTATGTCTATCTAACCTCTCCATGAGGCTTAACTGTTCTCTGACAATCTATATTATAACTCTTCTTGAGTATCTAATAGTCTCCAAGACATTGACCATGTCTTTGCTCGTGTGGATTTTCTCCACAAGATATAACAACCCCTAACTTCCTGATTCATGTATCATGACTAACTAGTTTGGGGAATTTTAACTACTAATGCCTGTGAAGAAATGTTAATACTCCCTCTTCAAATAAAGGAGGTGTTTAAACTATACCAAGCTTGTTCTGGACAAAGGCTTAGTAAATATGCCGACAATTCTGCACATCTGTGGATATGTACAGGAGTTACACAAGTCCTTTCTACGCCATGTATCGGGTATAACTGACTAGGAACTTTGTAAAGTTTTATTATTTTACAATATTCTCTATCTAGAGAAACATATTTGATGTGATATTTCTCAATCACTGTACTAGTCAGAATCCATATGTGTGCGAAACTTACTTTCGCTAATTAATACATGTCTAAATCCACATATTCATGTACCAAGTAGGTAACACAACACATACTTTGTTCTGCATGTCTATGTACTGAGTGTAAATCATATAACTGATCATAGGAACTTTGTAGGTATATCTAACATCTATGAAATCCTACAAATCTGAATAAGAATCGGATTTAACTTTATGTGTGTGGTCATGGACTTATAGTCTAATGTTCTTGAATCCTTTCAAGAACTCTACTAAAAAATTTCCTTAATCAAAAGAAAAACCTTATCCAATGATTTTTACACCTCTAAAATTAAGAATCATCCAAGATTATTACATATAGATTTCTTTTGAATATGAGTACCATACATGGTTTCTACATGGCAGGAGGTTAATTTAACCAATTCCATTGGTTTTTCCAGGAGCTAGCAAATCTAGCTTCTCCCTCTCAACATCTAGGAAGTGGGAATCATAAATTTGAGTCCTCCATCACGAAGACTCATATTCCTCTATATCTAACACATGTATGAATATAATTAATATAAATACATTACCTTCCGGAGTCTTTACATTTCCCATAATAGTAGTAGGGCTTCTATTATGTCTTCTTCCTAAGAAACATAGGAATGTCTCGATTTGGTCTCTTTCAAGATCAACCATCAGAATGACTCCATATTCATGTCATTCTTTGCTTGTAGGTTAGGGCATATGAGTTTTTTCTACACTACAAAATATGCTAATGGTTAGAACCATCTCATACTTATGAATATTATTCACACGAATATATATTGATAATAATTTACACAGTTATGTACATATATTAATCAATCTTAACATACATAATACTAATCTCATGCATTGATTTTCAACTTTATATTAGTCCTATATCAGTCCCATATCAGTCCTATATCAGTCCCATATCAATACTTTTGAATATTAATGCATCCCCATATTCGTATAAAATATCCATCCTTGTATTCATTAAGGTTTATGTAGTCTTGTGTTCATAACTTGTGAACAATCATGCAACAATATATCTTATATCTCATGAAACAAAATATGAAGCATTATATCAGTCCTATATGAGTTTATATCAGTCCTATAAAAGTATATATATGTCTTATATCAGTCCTATATAAGTCTATATCTGTCTTATATCATCCCTATATAATGTCTCATAATATGGACTTCCGAAGATATACAACATGGCAATAAAGATAGAAAGTAATGTATATGCTCAACACAATTCGAGAGTCGAGGTATACAGATCTCTACATGCCAGTCATGAAACATATTTAAAAATCTTTAGATCAAATTTATAACAGCATATAACAATCAAAATATAAAGTACTTATGTTTTATTGATTTGTGTGGGATCCCTCTTAATCTCTACACCCTTGCGGAGAATATCAGAGTCCTTCTTTATTCACTTGAATGGAAGAGATTATTTATAGTGAAAGGATTTATCCATTTCTTCATTCTTTCTATGAGGAGAAGATTTTAGGTAGCCATGACATAGTCATCTTCATGAATTTGCAGTGTATTGGTCCGCAGCCATGATTGAGTAAGAAAAATCAATTACTGGTCTTATGTCAGTTGTGAGATCATCTCTCTTTGCCTTGGGTACCAGATCGATTTCTAACAACGTATTTTACCTATCACATCCTTCTAGCTTCATACTTTGGGGGGCATTCTATTGCACCTAAAATATCCACTGATTCCTGAGCACCCTTCAAAACACTTGGTCAGGGATTCTTTTGGTGACATTTTCCACTCTTGAGTAGGATGGCACACTTTCTCACCTACGACAGAGCGTCGATGCCTGTTTCTTGTTGACATCAAGCATCGAATCTTCCTTTACCATGTTCACAAGGAGCGTCGCTGCCTTTACCCTCTATGTAAGAAGCATCAACATAGTGAAAATGGGAAAAAAGGAAGATTCGAGAAGATTCCATATGAAATCCCTCGTGGAGGTGGTTCCTATCAGCTAGGGAGAGGTGGCACTTGACCTCCTCACCCATAGGGATCATCCCCTATCCTTTTCCTAAAGAATTCCATCCCATGTGGACCTCCCTTGGCCTATAAAAGAAGCCTTCATGGAGGGAGTGAGGGGAGACCAAGAAGAGCATCCTTATCTTGTTGGATTGAAGTTTGGTATTGAGGCAATGTTGAGTGATTTTGTGTGTAAAGAGATTTGTGTGAGTGAGGAGTGTTGTAAGTCCATTGTGGAAGACAAAGCTGCAACATCAAAGCTTTGGTTGTAGCTTTACCTTCTTATTTGATTAATACAAAAGTGTTCCCCTTTCCCATATTTTATTTGTGTTAATATCAGTCAATTATTATTAGACTCCTTAATCACTAGAATAGATTGCTAATTTATCTCATTACTCTCATCTTGTTGTCATGTTTTTCTTAATGCTTCTTTGCAGGTACCATATATTGCATGAAGAGCAGTGAGACGAAGACTAGAGCATTCAGATCTGAGGTATAAGAGTGATTTTATTTAAGTAGATTAACCATCTAGGGAAATGATATATTGTTGTCGGGTTTTGTTCTATACTTGTACCATACAGGATAGAGGAACAAGCAGTGTCTGCACTGGTTGTTGAATTCCTACAAACAAAATTGGCGACCATATTGGGGATAGCTTAATCCAGTCAGATCTGGGGCAGATCTAGCTAGATCTAAGATCTTTGGTAACATTCTGACTTGTAAAATTTTCATTCTCTTAACTCACTTGGATTATTAAGGTGAGTGATCCACCTTAGTTTTTCATCAATTTTCCTATGTTTGAAGTTTTATTTAGTTTTGTATCACTCCAACTCAGTCCTTTTGATTTCTTTGTAGATGATTGGCCTTTTTCCATTTGAGAATCCACCGGCACACCTAGGAAGAATTAATAGAGTGTCGTCCCTCTCTGGCCCCTACTGCACCCTATCACTAAGCATCGTTGGTGCCTTCATCCATATGACACAGAGTGTCGTTGGCACCTCTATTCAGTGAACACAGTGTGTCGTCCACCTCCTAGCACTCTGGTGTGACCATACACAGTGTGCCAAGGTAAGTTCATCACTGCATTAGACTATGTATTTTCATGTTTTTTTCTTCTCTGAAGTTTGTTGTGTAATTTGCTTGTTGTTTGCTTGCTGGATCTTAGAGTTTGGTAGCCTGATCTCACCTTTTGAGTTCAAATTTAAGATTTTTCATCAATAAGGAATTTGTAGTGAAAAGGAATTGTGTATGATTTATAGTTTTGGATGCATGACTTGCTTAGTCCATTCTCTGAAAATTTTGTTGTGAAAAAAGAAGATCTGTAGCCTCTTTGAAATTAGTTCATTTCAACTGTTTTATGTTCTTTCTTTTTCAAAATCATATTAAAAAATACAAAAAAAAAGTCAGCTAGCTTGTCTTGTTTGCATGAATACTTAGGAAAATATTTCTTTAGAAATGCTTAGAAAAATTGTATTCCTCATTTGCATCAGTGCTTAGGCAAGTAGATACTTATGAGTTTGATTGAGAAAGTTTAGCTTTTAATAGACATTAGAGGCTCTCCTTCCTTTCTCCTTTCAGAGATTAGATAGGCTTAATGGTGAAAAGCTTGTGTGTTTGAAAAGTTGTCATAGATATTGAAGTTTGATTTATTGAAAGTAGCATGGCATCTTGTTTTTGAAAGAGAAAGATTTCTCCCCTAATCTAGTTAGCTTTCATTGAAGAAAAAGACTTGCATGACATATAGATTTTAAATTTGCATCTTGATATAAACTTCACAAACATTCACTAACCATCAAGATAAAATCAACGGTAGCTTAGGTTAAAAAAATTTATTAATTTGAGTGATAGGATAGAGACGTGTTCCGGCGTCTTAAAACATAGGAGCTGTCATTTCATACCTACACTGCATCCCAGGGACTATGTGGTTCTTCCACATACTGTCAGTATATCGAACGGCCTTTCATGTATCCTCGAGGTATATAGAAAGGTACTTCACGTAATCAATTGTATATCGAAAGGCCCCTTTCATACGATTGTGCATTAGACGACGCTAATACGGATTTGAGCTCCCATGTACCTTGAGTATACCGAGAGACCCCTATAGGATACCTTAACCAACTGAGAAAATCCTTTTGGTCATCTTGTTGGAACAATACACCGAGAACAACACTCGGGGAGCTACTACGCTTGTGACATCCAGGTAATCAGGTATTCAGGAAAGGGTGCGGTACCAATCCTCCTTGTCATGTTTTACTGTTGGACCTTGGGGTATATCGCGAGTTGTGACAACTTGAAAATCCTAGTGAGGAACCGGCTATCATAATCCCATCCTGTCATTTATGTTTGATTGTGGCCTTAGCTTGCATAGGTTTGTTTGTGCAAGTTTTCTTCTTTGTCCAGAAACCTAGAGTAGAAGGCCTTAGCTAGCACCCTGGTCTACCTACCTGTGAGGCGTTCTCGTAGTTTGCAGGGTTTTCCACATGGCTCTCCTCCTACCGTGGAAGGAAATGAAGGTGAAACCATGGACCAAACAGCTTCTGTTAATTCTCAAGTGGAAGGTGTTCCAATTACTGAAACTATGGAAGAATTTTCTTCTTATGATAATCCCTTGGTCCGACAGGCTCCTACGACTGATACATCCTTTCATTTTCCAATAGAAGGACAACCCGATTAATCAAATTGGGTAATCAATCACCAATCATATGACATTGTAGGGACAAAATTGGGTGCAAATGATCCTTTTTGGAGAACTTCCCTAGGGCAAGCCATTTCTGAATATGGGACTACTGCAACTGAACTAGAGCCCTATGTACTTACTTCTCTAAGGAAAACCCCTAGATATGCTCTGTCAAATGCATAATTCTTCCATAAATCTATCGAACGTATATGTAATATGGGAGAAAATTTAAGGAGGAGAAGTTTTTCTCCTCTTCCTCGGCTTTCAAGAACAACCCCACCTGCATATCATGCCCTTTTGTCATCTCAAGTATCTCGTGTCTCAAGGTCACCAGCCCCAAACATGGTTACTCAAAATCCAGGTCAACCCTCTACCTCCATTCTTCCTAGTCAAAACTCTCCATCAGTTTCCATTTCCCTGATATTTTCTACATCTAGGGGGCATTCCGAAGCTCAAGTTGATTCACCCTTTGGGGGAACCGCTTCTAGCATGGGGAAAAACCTACCAATGGGACCACTAGAATAAAATACTCCTACTCCTAATACCAATACAATTGTACCCTCTGTTACACATATATCTCATCATCATCATGTGATGAGGTCCCAAACATCAGTATTTTCCCTAAATCCCAAGTTGTGAAGTGAAAATACTGGCCTAAACTTCAATATTGCATATTAAAATCCAGCATTGCTTCTACCCTTAAGTCAATGAGCATTACCTTCTTGAGTAATTCCTACAGTCTCTTGACAGTAGGTGGTTCCACCACCTTTACCTCTTGTTCAAGGCACAGTTCTTCCTTGTCACCGCTCTGTCATAGTGGAGTTGAAGTGGTGCCCTTAGTAAAAAGTGAAAAACAAAGGTTTCCACAAAGCTTCTCAAAGGAAGGATCTACGACACCCTTATCCCCACACCTGAATACCACTTGGACTTGAGAACCATCCTTTTGGATCTCCTAACCACCTCACCCACCATTGACTCAACCATCCCTGTCCTCCCAAGGCCTATAAAAGCAGGCTCATACCCCATGCTTGAGAGAGAGCAACGTTATGTTGTTGTATTGACATTCTGGCCTAAATTAGTAGGGTGAGCATAGGAGGAGCAAGTTGGAGCTTTTGGGGACAAGACATTGGCATCTGAAGGATCATATCAACACCAAGGCAAAGGTTGTAAACTTCTTCTTCATCTTTTATGCAAAGTTGGTTCCTTTCCCGTAAAGTATGTTGCGCTATAATCATGTATTTTATTGTTGGATTCCTTAGTCACTGGTGAAGATTTTGTGGTTTCAATTCTGGTGCTTTTGATCTTGTTTGTTGGTTTCATGTGATTATGCAGGTACATCCGTGAAAATCTATCACCACAGGAAACTACTACACCACTCCATAAAAGAGACTCATTCCATATCTCCACAACTTCTAGGGGAAGTCTTCCATCTCTATTGTAACTCATTTATTCTAGATCTGAATCATTCATACTAGAGGAACAGCTCTTGTCCACAAGAGGTACAATATTCCCAGCAACAAATATGGCAACTCCACTGGGGAAGAGCTTTCAGTACATCTGATCTTCCTTGGTCTTCAAACTCTTGTCCGAAATCCAAGCTCTAATATTTCATTGGTCAGATCTACTTGCTGATCTAGTGAGATCTTGCTTTAGTTGATCAGATCTACTAGTTGATCTAGTGATATTTTGGTTTGGTATTATCAGATCTGTTCATATCTGAGTCATTATAACCTTATGTACTTCATATTCATGTTAATTCATGATTGTGTGCCAGTATTACAGTAGCTAACTTTGCTTTTTTTGCCATTCTTTTCTTTTTTGACTTCTACAGGACACCGTACATGCACAATGGGATATAAGCAGTGCCACCGCCTATGTTCAGTTATCAGTAAGCGGTTCTACCTCCTGTGTTCAGTTGTCAAGAAGCGATGCTGAGCCAAACCACTCCATCACCAACCCTCGAGAAGCGATGCCAGGCAGGCCCTTTTAAGACTTGTCATTTCAGAGTTTGGTTTGCTTTCTTCTTTCATTTCTAAATGTTTAGGCTTCTTTACAGAGATCTAAGTAGTTAGATTCAAAATATAGATGTGGTAAATGCTTGTTTTGTTGAAATCAAAAAGCTAGGTAACACTCGTCATTTTGATTACTTGTATGCTTGGTTTTCATTTTCGAAAGGAATGCTTGGAGGCTTTGCTTAGTTAGATCTCTTCTTGTTGTTTGATAAGAATGAAAAGGAAGACTTGCCTGTTGGTTTTTGCTTTCATTTTTCATTAAAGTTTACGAAAGACTTATTTTTGCTTTTTGAAAAAGAAATTTTTGAGTTGATATTTGGTTTAATTTTGTTTGAAGACAATTTATTGGATCTCTGACTAGCCTCATAAGCTTTCAGATCTCCATTTTCTTCTTTATTTTTACACTCTTATCTCAACAAAAGAAAAATATATCATATTTTTAAGTTAAAGCTTTCCATTGTTTAAGAGAAAATTTGAAAAAGTACTTAGTATGCCTTTGAGTGTTTTTGTCTTTCTTTTTAGGAAAAGAGATCTCACCCTATTTGCTTGCTTTCAAAGATTAGATTAGAAGTGTCTTGCTTGTTTGTATTCTCGGAAAGTTTTTTCTAGTTAGACTGTTTTGGAAAGTTATGGTTTTAAAAGAAATTAAAAAAGAAAATACTCTCTCCTTCCCATAAGTAGGCATGCTTTGAATGGTAAAGTGAAAAATTTTGCATATCATAATTGCATAGTTTTACTTTTCTTTCATAACTCCATGCATTTGCCTAACTGTTCAACTTAAAATTAATGGTAGCTATAGGTTAAAAATATTAGTAACTTGAGTGATAGGTTAGAGACGTGTTTCGATGGCGTAAAACATAGGAGCTGTTGTTTATTGCCTGCACTGCAACCCATGACCTACGCGGTTCTTCCACCTACTATCGGTATATATAACGGCCTTTCGTGTACCCTTGAGGTATATCGAAAGGTACTTCGTGTACTTGATTGTATATCGGGAGTCCCATTATGAATGGTTATGCATTAGACAACACTACTACAGATTTTAACCCCCACGCACCTTGCGTATATCAGGAGGCCCTTCTAGGATTCCTGAGACCATCTGAGCAAATCCGTTTTGGTTGTCTTGTTGGAAAAATACACCGAGAACAACTGTCAGGGAGATTAATACGCACGTGCCCTCCAGGTAGTCAGGTATTCAGGTGAGGGATGGTTTATCCTCCTCATCGCGCTTTACTATTATACCCTGTGGTATATATCGAGTTGCAAAAACTTGACAATCCTAGTGAGGAATTGGCTTGTTCAACCCCTCTTGTCACTTAAGTTTGCTTGTGGCCTGTAGTTTGTGTAGGAGAAGTTTTGCGTGATTTTTTCTAGTTTTGAAACCCTAGGTTAGGTTTTAGTGACCATACAATCTGGTGGAGTTTTTTTTGAGACAATCCAGAAGAAACCAGGGCTTACCACCCGACTTTCCACCTGCCACAGGAGAGATCCCAATGGAATCCATAGATCAAGGAGCTGCAACTGACTCCCATGTGGAAGGAAGCACAGTTGTGGAAAGCGGAGAATAATTCACTGCTTACGTTAATCCCTTGCTCCAACAAACTCCTACGACTGATACTTCCTTTCATTCTTCAATGGAAGGTTGTACCGATAGTCCTATTGAAACTGGATATGGCCCTAATGCTCCTTTTTGGAGAGCTTCTATGGGTCAAGCATCTTATGAATTTGGGATTACTAGACCCTCTTTTGAGAACCCTCCTCCTGGTGAGGATGAGTATAGAAGGATCCAAGCTTCTCTTGATCACGCTCACAATTTTCAAGAGAGAGTGGAAAGAATTATTCCCTCGCCCGTATATCACAAAGAACCTATATCGACTCTTTTACCCCATCTTTTGGATCCTTGTCCTTATCGATATCATACACTTGTCGAAACTTTGGCTCCTATTGATGATCTTCCACCTCATGGTGTGACTTCTCATAATCCAGGTCAAACCTCCAACCCTACAGTTTTAAATACTAGGTCTGTTTCTAGCGCTCCCATAGCCTCTGTAGCTGGGGGGAATTCCTCAGCTCAAATGATGTCAGTACATTCCAACACTGGGGGGAAACTCTCGATGCAAGTTACATCATCTGTTAGTCTAGTTTCTACTAGTACTAGATAGACTTTTGTTGTAGGACAACCCACAGTGGTTGTTCCTCCCACCCACACCAATATGGTAAACCCTTCGTCAAGTTCAGGCCAACCCTTAGGGGCACAACCTGCAATTAACCAACCTTCTTAGGGTTATGGTTACCCAGGGAATCAACTACCTATAGGAAATATGAACTATCAACCTACATCTACAGGAACTATGTATCCTGGAATCCCTTACCCTGGAAACACATTTACATTGTGGGGGAAACCTAATTGGTCGCACATTCCAACCATGGGAGGAATACCTATTCATACTACTGGAGGTTCTGGAGGGCCATTAAGCAGAGGACCTCCATCAAGAGGACCACCACCTGAAGGCCCACCACCTAGAGGCCCACCTTTAGGAGGACCACCACCCGAAGGCCCACCTTTTGGAGGTCCACCACCCGGGGGTCCACCTTATAGGGGATCACCACCTGGAGGTCCACCACCACCCAGAGGCCCGCCACTTCTAGGTGTACCTCTTCCTAGAGATCCATCCCTTTTGGGAGGGTCTTGGGGAGGATCATCCGCCCATATACCAGCCCAACAGCCTGTGTATCGGTCAACCTATGGTCTTGGTGGTGTGCATATGCCTTATCAATACTACCAGTATGTCTAGACTAATCGACAACTTCCATTCCTAGAAACTTTGGACTTTCCCAATTTGTCCAAGTTGATTAATGATCCCATTCAGCACAACCCTTCGTGGCTTGCTATTCCAGTAAAGTTACCATCAGGCATTCCAAAGTTTGATGGGAAGCAGGGAGATGATCCCAAAAATCATGTCATGACATTCCATCTATGGTGTTCTTCCAACTCCTTAATGGATGACTCTATTTGTTTGAGACTCTTTTAGTGCACTTTGATCGATACAGTCGCAAAGTGGTATATTGAAATTCCACAACATTCATTTGTGGATTTTAGCTCATTGGCAACCGTTTTTCTCACACACTTTCAGCTACATATTCGTTATGAAATGAGTACGGACCTTTTGACCTCACTCCGTCAAAATACCTTCACACACATTTTGAACCATATCCATGAGTGGAGAAGGTGGAGACGACTTATTAAAGCTCCCTTCCTGGACCAACTGTTAGCTTATTGGTTCCTGAAATCCTTGTTGCCTCCTATTTCCCTATATGTGACTATGGGTGGTGTTGTTACCAAAGAGTAGGATATCAGTCACGCTCAGTATCCGGACTTGGTATATTCCCAATCTGAAACTATGTATGGCCTAATCCCTCAAGCTCCTTGTCCCAGCACGTACCCTTCTAAGCCACCTGTAGAGACTCCCGTTGAGGGTTTGTTGGTTCAATCCAGCCCTAGTCAGCAGCCAAACATGCCAAGAAACCCAATGCTTCTACTACTACTCCTTCAACTCCTATGGTTTCTGTCGAGGTAAATACTATCCAAAGTATGAAAACACCCGACAATAAGAAAAAAGGTAAAGGAAAAAATAAAAAACATAGAAACTAACAGGAGAATCCAAAGGCTACGGCCTCAAAGAATGATAATAAAGGGAAGAGAAAGGACAAGTACACTTGCTTGTTATGTGGCGGTGATCACTTCATGAAGGAGTGCCCTCATCGTGAAGAGATTATTAAGTTTCTGGAAAGTAACCCCACCCCAGCAGTGCTAATCGATCCATTCCCGTCTACTTTATTGTATGACTTTATCGTGTTGACTGCAATTTATGTGATATATCCTCCAAAAATCATATCAACCTAGAATTCAGCATCCCTATATATAGGATTGGTGACTCTTTTCAGCCACTAGATCAGTTGATTTGGACTCCACTTTGTCAGTTCTCTACCATGGAAATTTGTCTTCTTGGTTGCTAACTTTGACAACCACTCATGCAATACGATAGGAAATTCGCTAAAGAAAATCTTATGAATATTTGTATATAGGTAATGCTCCAACCATTCAGTCGAGCTTAGTCGTGATCCTTCATTTTCCTCCCATGCAAACTCTAGTGCTTTATAATCAACCCAATATTGAATTTTTGGCTTCGACAGGTGCCAAAACATATCCCTGTCAGAATGATTCATAGTCTAGACAACAAAACCATTTGTTGGTTTTATATTGGTCGACCCAAGTTCATACCCTTTGTTCATCAACAAAACCCAATATATCAGCCTGATAAAAGAGAACTTCGTCGGCAACACCTATGACGTAGATGAATTCTCACCCGAGATATCTTATGGGAACTTCCAGAACCAGATTTCTGTAGTTATGTCTAGGATTTCCTCCTTACATCAATATCAGATCACTTGACCAAAATCAGGAATTATAATTTTGTTGTATGTATTCATTCAAGACAACCATCTATTGATCCGTCGACATGTATAATATCATCTAACATAAAGAATCAACACATATTTAATTAATTCAATGTGAAACACATAGGTATATAAGTTCATTCATCATAGAGTTTGTACGACATATTCAAATCAGCTCATTCACAATAGATATGCGTTCAATAATAACATAGACATCAAACAAACACATAGAGACAATATATAACATGGAAACCCATCCAAGAAAAAAACACAAAGGTGCTCTTCATTTGACATGAGAATTGGTTTAGCACCTTTGGTCTACGCACTCAGCTTGCAAAGTCTTCTTTAGATATTTTTTACAATTCATACATTCTATCTCGTTTGATGCTCTCTGTTTTCGGTCTCTTTCTCTTCTCTCATCTCATGAATGGTCACTAATGATCCACTTTTTTTTTCTCTTCTAAACCACCCACACGTAGTTTGGGTCGATGCTTTTCTAAGCTTTTCTGTTTTTACACTTCTTGATTTCAACCATCTACTGACTCTCAATTGTCAGTCGACAGGCTGGTTTTTATTTTAATACATCTCAAAATAGGCACTATTAGCCTAAATTACAATCATGCTTTATTACTAAGAGCAATATTTTAGTCTAACTATCTCTTTTCCAAAAATAAGTCAAACTCTTCCTTTCAACTTGCATTACTCCTCTTATGTCGCGTCTCCTTCCATAGTGACTTTTCCTAACCATTATTATGGTTATCTTTTCCTATGGCCAACATTAACTTTTGCATTGATCTCTTTAGTTAACTTATGCATGTTGATTGATGAGCATTAAGCTCTTCTTTACTTAACCCATTACATTAATTAATAGTTCAATTGGCTGAGGCACTAATTGAGGCATTCATATTTAACTGAAACTTTATAACTTGAGTTCATTCAGACATTTGCATGGGCAATTCAAATTTCTCTTTCTCTTTGTTTTTATCTCATTATCATTAAATAATTAATGCATGGTCCATATGTGTATTATTTATCCATCTTATCATATCATTGTCAGAATAATTATTCCATACATACTAATAATCATATATATTACCCCATGCCATATAATCATATGTTAAAGCAATTCACTCTATGAGTAGCTAATCCCTAAAGGAGACTTATAGCACTCAGTGACCATGAATAGAAATATATCACATAGTATAACCACATGACTTAATACAACATAAGTCCATCTCCATAATTGGAGATTCATTCTCATAGGGTACCATCTATGAGAATCATTGACTTGATACAACACAATTCTAGACTTGATATAACAAAAGTCCACAGTCTTGATATAACACAAGACCAGTCTTGATACAACACAAGACTCCAACCTTGATACAACACAAGATCCTAGTACATGCATCCCACCTCAATACACAAGGACGTATATAGGACTTGATACAACATAATGTCTCGACTTGATACCACACAAGTCCCTAAGTTGATACAACACAAGTATCAAAGAATGACTCCTGATGTTGTACAAACAACACTCCCTCTCAATGAGGGAGACATTCTTTGCTTTACCAGGAATTTCCTGTCATACCAAGATTATCTCAGAAGTATCTCAAATTTGTTACTTGTTCACAAATTTGCAATCTGCTCATCAATATCTATGTACTTGATCCAGGAGCATATTGGTGTCCACCCACCTATTCCACTTGGATATTGGTGGCCACCCATGGGGGACGAAAATAAAGACGAGGGCGTAGAAGATCCTATCAAAATGTTGCTTGAGGAGGCCCTTGAAAAACAAAGGAACGCGATGATGGATAACTTCGCCCAGATCCTTCAACGACTTCCCACTGGCGGCACATCTGCATCTAACAGCCACTCTGGAGGCGCAACCCCTTTTAAGGTACAAGTAAACTTTGACATACCCACATTTTATGGCCAAATAGATGCAGACGCCGTAGATATATGGTTGAATCTATTAGAAGGATATTTCTCAGTTCATGACTTTTCTGACTGAGAAAATATTACTTTTTCTCTACTTAAAGCTTCCCCCCATGTTAAGGACTGGTGGAAAACCTATTATGAGAGAAAGGATGAGGAGGAACCCTCTCTATTTTCGATCATACCCACTTGGAATTCTTTTCGAGATGCCATAAAGGGACAATATTATCCGGTGGGGAGCTATGAGGACAAGTACATACAATGGACTATGCTGCGGCAGCAAAGAGATCAAGATGTGCATGAGCTGACGAATCTGTTCTATACCCTGTGCACCAAGTTGGGTATCAAATATTCAGAGAAACATTTGGTGTTGAAGTACCACAGATGTCTGCATAGATAAATTTAGGAGGAAATGGAGTTCCTCGACATCTCCTCGCTTGGTATGGCATATCGGTATGCTGCCAAAATTGAGCAAAATTCAAACAGAAAAAGCGAGACTTTGGATCGATGAATCAGAAGCAAGGGAAAGGTGCCCCCAAACTATAGAACCAAGGACATAGCCAAGGCATGGCAACTCAAGAAAAATTTCCAAAGCCTCAAGCAAAGAGCAACACTGCAACGCTGAAGAAGGAAGTGGGAAAGTGGTGCGAGTTCCATAAGATCCCCACTCATAACACAAGTGAGTGTCGGGCCAAGCAGTCACCGGTGGCTGAGATAAAGGCTTGTAAATCAGATGCATACTCTAACACTGAATAAGAACCTGAGAAGGGGAATGACAAAGGAAAGAATATTATCGATGTAGAGCCCAACGCCGGCGTTGCTACCATGAAGATCCAAAAGGAAGAACCAAAATATTTAGAGGAGGAGGAGAGCCTTTTCCACTCCCAGATGTGGGTGAAGGGTTCCCCTCTACAGTTTATTGTTGACAGTGGGAGCCAAAAGAACCTGATTTCAGTAGAGGTCATGAAGCAGTTGGGTTTACCGACCACAGCACACCCGTAGTTGTACACCATCGGGTGGCTTCACCAAGGACAGGATCTCCGCGTCAGCCAGCAATGTTGCCTTCCCTACAGCATCAACACCTTCATCGATGAGGTATTATGTGATATTGCTCCTCTTGATGTTTTTGATGTATTATTAGGTCAACCATACTTATGGAAGCAACATGCTATGTATGAGTCCCAGCCTCTCGCTGTTATTATTACGTTGGGAAATAATTTGTACAGGATACCAGAGGTACCACCTCCTGCCACTATCTCTTTGGTTACTGTAAAACAATGCAATAAGCTCATTTCCAAAACGGGGAAGTTTGTTTTCTTGATGATCCGCCCTCATGAAAAGAATAATATCGTGGCCACAACCTCTAGACAGGGCCCCTCCGCACAGCAACAACAAATGGACAAGGTCATGGAGGAGTACCAGGACATATTCACCTCACCCACTGGGGTGCCTCTCCACTGTCAGGTTAAGCACCCCATCGATCTGAACCTAGGTGCGTCATTGCCTAATGGGTTGAGCTATCAAAACTCTATTCTAGAGAATGATGAAATCAAGAGGCAAATTCAGAAGCTACTGCAGAAGGGTCACATCCATCTAAATTCATTGCCCTGTGGGAGCCCGATGTTGGTACAGAAGAAGGATGGGACTTGGAGACTCTGTATTGACTATCGGGCACTGAACAAGATCACTGTCCAGAATAGGTACCCGATCCCATGGATTGATGACCTCCTGGACCAGCTTAAAGGGGTGAAATGTTTTAGCAAGATTGACTTAAAGTCCAGGTATCACCAAGTACCGATCGAACCAACCGATGTGTGGAAGACTGCCTTCAAAGCCAAGGAGGGCCTTTTCGAATGGTTGGTCATGCCTTTCGGGCTGACAAATGCTCCTGCAACCTTCATGAGACTAATGGATGACATCTTGCAGCCATTCACCAACTCATTTGTAGTAGTATACTTGGATGACATCCTGATCTTTAGCCAGACTTGGGAAGATCACCTCCACCACATCCGACAGGTCCTCCAAACATTGCGGCAGCACAAGTTGTGTGCCAATTTGGACAAGTGAACTTTTGGCATGACCCAGGTTTAGTATATGGGATACATTATTGATGAGTGTGAGGTACATGTGGATCCAACCAAGATCCAAGTCATTCGGGATTAGCCAGCCCCAACTACTCTAACAAAGCTTCGCAGCTTTCTGGGCCTTGCTAATTTCTACAGCATGTTCGTGTTGGGATTATCTCATATCACTTGGCCCTTGAGTCAAGTCACCAAGGGAGGAGAGAAAGCAAAATTATTTTGGTCAAAAACTCAGCAGAAGGCATTTGCAGAATTGAAACATCGCCTCTACTGTGCCCCAGTGCTCGCATTACCAAACTTGCAACAACCATTTGAGATCAAGACAGATGCCTCTGACTATGCTATTGGGCCAGCCCTTACTCAACAAGGGCATCCAGTGGCATATCATAGTGAGACACTATCTGACACAGTGCGAAAATATCCCACTTATGACAAAGAGATGTATTCCATTGTACAGGCTTGTCGACAATGGAAGCATTACATTTTGGGGAAGGAAATGATCATCCACATAGACCACCGACCCCTATAGTTCATACAGACACAAGGGAAGTTACAGAACGATTGCCATTAGAAGTGGTCCACATATCTACAACAGTTTCATTTGAACATAAAGTATAAGAAGGGAAGCACCAATAATGTTGCAGACTTCCTCAACCGACCATCGATCGTGGCGATAACCACCGTGCTCAACTCTTGTGGGCACGAGACTTCTGAGTGGCCGCTTCTCTACAAGAGCGATCTAGAATTCAGCCACACATACCAGACACTCTTGGAGGGAAACCAAGTTCCAAAATTTCACCTCTAGGATGTACTACTATGTCACATGGGACACCTTTGTGTTCCTTCAATCGAGCATGCCAAGATGATTTGGGAAGCACACTACAGTCGGGTCGCTAGGCATTTCGAGGTCAAGAAAATAGTGGCAGTACTGTAGAAGTATTTATATTGGTCGAACCTTTGACAGGACATCGGGAAGTACATCCGATCCTGCACTGCCTGCGCCATTTCCAAACCATCCATCAAGAAGCAAGGCCTCTATACTCCATTGCTTACCCCTAGTTGAACTTGGGAATCCATCTCCATGGATTACATGTCGGGCCTTCCTTCTACTAAGCATGGCAATGATTGTATTTTGTGGTCATTGACATATTCTCAAAGATGGCCATAATGGCTTCCTGGAAGAAGAATATCATAGCAGAAGCCACTACTAAACTCTTCTTTGAACGAGTGTGGGTACACTTTGGGATCCCATAGTCTATAATCTCATACTGAGACAGCAGGTTCCTTAGTACATTCTGGTCTAGCCTATGATCAATGCTAGACACCAAGCTCACAAAGTCCACAGCTTTCCATCCCCAGACTGATGGCCAAACAGAGGTTGTCAACAAGATGATCGTACACATTTTGCACATGTACAACTCAAAGCATCCACACACATGGGATGAGAGCCTCCCTTATGTACAACACAGCTATAACCAGGCCCTCCACAGCTCAACCAACCACAACCCCTTTCAGGTGGGCTTGGGATTCTAGCCACTATGTCCCATTGACATAGCCATGCCACTTGCAGCTACTCAAGATGATTTAGCTCATATCCAGTATGAATTTTCCAAGGCGAACAGCTTCATTGAGTTCATTCAGCACATTCGCCAATAGGTTCATGACATATTGGATAGATCCAATGCTAAGTACAAGCAGCGACATGATCAGCATCGGGTGCAACACAACTTCCAGGTGGGTGACAAAGTGTGGCTACATTTGCAGAAGGAGCGCCTCGCTGGACCCCACCGCAAGCTTCGCCCGCTCTGATATGGGACATACACCATCACTAAAGCTATTAGGTATAATTCCTTTGAGCTCAATATTCCACCATTCCTTGTTCTGCACCCAGTGTTCAATGTGGACCACCTTCGGCCCTACTTTCCACCTCTACTGGACACATCAGACGTGGCAGAACAACTCACCGACAGAGTTAAACCCCGACTGCATGGCACAAGCCACAATTGATAGGATTATGGACACATAGACCAAGAACACCCACCAGCAGAAGATCCAGCTATATCGAGTTGTCAAAGCAGGCCAACTCCTTCACCAGGGAAAGTGGCTCACCAGGGACCAAGTTCAGCATAATTTTTCTCATCTCATGGAGGAACTCAACGCAATGGGGACCATTGCTTCCTAAGGGGGGAGGAATGATCCAGGAGGATATTGGTGGCCACCCACCCATTCCACTTGGACCCCACCATTGCTTCTTTCAGTTTTCCAGTTTCCTTAATTGTAGCACAATTTACTATTTTTGGCAGTTTTCGGGTCCTAAACTTTCGGAGCCGTTTTGAGGCCCTAAATGATGTTTTCTTGGCATCGAATGGTCGGGAAAATATGAGTCTACTTTGGAATTCATATTTGTGATTTATGGATATAGTCCTTAAATAGATCTTTCTAACGATGTATCATGCGCATCAAATGGAGGTAGTATGCTAAAGTTACGACCCCGGGAAATTGATGTACCAAGTTACCCAACGGGGCCCACATTTTGGTGTTTCACCTCCTAGGGTTAGATTTTTGGATGTGTAGGGTTTACATTGTTTCTCAATAATATATAAGCCTTCAAGCCTCATTGCAACATAGAGTTCAGATGCATGTAGCTGCCACATATCTTCTCAGAGATAAGCTACCAGCACTCTGGCTAGTTTATTTCCATTATGTATGTAAACAAGTTTCAGTTATTGATTAATGAAATGAAGTGTTATTTCCACTACATATTTGTTTCTGTGGTTATTTGTGTATTCTGTTTGGTTCTCGCATTTATCCAGATCAGTACTGAAATTTTATTTTTACATGACCATGACTTCAATGAAGTAAAACCTAATCTCAATGTGTTCTATCATAGCACAAGCTTTTTAGAAAGATTGACTATTAACACCTAATAATTGTAGGCTTCAAGTCTTTCACCATATTAGGTAGCATCCCAAGATACACTACTCCTCAATAGGTAGTACTATCCACAAAATACATTTAGCTTATGTAGTACTAACTGCAATACACATAGCTAATCCCAAGTTATATAATAGGTCTAGTATGTATCAAAATACAATAAAGAACCTATTCTAATGTACCTGAAAGGTTTTAAAAAATATGGTTATCCATGAGCATAAAAATACAATAGGTCTGTTAGGTACTTTAAGAGACGAACCAACTACTTATTCAAAGTAGCATCATATGGATCTGATCCAGAATATAGTTTCTCTAAAATAGAAACTATGGATTTCATATCCATCATAAACAACACATTAAACGTGTAATTGTCATGCAAAAAGAAAATCTTTTCTTTTCTTTCAATTTTACAATATTTGTTGACTTCAAGAATCTTCTATCATCTAAAGAATTTCTTAGTGAGCTTTCCATTCTCTATGATGTTCTTCAAGGCCTGGTCACTTTTATAGTGATTTCATATCACAATACCCCACATAACCAATTGTATGGCTATCTGACCTCTCCATGAGGTTTACCTCTTCTCTGACAATCTATACTATAACTCTTCTTGAGTATCTAATAGTCTCCAAGACATTGACCGTGTGGATTTTATCCATAAGATATAACAACCCCTGACTTCCTGAGTCATGCATCATGACTAACTAGTTTGGGGAATTTAACTACTAATGCTTGTGAAGATATGTTAATACTCCCTCTTCAACTAAAGGAGACTTTCAAACTATACCAAGATTGTTCTGGACAAAGGGTTAGTAAATATGCTAACAATTCTGCTCATCTGTGGATATGTACAGGAGTTACACAACTCCTTTCTACGCCATGTCTCGGGTATAACTGACTAGGAAATTTGTAAAGTTTTATTGCTTTCCAATATTTTCTATCTAGAGAAACATCTTTGATGTGATCTTTCTCGATCACTGTACTAGTTAGAATCCATATGTCTATGAAACATACTTTCGCTAATTGAGACATGTCTGAATCCACATACTCTTATACCAAGTAAGTAACAAAACACATGTTTTGTTGTGCATGTCTATGTACTGACTGTAAATCATACAACTGATCATGGGACCTTTGTAGGCATATCTAACATCTATGAAATCCTACAAATCTGAATAAGAATCAGATTTAACTTCATGTGTGTGGTCATGGACTTATAATCTAATGCTCTTGAATCCTTTCAAGAACTCTACTGAACATTTTCCTTAATCAAAATAAAAACTTTATCCAATGATTGTTACACCTCTAAAATTAAGAATTGTCCAAGATTCTTACATATAGATTCCTTTTGAATATGAGTACCATACATGGTTTCTACATGGCAGGAGGTTAATTTAACTGGTTCCATTGGTTTTTCCACGAGCTAGCAAATCTAGCTACTCCCTCTCAACATCTAGGATGTGGGAATCATAAATTTGAGTCCTCCATCACGAAGACTCATATACCTCTATATCTAACACATGTATGAATATAATTAATATAAACACATTACCTTCGGGAGTCTTTACATTTCCCATAGTAGAATTAGGGCTTCTATTATGTCTTCTTCCTAAGCAACATAGGAACGTCTCAATTTCGTCTCTTTCCAGATCAACCATCAGAATGACTAAATATTCATGTCATTCTTTGCTTGTAGGTTAGGGCATATGAATTTTTCCTACAAGACAAAATATGCTAATGGTTAGAACCATCTCATACTTATGAATATTATTCACATGAATATATATTGATAATAATTTACACAATTATGTACATATATTAATCGATTGTTTTAACATACCTCATACTAATCTCATGCACTGATTTTAAACTTTATATTAGTCTTATATCAGTCCCATATCAGTCCTATATCAGTCCCATATCAATACTTTTGAATATTAATGCATCCCCATATTCGTATAAAAAATCCAGCCTTTTATTCATCAAGATTTATGTAGTCTTGTATCCATAACTCATGAACAATCATGCAACACTATATCTTATATCTCATGAAACAAATTATGAATCATTATATCAGTCCTATATGACTTTATATCAGTCCTATATATGTCTATATATGTCTTATATCAGTACTATATAAGTCTATATCTGTCTTATATCATCCCTATATAATGTCTCATAATATGGACTTCTAGAGATATACAACATTCCAATAAAGACAGAAAGTAATGTATATGCTCAACACAATTCCAAAGTCGAGGAATATAGATATCTACATGCCAATCATGAAACATATTTGAAAACCTTTAGATCTAATTTATAATAGCATATAACAATCAAAATATAAAGTACTTATATTTTATTAATTTGTGTGGGATCCCTCTTGTTCTCTGCACCCTTGCGGAGAATATCAGTCCTTCTTTATTCCTTGAATGGAAGATATTCTTTGTAGTGAAAGGATTTCTCTCTTTCTTCATTCTTTCTGTGAGAACAAGATTTTTGATAACCATGACATAATCATCTTCAAGGATTTGCAGTGTATTGGTCCGTAGCCATGATTGAGTAAGAAAAGTCAGTTACTGGTCTTATGTCAGTTGTGAGATCATATCTCTTTACCTCTAGTACCAGATCGTTGTCTAGCAAATTATTTTACCTACCACATCCTTCCAGCTTCATACTTTTGGGGGAATTCTATTGCACCTAAAATATCCATCGATGCCTGAGCACCCTTCGAAACACCTGGTCAGGGATTCTTTTGGTGAATTTTTCCCACTCTTGAGTAGGATGGCACACTTTCTCACTTATGATAGAGTGTCGATGCCTGTTGCTTGTTGACATCAGGCACCAAATATTTCTTTACCATGTTCACAAGGAGCGTTGGCATCTTTACCCTCTATGTAAGAAGCATCGACATAGTTAAAATGGGAAAAAGGGAAGATTCGAGAAGCTTCCATATGAAAGCCCTCGTGTAGGTGCTTCCTATCAGCTAGGGAGAGGTGGCACTCGACCTCCTCACCCATAGGGATCATCCCCTATCATTTTCCTAAAGAATACCATCCCATGTGGACCTCCCTTGGCCTATAAAAGAAGCCTTCATGCAGTAAGTGAGGGGAAACCAAGAAGAGCATCCTTATCTTGTAGGATTGAAGTCTAGTATTGAGGCAAAGTTGAGTGAGTTTGTGTGTAAAGAGATTTGTGTGAGTGAGGAGTGTTGTATGTCCATTGTGGAAGACATACTATCAACATCAAGGATTTGGTTGTAGATTTACCTTCTTATTTGATTAATACAAAAGTGTTCCCCTTTCCCATATTTTATTTGTGTTAATATCAGTCATTTATTATTACACTCCTTGATCACTAGCATAGATTGTTAATTTATCTGGTTACTCTCATCTTGTTGTCTTGTTTTCTTAATTCTTCTTTGCATGTACCATAGATTGCATGAAGAGCAGTGAGACGAAGACTAGAGCATTCAGATCTGAGGTATAAGAGTGATTTTATTTAAGTAGATTAACCATCTAGGGAAATGATATATTGTTGTGGTGTTTTGTTCTATACTTGTAGAATACACGATAGAGGAACAAGCAGTTTCTACACCGGTTGCAGAATTCCTACAAAAAAAATTGGTGACCATACTGGGGATAGCTTGATCCAGTTAGATCTGGGGCAGATCCAATTAGATCTAAGATCTTTGGTAACATTCTCCCTTGTAAAATTTTCATTCTCTTAACTCACTTGGATTATTAAGGTGAGTGATCCACCTTATTTTTTCATCAATTTGCCTATGTGTGAAGTTTTCTTTACTTTTGTATCAGTCCAGCTTAGTCCTTTTGATTTCTTTGTAGATGATTGGCCTTTTTCCATTTAAGAATCCAACGGCGCACCTGGGAATATTTAATAGAGTGTCCTCCCTCTCTGGCGCCTACTGCACCCTGGCACTAAGCGTTTTTGGTGCCTTCATCCATATGACATAGAGCATTTTTGGCGCCTCTACTCAGTGAACATAGTGCGTCGTCCACCTCTTGGCTCTCTGGTGTGACCATACACAGTGCGCCGAGGTAAGTTCATCACTTCCTTAGAGTACGTATTTTCACATTTTTTGCTTCTCTGAAGTTTGTTGTGTAATTTGCTTGTTGTTTGCTTGTTGGATCTTAGAGTTTGGTAACCTGATCTCACCTTTTGAGTTCAGATTTAATATTTTTCATCAATAAGGAATTTGTAGTGAAAAGGAATTGTGTATGATTTACAGTTTTGGATGCATGACTTGCTTAGTCCATTCTCTAAAAAAATGGTTGTGAAAAAAGAAGATCTATAACCTCTTTGAAATTAGTTCATTTCAATTGTTTTATGTTCTTTCTTTTTCAAAATCATATTAAAAAAATACAAAAAAAAAGTCAGCTAGCTTGTCTTGTTTGCATGAGTACTTAGGAAAATATTTCTTTATGAGTGCTTAGTAAAATTTTATTCCTCGTTTGCATGAGTGCTTAGGCAAGTAGATATTTATGAGTTTGATTGAGAAATTTTAGCTTTTAATAGACATTAGAGGCTCTCCTTCCTTTCTCCTTTCAGAGATTAGATAGGTTTAATGGTGAAAAGCTTGTGTGTTTGAAAATTTGTCATAGATATTGAAGTTTTATTTATTGAAAGTAGCATGGCATCTTGTTTTTGAAAGAGAGATTTCTCCCCTACTCTAGTTAGCTTTCATCGAAGAAAAAGACTTGCATGACATATAGATTTTAAATTTGCATCTTGATATAAACTTCACAAACATTCACTAACCATCAAGATAAAATCAACGGTAGCTTAGGTTAAAAAAAATTAGCAACTTGAGTGATAGGATAGAGACGTGTTTCGATGTCTTAAAACATAGGAGTTTTCATTTCATGCCTGCACTGCATCCCGAAGACTGTGTGTTTTTTCCACGTACTTTCAGTATATCGAATGGCCTTTCACATAACCTCGAGGTATATAAAAAGGTACTTCATGTAATCAATTGCATATCGGAAGGCCCCTTTCATATGGATTTGCATTAAACAACACTAATACAGATTTGAGCTCCCACATACCTTGAGTATATCAGAAGACCCCTATAGGATACCTTAACCAACTAAGAAAATCCTTTTGGTCATCTTGTTGGAACAATACACCAAGAACAACACTCGTGGAGCTAAAATGCACGTGTCGTCAAGGTAATCGGGTATTCAGGAAAGGTTGCGGTCCTAGTACTCCTTGTCGTGTTTTACTGTTAGACCCTAGGGTATATCGTGAGTTGTGACAACTTGAAAATACCAGTGAGGAAACAACTTTCATAAGCCCATCCTGTCATTTATGTTTTCTTGTCCCCTTAGCTTGCATAGGTTTATTTGTGTGTGTTTTCTTCTTTGTCTAGAAACCTAAAGTAGAAGGCCTCACACAGCACCCTGGTTGACCTACCTACGAGACGTTCTCGTAGGTTGCAGGGTTTACCACCTAACTCTCCTCATGCTATGGAAGGAAATGGAGGTGAAACCATGGACCAACCAGCTTCTGGTAATTCTCAAGTAGAAGGTGTTCCAATTACTAAAATTATGGAACAATTTTCTTCTTATGATAATCCCTTGGTCCAACAGCCTCCAACAGCTGATACATCCTATCATTTTCAAACAGAAGGTCAACCCAGTTCATTAGATTGGGTATTCAATCACCCATCAGATGGAAGAATATGGTCCAAATGATCCTTTTTGGAGAACTTCCCTAGGGCAAGCAATTTCTAAATATGGGACTACTGCAACTTAACAAGAGCCCTCCGTACTTACTCCTCTAAGGCAAACCCCTAGAGACGTCCAAAAAATGCATAATTCTTCTAGAAATCTATCGAGTGTATACGTAATATGGGATAAAATTTAAGAAGGAGAAGTTTTTCTCCTCTTCCCCTCCTTTTAGAAACAACCCCACCTAGATATCATGCCCTTTCGGCATCTCAAGTAGCTCGTGTCTCAAGGTCACCAACCCAAAACGTGGTTACTAAAAATCCAGGTCAACCCTCCACCTCCATCCTGCCTAGTCAAAACTCTCCATGAGTTTCCATTTCCCTGATAGTTTCTACATCTAGGGGGAATTCTCAAGCTCTAGTTTCTTTACCTACCGAGGGAACCGTTTCTAGCATGGGGAAAAACCTACGAATGAGACCACCAGCAGTAAATACTCCTTCTCCTAATACCAATATAGTTGTACCCATTGTTACACATAAATATCGTCATCATCATGTGACAAGGTCCCAGACATCAGTATTTTCCCTAAATCCCAAGTTGTGAAGTGAAAATAGTGGCCCAGACTTCAATATTGCATATGAAAATCCAGCACTGCTTATGCCCTTAAGTCAAGGAGAGTTACCTTCTTTAGTAATGCCTACAGTCTCTTGACAGTAGGCGGTTACACCACCTTTACCTCTTGTTCAAGGCGCGGTTCCGCCCTGTCACTACTCTTTCATAGTGGAGTAGAAGCGGTGCCATTGGTAAAAAGTGAAAAAGAGAGGTTTCCATGAAGCTTCTCGAAGGAAGGCTTTGTGGCACCCTTCTCCCTACACCTAAGGACTACTTGGACTTGAGAACCATCATTTTGGATCTCCTAACCACCTCACCCACCAATTACTCAACCATCCCTGTCCTTCTAAGGCCTATAAAAGCAAGCTCATACCCCATGCTTGAGAGAGAGCAAAGTTATGTTGTTGCATTGACATTCTGGCCTAAATTAGTAGGGTGAGCATAGGAGGAGCAAGTTGGAGCTTTTGGGGACAAGACATTTGCATATGAAGGATCATATCAACACTAAGTCGAAGGTTGTAAACTTCTTCTTCATCTTTTATACAAAGTTGGTTCCTTTCCCGTAAAGTACGTTGCGCTATAATCATGTATTTTAATGTTGGATTCCTTAGTCACTGGGATAGATTTTGTGGTTTATATTCTGGTGCTTTTGATCTTGTTTGTTGGTTTCATGTGATTATGTAGTTACATCCATGAAAATCCATCACCACAGGAAACTACTACACCACTCCATCAAAGATACTCATTCCAGATCTCCACAACTTCTAGGGGAAGTCTTCCATCTCTGTTGTAACTCATTTGTTCTAGATCTGAACCATTCATACTAGAGGAACAACTCTTGTCTGCAAGAGGTATAATATTCCTAGCAACAAATCTGGCGACTCCATTGGGGAAGATCTTTCAGTACATCTGATCTTCCTTGGTCTTCAAACTCTTGTATGAAATCCAAGCTCCAATATTTCATTGGTCAAACCTACTAGCTGATCTAGTGAGATATTGCTTCAGTTGTTCAGATCTACTAGCTGATCTAGTGATATCTCGGTTTGGTATTATCAGATCTGTTCATATCTGAGTCATTATTACCTTATGTACTTCATATTCCTGTTAATTCATGATTTTTATGCCAGTATTACAGTAGCTAACTTTTCTTTTTTCGCCATTCTTTTATTTTTTGACTTCTACAGGACACCGCACATGCACAATGGGATATAAGCGGTGCCACCGCCTGTGTCCAGTTATCAGTAAGCGGTGCCACTGCCTATGTTTAGTTATCAAGAAGCGGTGTTGAGCCAGACCGCTTTGTTACCAACCCTCGAGAAGCGGTGCCAGGTAGGCCCTTTTAAGACTTGTCATTTCAGAGTTTGTTTTATTTTTTTCTTTCAATTCTGAAAGTTTGGGCTTCTTTACAGAGATCTGAGTCGTTAGATTCAAAATCTAGATGTGGTAAATGCTTGTTTTGTTGAAATCAAAAGGTTAGGTAATAGTCGTCATTTTGATTGCTTGTATGCTTGGTTTGCATTTTCAAAAGGAGTGCTTGGAAGCTTTGCTTAGTTAGATCTCTTCTTGTTGTTTGATAAGACTAAAAAGGAAGACTTGCTTGTTGGTTTTTGCTTTCATTTTTCGTTAAAGTTTACAAAAGACTTCTTTTTGCTTTTTGAAAATGAAATTTTTTTGTTGAGATTTGGTTATAATTCTGTTTAAAGACGAATTATTGGATCTCTGACTAGCCTCATAAGCTTTCAAATATCCATTTTATTATTTCTTTTTACACTCTTGTCTCATCAAAATAAAAATATATCATAGTTTTAAGTTAGAGCTTTCCATTTTTTAGGAGAAAATTTGAAAAAGTACTTAGTATGCCTTTGAGAGTTTTTGTCTTTCTTTTAAGTAAAAGAGATCTCACCCTATGTGCTTTCTTTGAAAGATTAGATTAAAAGTGTCTTGCTTGTTTGTATTCTCGAAAAATTTTGTTTTGTTAAAATGTTTGGGAAATTTTTGGTTTTAAAACAAAATTGAAAAAGAAAATACTCTCTCCTTCCTGTAAGTAGGCATGCCTTGAATGGTAAAGTGAAAAAATTTACATATCATAATTGCATGGTTTTACTTTTCTTTCATAACTCCATGCATTCACCTAACCGTTCAACTTAAAATTAACGATAACTATAGGTTAAAAATCTTAGTAACTTGAGTGATAGGTTAGAGACATGTTCCGACATCATAAAACGTAGGAGTTGTTGTTTATTGCCTGCACTGCAACCTGGGACCTGCGCGGTTCTTCCACGTATTGTTGGTATATAGAACGGCCTTTCACGTACCCTTGAGGTATATCGAAAGGTACTTCACATACTCAATTGTATATCGAAAGGGACCTTGTGAACGGTTGTGCATTAGACAGCACTACTATGTATTTCAACTCCCACGTACCTTGCGTATATCGGGAGGCCCTTCTAGGATTCCTGAGACCATCTGATAAAATCCATTTTAGTCGTCTTGTTGGCGCAATACACTGAGAAGAGCACTTAGGGAGATTACTACACACTTGTCGTCTAGGTAGTTGGGTATTCAGGTGATGGATGATTGATCCTCCTCAACACGCTTTACTATTGGACCATGTGGTATATAGCGAGTTGCAAAATTTTGACAATCCTAATGAGGAACCGGCTTGTTTAGCCCCTCTTATCACTTAAGTTTGCTTGTGGCCTGTAGTTTGTGTAGGAGAAGTTTTGTGTGATATTTTCTAGTTTTGAAACCCTAGGTTAGGTTTTAGTGACCATACAATCTGGTTGAGTTTCCGTTGAGACAATCTAGAAGAAACCAGGGCTTACCACCCGACTTTCCACCTGTCACAAGGGAGAGCCCGATGGAAGCCACGGATCAAGGAGCTGCAATTGAATCCCATGTGGAAGGAAGCACAGTTGTGGAAAGTGGAGAACAATTCACTGCTTCCATTAATCCCTTGGTCCAACAGCCTCCTACGGCTGACACTTCCTCTCATTCTCCGATGAAAGATCGTACCGATATTCCTGTTGAAACTGAATATGGCCCTAATGCTCCTTTTTGGAGAACATCTATGGGTCAAGCCCTTTCTGAATTTGGGGTTACTAGACCCTCTTTTGAGAACCCTCCTCCTGGTGAGGATGAGTATAGAAGGATCCAAGCCTCTCTTGATCACTCTTGCAATTTTCAAGAGAGAGTGGAAACAATTATTCCCTCACTCGTATCGGACAAAGAACCTATCCTTGGCCTTTTACCCCGTCTTTCGGATCCTTGGCCTTCTGTATATCGTACACTTGCTAAAACTTTGGCTCCTATTGATGATATTCCACCTCATGGTGTGACTTCTCATAATCTAGGTCAAACCTGCAACCCTATAGTTTTAAATCCTAGGTCTATTTCTAGTCCTCCCATACCCTTCGTAGCTGGGGGGCAATCCTCAGCTCAAATGGTGTTAGTACATTCCAACGCTGAGGGGAAACTCCTGGCGTGAGTTACGTTATCTGTTAGTGGAGTTTCTACTAGTACTAAACATACTTCTATTGTAGGACAACCCACAATGGTTGTTCCTCCCACCCACACTAATATGGTAAACCCTCCATCAAGTTCAGGCCAAACCTTAGGGGCATAACCTACAATCAACCAACCTTCTTGGGGTTATGGTTACCCAGGGAATCAACTACCTATAGTAAATATGAACTATGAACCTTCATCTATAGGAACTATGTATGCTATAATCCCTTACCCTGGAAACACATTTATGCCGTGGAGAAAACCTAATTGGTCCTACATGTTAACCATGGGAGGAATACATATTCCTACTGTTGGAGGTTCTGGAGGGCCACCAAGGAGAGGCCCACATGGAGGAGGTCCACCTGACGGAGGACCACCATCGAGAGGCCCACCACCTGGAGGCCCACCACTTGGAGGCCCAGCTTTAGGAGGACCACCATCCGGAGGCCCACCATCCAGAGGCCCACCTTCTGGAGGTCCACAGCCTGGGGGTCCACCTTCTGGGGGACCACCACCTACAGGCCCACCACCTACAGGCTTGCCACCTCCAGGTGTTCCTCCTATTGGAGGTCCATCCACTTTGGGAGGATCTTTGAGAGGATCATCCACCCATATACCATCCCAACAACCCGTGTATCAGTCAACCCATGGTCCTACTGGTGTCCATATGCCTTATCAATACTACCAGTACGATGAACCTAATAAACAAATTCCATTCCTAGAATCTTTGTACTTGCCCAATTTGTCCAAGTTGATTAATGATCCCATTCAGCACAACCCTTCGTGGCCTACTATTCCAATCAAGTTACCATCAGACATTCCAAAGTTTGATGGGAAGCAGGGAGATGATCCCAAAAGTCATGTCATGACGTTCCACCTGTGGTGTTCTTCCAACTCCTTGATGGATGACTCTATTCATTTGAGACTCTTTTAGCGCACTTTCACCGGTACGGTCGCGAAGTGGTATATTGAACTTCCACAACATTCATTTGTGGATTTTAGCTCATTGGCAACCGTTTTTCTCACACACTTGCAGATACCTATTCGTTATGAAATGGGTACAGACATTTTGATCTCACTCCGTCAAAATACCTCCACGCACATTTTGCACCATATCCATGAGTGGTGAAGGAGGAGATGACTTATTAAAGCTCCCATACTTGACCAATTGTTAGCTGATTGGTTCATGAAATCCTTGTTGCCTCTGATTGCCCGAGATGTGCCTATGGGTGGTTTTGTTACCAAAGATCAAACTATCAGTGACGCTTAGTATTTGGACTTGGTATATTCCCAATCCGGAACTATGTATGACCTAATCCCTCAGGCACCTCATTCCAGCACGGACCCTGCTAAGCCACCCGCAGAGACTCTTGTTGATGGAGTTGTTGGTTCAATCCAGCCCTCGTTGGCAGCCAAACCATCCAAGCAACCAAATGCTACTACTACTACTCCTTCAACTCCTATGGTTTCCACCTAGGTAAATTCTATCCAAAGTATGCAAACACCCGACAATAAGAAAAAAGGTAAAAGAAAAAATAGAAAATCTGGAAACCAACAAGAGAATCCCAAGGCTACGACCTCAGAGAATGATAATAAAGGGAAGAGAAAGGCCAAGTACCCTTGATTGTTATGTGGTGGTGATCACTTCATGAAGGAGTTCCCTCTTCATGAAGAGATTATTAAGTTTATGGAAAGTAACGCCACCCCAACGATGCTAACCGATCCCTTCCCATCTCAACAACAATTGATATACCACATGTCTAATCAAGGGACCTCTAGTTCTACAGAATAAATCAGAATGATCTATTCAGATACCATCAATTTGAATACTCGTGGTCATTCATATGAAAATCCAATAGAGAAGAAGGACGAAAACCCTTCTTCCAAGAAAGTTCCTTCTACTAGTTCCCCTCCATCTTCGTCTAATGGCCCTCTCGTCATCGAGAAACCTTATCTCAATTTGATTTTACGACCGCTTAAGGCTACCCGCAGGAAGGTTGTTTTTAATCCCAATTCCCGAGATGCACAATTCTATAATGTGGTTGAATATTTGGCCCTGGCACCCTGTGCAATGTCTACCCTAGAAGTACTCCAAAGCTATCTGATGGAGCGTAAAAACCTGTTAATAGCTTTGGGGGCATTAGATCCAGATAACACCAACCTAATCCATTTCAATGTGGAGAACTATAAATCCATATTACCTCACCAACTTGCATTTCAAATTACCTCTAGATTAGTTGGGAGAAAGGTCCATCGGACAGTTCTGGATGAGGGAGCTTCAACCTCAATTTTGTGTTTATCCTTTTGGAGAGCCATTGGTTCTCTTGAACGTACAAAGTCACCTACAACCTTGAAAGATTTTGATGGACGATGTTTCCAGCCTCATGGTCTGTTACCAGCCCTTTCAGTTGAACTTGGGGGCAAGATTGTTTCCATTCAGGTGGAAGTGGTCGATGCCCCGTTGGATTACAATCTTCTATTGGGGAGAAACTGGTTCTATGTTATGACTATCTTCACTTTGAAAATCTTTCAAACTCTCCAATTTCCTCATTTGGGGAAGATTGTAACTATCGATCAACTTGACTTTTTTTCGCCAGATGTTACTACTCCCACCACAAATAACATCCCTATGCTAGGTCAGTCCCCTCCTCCTTATTAGTCGATTGGGGTAGGTATGTTGAAGGATTCAACCCTTATGGGAGTGTTTCCTTTAGCCCCACCAAGTACGGAAGTATCGACCGTGAACATGATTTCCATGACTGGTTATAGTCCTAAAGTTAAAGAAGTTGTTGAGTCATCCTCTCTTGGCCCTTATGAATCACTTTACGATGTTGTGCAATCTGCTTGGTGTCCATTATGATGATCTTCATCTAGTGGCTTCAGATCCTTACCACCTGCCCTACTGGCTAGAACCATCCCTCCCTACTCTAGATTATCTCTCCCAGACTTTTCCTTCAGACAAGTCCATCATGCATATTATGAGTACTGATAAACCCGTATGGGAAGACCACCATCACATATCTTCTTTTCTTCTTAATGCCAGTTCAATAGATTTTGACCTCGTATATCTTATCAGTACTAATATTGTCACCAATACGCAAACAATTGTATTGTTGCAAGACACAGATTCCGAAGGAAATCTTTGCAACATCACTAAGACAACCCCGATTGACATATCAGTCAAGCCCGAAACTATTGAACATGTCCATGTAAGCCAGAACTGCTCGACAGATGAAACTGAAAGTTATAGGGCTCTTTTCAAATAATTCTGTGATATCTTTACCTGGATGTATGAGGAGATGTATGGGATCGATCCATCAATTGTTGTACACGAGATTAGAACCTATCCCACAGCAAAACCTGTTCGACAAAAATTACGTCAAGTCCATCCTAGGAAGGCTACGACTATTAAATTTGAAGTGGAAAAACTTTTAAAGGCAGGGTTTATTTATCCCGTACCCCTGACGAAATGGGTATCTAATATTTTCCTGGTGACTAAGAAGCAGGGCACTATTAGAGTCTGTATCGATTTTCGAGACTTAAATAAGGATAATCCTAAGGACAATTTCCCTACATCGCATATCGATCAAATCATCGATAACTGTGTTGGGAGTGTCATCTTTTCTTTCATGGATGGATTTTCTGGCTACAATAATATAGAGATTCTTCCCGTCGATCAGCATAAAATGACATTCATTTGCCCATAGGGAACCTTCGCATATCGAAAGTTACCTTTTATCCTAAAGAACTTCGAAGCTACATTCCAGCAAGCCATGTATTATGCCTGAAAATTACTACTATCCTAGCCTTACCCACCATGACAAACATTACTGAGCTCCAAAGTTTGCAAGGGAAAGAAAATTTTCTTTATCATTTCCTGTGCAACTTCACAGAGAAAATGCATGGTTATATGTGTTTCCTAAAGAAGGACACTTCTTTCTTCTAGGATGACTAGGCCCAATTAGCTTTTGATAATCTAAAGCACGCTCTTACCCATTCACCCGTGATACACCCCCCGGATTATTCAAAACACTTTCTGTTGTACGTTTTTTCCTCCCCTACTACCATTGCAATGGTTCTAGCGTAGGATAATCCCAACGGCTGAGAACATGTGATATATTACCTGAGTAAGAGTCTCATCTACTCTGAAATGTTCCTCTCATGTGGAGAAGTTAGCTGTGGCTATGGTCATTGTTGTACAAAAGTTTCAACATTACATTCTACTGCATACCACAACTGTACTCGCAAATTAAAACCCTATGTACTACATTATGACTCGTTAGTTACTAGGGGGCAAGTATTCACGTTGGATTTTTATCTTACATGAATTTGATCTTGAGTTCTCCAAGGCTACTTCGAAGAAATCCTTGGTTTTTGCGGAGTTATGTGTCACCTTCCCTGTGCTTTGACAGAAAATGAGCCCAACGATTCATTCCCGGATGAACTTTTGTTCTTGATAAGCACAACTAATCCATGGTATGAAGATTTGATTATCTATCTCTAGACTCAAAGATTTCAGCCCAACATATCTTGTGATGATCATCGTCGTATCCATCACCACGCAAATTACTATCCCATTTTGAATGATCCATTGTACCGATGTGGTATCGATTCCACCCTTCAACTATGCCTTACACATGAAGAGGTTGAACAGGTTCTGAATGACTGCCACTCTGGAGCATGTGGCGGCCATCTTTATGGGATGGCTACAACCCAGAAAATCCTTCGTGCTAGGTATTTCTAGCCTTCAATATTCAAATACTGTCATGAAGCAGTTAAGAAATGCCCACCCTGTCAACACGTTTACCCAAAAAAGGGCACCCACCCTGCTCCTTTACACCCCGTCATTGCAGTTGGCCCTTTTACCAAGTGGGGTATTGATTTTATGCATTGTAAGCCTACCTCAGCTGGGGAGCATGGTTACATCATCGTAGCCGTGGATTATTTCACAAAATGGGCTGAGGAAATGCCTACATATGTAGAGGATGATAAGACTACCGCCCTCTTTTTATTCAACCATGTGATAGCTAGGTTTGGAGTCCCTCAATATATATTCACTGACCATGGATCTCATTTCTGGAATCAAATGATGGATGATCTGAGTGCTAAGTTGGGTTTTCGCCATGAAAAATCAACTCTGTATTACCTGTAGGCTAATGGTCAGGTCGAGACCATTACAAAAAATTTTAAAACTATGATGCATAAGATGGTTGGAGATCACAAATCCAACTAGAACTTGACTCTCTTTTCCGAACTTTGGGCTTATAGGACTTCAGTAAAAATAGCAACTGGTTTCACACCCTTTCAGTTGGTCTATGGACTAGAATTTGTCCTCCCTATCGAGTGTCAAATCCTATCACTTAAACTCACAGTAGAACTTCTCCCAAACACTTCCACCAGAGGAAGAGAAATTTTTGTACTTGACCAACCTTGATGAAAGTAGGAGAAATGTTGCCTTGGCTAACGAGGCACACAAAAAACGCGTCAAGGCATAGTATGACAAGTATGTTCAACCTCGTGTCTTCAATGAAGGTGGCCTAGTCCTAACTTATGATCAGATAGATGATAAAATATGGAAGGGAAAGTTTGAACCCATGTGGTACGGTCCCTTTGTCTTTAGTAAGGTCTTAGAGAAAGGAGCTTATAAGCTCGTAGACTATGACAGGATACCCTTCATGCAACCTCGCAATGGGTTGTACCTAAAGAGGAACTATGCTTAAGACATTTATGTATGGTACCTTGTATATATGTATATTTGACTTTTAGTGTGTTTTGGTATTTTCAATATGGTTTTGAGTTTTGATATACATATTGTTTATACCATGTTTTGGTTATGAATATTGGATGGCTTTCTATGGTTTCGTTGATGGTGCATGCCATCATACCTTGAACCTTGCTTCAACGGCTTGGGTGTCGTATTCCCCAACTCATGACTTATTCATTTCAGGAGTGGTTTGTATTGGTTCGGCTACCAACAATATCGCAGAGTATCATGCAGTGATAGGTTTGCTCACTGAGGCTGCATCTCGGGACATTCATGATTTGGTAGTATTTATGGATTCTAAGCTAGTGGTTTGTCACCTAAATCACATTTACACTATCAGGAACCTCACACTTCTTCGCCTCTTTTGGAGAGTGTGTTATACCCAAATCCTATCACCAACATGTGATGAGATCCTTAACCCCTATGTTTTCCCTAAATCCCAAACTTGGAGTGGAAACTTGTTATGGATATCAATTCTACTTGAAAAAATCTAGCACCACGCTTATCCTTTGGCTGATGAGCGGTACCTTGTTCAGCACTACCTGTGTCCTGTTATAGAGAAGTGGTGTCACCGCGGAAGTGCTTTGTCTTTGAAGCAGCTCTCACCTAAACCGCTCTATCATAAGGGAACAAAAGTGATACCCTTTGTAAAATGGGAAAAAGAGAAGTTTCTCGAGGCTTCTAGATCATGAGCGTTGTGTCCTCCCTTATCCCTATCAATATGGTTTAGTTGAGCTCGAGATCCCTCTTGGTAGGATCTTAGAGCCACCTCACCCACAATTCTCACAACTATCTCTATCCATTTGAGCCCTATAAATACAAGCTCATATCCATAGTTGAGGGGGAGAACTGAATGGTATTGTTATGCTATTGAATTGACTGCCTAGTCCAATCCATTAGAGAGCAAGTTGGAGCTTTTGGGGATGAAGTGTTTGTCTTATGGAGGAGTTTGTCAACACTAAGGCAATGGTTTTAAGCTTCTTCATTCATTCTTAATGCAAATCTGATTTCCATCCCACATATCTGTTGTTTTGATTTCGCATGTATATGTTACTGGATTCCTTAGTCACTAGTATGGATGTGTAGATAATTTTCTGGTAGCTTTGATGTTGTTGTTTGTTTGACATGTTTGTAGGTACATAGGTTCATGATAAAAGCAGTATTCCAGGTGTTTACAACATTCAAGGAAGGTCTTCATCCTTTGTCTTTCACTCATTTGTTCTGGATCTGTACCATTCATACCAGAGGAACAGCTTATGTCCGCAGAGGGTGCAATATTCCTGACTACAAATTTGGTGACTCCGCTAGGGAGTAGAGCAAGTTTCAATTTATCTGACCTTCCTCGGTCCTTTAACACTTATCCGAATCCAGGCTCTAGTATTTAACTCTCCTCATTCAGATTTGCCATCTGACTTAGTGAAGTTTGGTTTGAAACTTTCAGATCTGAACTACCTTAACTTTATGTGCTCTATATTGTGGTTAATTCATCAGTTTTTGTCTTGATTTGAACAATTTTTAACTTGAATTTGCGTTCTCTTTATGTGGATTTACACAGGGAACCACGCATGTGCCTTTGGCAAGAAGCGGTGCCACCGCTTGAGTCAAGTTAGCAATAGGTGGTGCCACCGCCTGAATCCAGTGAGCAAGGAGTGGTTCTGCCTCAAAACCGCCTGTCAGCAGCTTCATCTGCGCGGTGCCAGGTAGGCCCTATTCCAGACTTTGTATTTTGAATTTTGTGTGTTTTTGGCTTACTTTTTGAAGAAAATGAAGTGTATTTTTGAAAAAAAATGCTCCCTCGCGGCCATGAATTGTATATTTTGCAGTCGCTCTGATTGTTGTATTCTTTCTGCATTCAAAGAGAGTTTATGTTTCTTGCATTGGATTTTGCGTTATTTTCTTTGCTTGAAACCTCTTGCTCTTTTCTATAGATATTATTCATTGGAAATGGAAATATACATTTCATTTTCATGTGTAGGTTTTGGTTTTGTTTTGGACTTGGAATGTGTGAGTGATCCATGGTGTTTTGAGTCTTTCTTTGCTTGGGGCGATTCTTGTTTCCTTTTGCATGCTGATTTTTTCAGTGCTTGGTAGGAAAGATTGGTTCTTCGTTTCCTTGTCTATTTCAAAGAGAAGTTTTATTTTTCTCTCTCCTTTGATTTATTCGCAAGCATTGATGAACGATTTTCTTCTTATTTTGTGCATGATTGTTTGAAATTCTAGATCTTACTTTCATTAAAAAGAAATATCTATTTTCAGCTTTGCATGCATTAGAGTTAGTTTTGTTTGGAAACGTTAGTGAAATCATCTTTCCAATAAGTTTTTATGCACCTTTTTCAAGCATGAAAAGATAGGAAACATTTTTGGTTTATTTATGTTTGATGTTCTCTAGATATCTTTTTCATTTGCTTTGAAGATTGTTTGGGGTGCATTGATATTTCACTTTTCGTTTGAAAAGGTAGAATTGCATTTGCATTTGGGTGTGCATTTTTTGGAAGAAAAGTAAATCTCTCTCACTCTCTTAGGTAGAATTACATTGAAGAGGAAAACTTGCATTATCATATAGATCAGTGTGCATCTTCTTTAATTTCAAGTTTTCACTCCATGGTTCCACCTAAACGCATAAGATAAAATTAACGGTAGTACTAGGTTAAAACTCTTAGCAATTTGAGTGATAAGTTAGTGACGTGTTCGGGTGTCGTAAAACGTAGGAGCTGTCGTTACTTTGTTTGCACATCATCTCGGGACTCACGCAATTATTCCACGTACCATCAGTATATCGAACGGCCTTTCACATACCCTTGAGGTATATAGAAAGGTACCTCACATACTTGATTGTATATCAAAAGGCCCCTTGTGAATGGTTGTGCATTAGATAGCACTACTACCGATTTGAGCTCCCACATACCTTGCGTATATCAGGAGACCCTTTTAGGAATCCTCAAACCATCTAAGTTATCCTTTTGGCCTGTCCTGTGAGGTTCCTGACTCTTATCCACTCCTTTCACATGTTTTCTTGTTACTTTTAGTTTGAGTAGTACTTTCTTATGCATGGTATTTAGGGAGTTTTTAGAGATTTTAGAGATGGCATCCCCATTTGGGACTACCAATCAAGAGATCCCTTTCCAAGGTGTACCTTTTGTATTCCCTCCAAGTGAAGGTATTGGTCCTCCCTTTATTGCCACTCTAAATCTTCCTAGATTAACTATAGGATTACCGGTATGGATTTTTAATCCGGTAATTCCTGTTACACCTAATGTCTCAAATGTCACCTCTCCTCTGGGAGAGGATCGACCTCAACCTAATCCCTTTCCTTCTTCACTAGTTGTGGCTTCATCTCTTTCTTCTTCTTCGCTTGACCATATCTCTATGGTTAGTAGTCATGGTGATAAGAAGAAGAAAGGTAAGGGTAAAAAGAAAAAGGATAAGAAAGAGAAAAAGCAGCAACCATCTACTCTTGATGGTGCTCGTTCTAAGAGAACACTCGAAAAACCCAAATTCCCTTGTAGGATTTGCAAGGTTGATCACCTTCTGAAATATTGTCATGGTCTGTCCCTAGTTTTAGAAGAGTGGTCTAAGGTTTCCTGGCAACCGATGTCATCAGACTCTGGTCATCATACTGATGATGCCCCCTCAACCAATGCTTCTATGGTTAAGAGTCGGAAGGGTAAAGTCAGAAACCCTTGCTTGCTTTTAAGGACATGCACTTTACTTACCTTTGTCCTCGCATGGATGAAGCTTTTAAGTTGTTGGAATATATTATTGTTTCTCATTAACGGCTTTCAAGAGGTTATCGTAAGTTGTCTCTTGAACCCCCATTGGTTGATAAAGTGGTCGATCCAGTTCTAACCTCGATCGATCCCACTCTTTTGTTGAAGAGTGAAATTGAAGTGGTCAATCCAAGTCCATCATTAGTTGATCCCACTCTTCCTTTGAAGGGTGAAGTTAAAGTGTTTGATTCGGTTTCATCTGCGGTTAATCCCACTCTTCCTTCCAAGAGTGAAGTTAAAGTGGTAAATTTAGATTTATTTGTGGTTGATCCCACTCTTCTTTTAAAGAGTGAAGTTAAAGTGGTCAAGTTGACATCATCTCCACCCAATCCCACTCTTTCATCAGAGAGTGTTAAGACTGAAGTAGTCATTTTGAACAAATCTTTGTCTTGTTCTTCTCTTCCAGTAGAGAATGAACTTAAACCTGCTGCAGTTTTTAAACTTCATTCTGATTGTTCTCGACAAGAGGAAATTTTTCTTGTTTCGACAGAACCCTCTCCAAGTAGTGAGGTTATTTCCTTTGACTAGAGTAACCTAACAGAGTCTCGTCTTCATTCGAGTGTTCCTTTCCAGATAGTTGTGAATGTTACTGCTAGGCGGATACTTCACACTATTGTTGATGAAGGGGCTTCTGTTAGTATTCTATCCTCAACTTCTTGGCAAGATTTAGGTTCTCCTCAACTTGTGCCAGCTGTCGATTAGATACTGGCTTTTAATCGAAGACCTACTGCACCTTTAGGGACCCTTCCTTATTTACCTATTATGTTAGGAGGGAAAATTGTCTGTATTGATGTTATGGTGGTCCAAGGTCCTTTAGATTTTAATCTGCTCCTTGGACGTGATTATGTTTACGCCATGAAAGTCGTAGTGTCCACACTCTTTAGAGTTATGCATTTTCCCCATGATGGGAATATTGTAACCATTGATCAGCTTTCTTTTGTTACACCTGACCATCGCATTACTCCTAGTAATTAGACTGCCCTGAATGTGCCGCGTGTTCTTATGGTTCCTTCCCCTTATTCTAGTTAGCTTCTTCCCATCATAGGTAAAATGGGGGGCATAGCTCTAGTCTATGGAAATCATAACGGAGCTAAGCCGCTAGCTTTTATGTAATGGGGGCAACCTATCAACCTCTGGATATCATGTTCGGTAGGAGCAGGTTCGTGAGCATAGTTCCCATTCTGTGTCAAGCTCATTAAAAAATGAAACAGATCCTTATGAGCAAAGTTCCCATTCTATGTCAAGCTCGTTAAAAAATGAAATAGATCTCCTCAAGCATAGTTTACCTTTTGGTTTCAAGCTTGCATAAAAATGAAACCATTCTTGAGCATAGTTCATTTTCTATTTCAAGCTCGTTAAAAAATGAAGTAGGTTTCCTTAAGCATAGTTTACCTTTTGGTTTCAAGCTTGCATAAAAATGAAACCATGTTCCAAGCATGGTTACCTTCCGTTTCAAGCTTGTGCAAAAATGAAACAGATACCTTTCCTTTGATTCAAGTCTTCCCTTTAGTGTTAGAACTTGAACCTTCTTTTCGCCTACCTGATTCTTGTTCTTCCTACCCCCCTGGTGAACATTTTCACGTTAGTAACCGAGTTTTTAGTTTTGGTGTGGAAGAAGAATCGTCAAATGAAACGAAGCTCAGGGGTATGTCGAGCCACTAGCAACCATGCTAGGGGTAAGCTTTGCTAGCAATCATGATGGGGGCAAGCTTCCAACCTCTATATATCATGTTAATGCGATTTTTTCAAACATAGTTTACCCATTGGTTTCGAGCTTGCGTAAAAATGAAACCAATCTTCGAGCATTCTTTCAACTGATCTTCGAGCTCGTTAAAAATAGTAAGATGGTGTTGAGCATACTTTTCATTTTTCATGCTTTGGTTAAAACATGAAATCTGGTTTGATATTAGTTTATTACTTTTTCGTGCTTTGGATTCAAACATAAAAAAATGTTAATAGAGTCTTCTTTAAGCTCTTTTCAGACTCTTAAAATGTGAAATGATAGTCCAGTACTTGTCTTCTTCATACTTGTAAAAGTATTTGAAGAGTCATTCGTCTGACGGTAGGTTATCACTTTTTCAGTTCAGATGAACTATTTACGAAAAAGGACCCTATGGAGTCTTCTTCCGTGGTCATTCAGACTCTCTAAACATGAACAATACTGAGTTAACTTTCATTGGACTTGTTAAATCAAACATTGAGAGACCCTATTTTGGGAACGAACCCCTCCTCTCTCAGGTTTGTAAAACATATGAGTTTGGACTTGTCTTCAGACGAGCTATAACGAGTGTTTGTTACCCTCTTTGAACTTGTAAAACTGAAAAGAGGCACTCATCAACCATGACGGGGAAAATGGGAAGGGAATCATTTTGGAAATAAATGGCAGTAGGTTGTCGTTACCTTTGAACATGGCACTTGTCTGCATATCATTTCAATCAATTGGGTATTCAGCTGATCTCCATGACGATCCACTTTCATGAGTCATGTCACTCCTTTGATTCTTTCAAAAGAATGCATTATCCACCATCATACTGTGTGTTTGTCTGGTCTAGTCATGCTGCCAAGTCTTTTGTCGTGCCACCAGATGTTCAAAGGGAAGTTGAAGAAGTTTACCTCTGCAGTCAAAATAGTCTCTGTGTCAGTACTTTTGAGTCAGCCTTATGGTTACCTCATTCACATCATTCCAGAACTTTGTTCCAAGTTTCGTGTCATCGATGTGGGATTCATCATGGCCCTCCTTCGACAAGACTATTCCTGTCGACATCAGCTCATCATCTGGGAAATAATCTTAGAAACAAATTTAGTACCTTGAGATCTGTATGCCTCAATGATAGATTCTCTCGCTCTCGACATAGGTTCACATCATTTACCTTTGATCGATAGAATCGACTGGGTGTTCGACATCAAGACATCTATTCAAACTCAATAGATTGTACTAGGGTACCTTGGGAATCATTGACATCAATGGTGATCTCCCTCGCACATGTTAACGGTTCACATCATTGGCCGATAATCAACTGGTTTCTACCATGTTCGACTTCAAAACATTATAATCACATGGATAGAATCGTACTTTGTGGAAAATGAGATGAACACCCTGGGTACTTGTTTAGCACTCATTGCTCTCCCCAGGTTATGATGGAGTTTTGTATATCAAGCATGGATCCACATTTGTATGGTCATGACTATGCTCAAATTTGCATCTATATGACATAGATCTACATTGTATGTCTGGTAGCTATGTCCAATTTTGAGTCCTCTATCACATGGATCTACATTGTATTCTAGTAGCCATGGTTGTTTATTCCTCTCATGGATCTGCCTTGTATTATTCTGCAGCCGTGAGTTGGTTACCACGTTGGTTACATTTGTCTATGAGTCGAAAGTATTGATGTATTGCAGATGCCTACTCTATGACACTCTCCGACCGAGCTGACTCTCACCTCGAAGTGCCAACTTGTTCTCTCAAAGCTCTCGCTTATCATATCCCTCTAAGCCTCATGCTTTGGGGGGCGTTCTGTTATACCCAAATCCTGTCACCAACATGTGATGAGATCCTTAACCCCTATGTTTTCCCTAAATCCCAAAATTGGAGTGGAAACTTGCTCTGGATATCAATTCTACTTGAAAAAACCTAGCACCGCGCTTATCCTTTGGCTGATGAGTGGTACCTTGTTCAGCACCGCCTGTGTCCTGTTATAGAGAAGCGATGCCACCATGGAAGTGCTTTGTCTTTGAAGCGACTCTGACCTAAACCGCTATGTCATAAGGGAACAAAAGCGGTACCCTTAGTAAAATGGGAAAAAAGAGAAGTTTTTCGAGGCTTCTAGATCATGAGCCTCATGTCCTCCCTTATCCCTATCAATATGGGTTAGTTGAGCTCGAGATCCCTCTTGGTAGGATCTTAGAGCCACCTCACCCACAATTCTCTCAACTATCCCTATCCATTTGAGCCCTATAGATACAAGCTCATATACATAGTTGAGGGGGAGAACTGAATGGTATTGTTATGCTGTTGAATTGACTACCTAGTCCAATCCATTAGAGAGCAAGTTGGAGATTTTGGGGATGAATTGTTTGTCTTATGGAGGAGTTTTTCAACACTAAGGCTATGGTTGTAAGCTTCTTCATTCATTCTTAATGCAAAGCTGATTTCCATCCCACATATCTATTGTTTTGATTTCACATGTATATGTTACTGGATTTCTTAGTCACTAGTATGGATGTGTAGACGATTTTCTAGTAACTTTGATGTTCTTGTTTGTTTGACATGTTTGCATGTACACAGGTTCATGATCAAAGCAGTATTCCAGGTGTGTACAACATTCAGGGAATGTCTTCATCCTTTGTCATTCACTCATTTGTTCTGGATCTGAACCATTCAGACCAGAGGAACACCTTCTGTCTGCAGAAGGTGCAATATTCCTGATAAAAGAGTGTGTTTGTTAGAAAGGTCTTTTGATTCCATCACTTACTGGCATATCCCTAGGTCTGATAATACAATTGTTGATTCATTGGGAAATTACATTCTAGACCGGTATATTTCCCATTCATAACTTTTAAAAATTAAACATGGTCAATCATAAAGTAAAATAAACAGTAGAAGACACATAAAACTCATGTAAATATAATTCATCCATCTGAAACACATGTAAACACTGGAACTGAGTCTATATATATATATATATATATATATATATATAAAGTGTTTTTACAAAAAATATGATCATGAGACCTCATCTGAAGCACTCTAACTTTCAGGCATACAAAATGATACAAAAATCCTGAAGCTAGCTAGATTTCAGGGATACATCATGCAGACTACTCTAATGGTGCTCGTGGTAGCACATAATGGTCATTGCTACCCTACGTAGCAAGCGACTGAAGCAGCCTGATACTCCCGCAGTATGTCTCTGAAACCTCCTAGGGAGGGCATCTATAGTAGGATCCAGGATATCCAGACTCAGTCAATCCAGGTTCTCCTCCATCCCCGTGAGCTCATCATCACCTCTATGGAAAAAGCGAGCTCCTGCTCGCCTGTCCATTGGGGAGGATCCCCTAGGTCGTGCATCACCAACATCTGCATGCAAACATTAGGTATTGTTATCATCCATAAAAATCATAAAACATAAAAATATAAAAACATAATCAACATCTTGGGTATTGATTCTTACCCATGTCACCCCAGTGAGCGCTAGGTGGTAGTGGTAGATCAGGATCCCCTCGAAAGGCGGTCCCTGCATAAGCACGGTCGTCAATCATGAGGATCTAATCACTCAACCAATGGAAGAAGGGAGTCTCAAATTTGACCTTGGCCCTGCCACCTCCTATGGGGGCCATGATCTCCACCCACCGCAATATGCAGGGGTCCCTATCTCTAAGCTCTATGAATACCACCTGGGGCCTCATGAGAGGTACTCTCTCAAAGAAGAAGCATTCTAGGATGGTCCCATACCCGAACTGTTTCATCTCTCCTTCCTGACATTTTGTCAACTGATCTTTGAACACAGGTACCAAATCCTAGGCCCAGTTGAATATCGTGGTGCCATGGCCTCCAGGGCATACAACATATGTGCCCTAGATGCTTGGTGGAGCCATTGGCTCCCTACCACCCTCTGCATAGTAAATAATATGGCCTGAAGCGGTAGATCCCTCACAGCCTTGATTGGGATCTTATTACCTGACATCTTTGTTCCTGGATAGCAATGGCGAAAAATAAGCTCATGTGTAGTAATGTCCCCTCCCCGAGAACCAATCAAACAAATCGATGCTCCTCGTCTAGACAACCCTATCAGGAAATAAATATCCTCCATAGTCACAATATGGGGTCCCACCTCAAATTACTATTGTTCTGGATTCCACATCAGTAAGATGTACTCTAGTAATCGTGCATGTGAAAGCAAGCTAGGAGCGGGGAATAATTTTAAGAGGCCACAGCCTTGTAGGGAAGCTATGCAACCCGCATCTCTTGCGACATGGGCATCATCATCATCATGTTGTCTCTCCTTCCAAGTCACCATTTTTATCAAATGACCTATCAAAAACCATTAATGAACCATTTAGAAACATATTCAACCATTGAAATTGCTTAAAAAGTTTTATTTCTAGTAGGTCTTGTGTTTTTTGGGAATCACAATCGGCACCACGGCTATATCCTTAGAATAGAGTGGTGCCACTACCTAAGTAAGCCTGAAAAAGCATAGTTTCCCATTGGGCACCACTCTTCCCATGAAGGCTATAAGAGGTACCCGACATGCGTTTTTTAGGCTTGGCCTTAAAGCCCCAAAACTCAACAAAAATGAAAAGTGGAAACCATGGAAATGAAGAGGGGGATTCTATCTCTTACCTAGATCTGACAGCTCGAAAAACAGACGGGTGATGGCTCCGTAATCTCCAACTGAAATCTACATTCCAATTCTCCCTAAATGCTCTCCAAGTCTTGGTAAATGGTAAATGAATTGGTTTTTACTATTTACTTTGGTTTTTATAAAGGATTTTTATGGTTTTATATTATTTTTAATGTTGTTTAAATCATTTTCATTAAAACTCCCTTTATATAGTTTATAAAAGTCAATTTTAAATGTTTTGGGGAGACTAATGGCCTTTTTAAAAGTTTTGCACGGATAAAATTGAATAGTATTGTCTATGGGGAAGTTCATTTTTGACATTTTCGTACTTCTGAAAAACAGAAAAGGTCCTTGAGCGTTCATTTTGATACTTTGATCATGCTCCCTAAACCTAGTATCAAAGTCTTGAGTCTTTTTCGATTCTTTTCAGGCTCTTAAAAACCATTCATCGTGAAAAGAAACCTAATGGAGTCTTCTTTAAACTCTTTTCGGACTCTCTAAATGTGAAAAGATTGTCGAGGGAACTTGTCTTCTTCACTCTCGTAAAAGCACTTGAAGAGTCATCTTTCCGACGGTAGTTTATCTCTTTTTCGTTTAGGATTGGCTAGTTACAAAAAAGGACCTCATGGAGTCCTGTTCCATCTTCGTTCAGACTCTCTAAACATGAACGATACCGAGTTAACTTTCATTGGACTCATTAAAATCAAACGATGAGAGACCCTTTTTGGGGAACAAACTCCTTCTTTCTCAGGTTCGTGAAATATGTGAGAATGGACTTCTCTCTAGATGAGCTACAGTGAGTGTTTGTTACCCTCTTTGAACTCATAAAAATGAAAAAGGCACTCATCAATCATGATGGGGAAATTAAGGAAAGGGAATCAATTCATTTTGCAAATAAAATGGCAGTTTGTAGTCAGCTTTGAATATGGCACTTGTCTACATTTCATTCAGTCAATTGGGTATTCAGCTTGTCTCCGATTCGATCCACTTTCATGAGTCATGTCACTCCTTTGAGTCTTTTAAAGAATACATTGTCCATTGTCGCATTGTGCTCCGCCTCGTCAAGTCAATTGTTCCAATTCTTTTGTCATGTCACCCGGTGTTCAAAGGGAAGTTGAAAGTTTACCCCAGTAGTCAAAAATCCTTTTGTGTCGGTACCTTTTGAGCCGGTCTTGTGGTTACATCATCTACAACATTCCAGAACTTTGTTCCAATTTTTGTGTCGTCGATGTGGGATTCATCATGGCTCTCCTTTGACGAGACTATTCCTGTCGACATCATCCCATCATCCGAGAATTAGTCTTAGAAACAAGTTTAGTACCTTGATATCTGTATGCCTTAATGACATATTCTCTCACTCTCAACATAGGTTCACATCATTGGCCTTTAATTGATAGACTCAACTGAGTGTTCGACATCAAATCATCTATTCACACTCAGGAGATTGTACTAGGGTACCTTGGGAATCATTGATGTTACAACTGATTTTACCACACATGGTGGATCACACCTTTATGGCCTTCCCTGTCCCTCTGTAGACTCTTTAGACCCCATGGACCATTTTTTGTACCTTTGATGTTTCCATGATCATCCCTAAAAGCATGCATTATTTTCTATACTTGACTTTTAATCCTATTCTCGCATATATACACGGATAGGACCCTAAAACCCGCATACATCGGGATGTTTGCAAAAGGCCAAATAATTTTGGAGTTTTCCTTGATGTGGATCCAAGTCACTTGTCTCTTGGCCTTCCATATGCCTTGAGATCACTCGGATTTGACCTTCCATTTCCCCATTGAAGCACTATATAAGGAACCCTTTAGATACATTGAAGGGAGAGGAATTGAAGAGCAAGAAAACTATAGTCCATTGTTGCCGGAGCTTATACTTGAGTCTGAATCCCTTTGTCCCTTGGAGCACTTTGTGTTCTTCCCAATATTACCTTTGCTTGTGAGCTTGCTATCGAGAGATGGAGGATTGAAGTGGTGGAGGACCAGGTGGAGGACTCAGTTTCTCCGATTCGCAGACGTGCCAACAAAGCTTGTCACATTAGTTCATATTGTGGGTTTTAAAATTATTAAAAATCGAACCAATATATTGTAGGTATTGGGGGGATGAGGGGTTTAAGGTGGGGCTGGGTAGGGTGGTTTATAAGGATTGAGCTATAAAAAGGGGTGGGGAGGAGGTTTTAAGTATTGGGAGGGGGTTTCAACAAAAAGAGTTTGGTTCAATATCTCTCGAAATTAAGCGTATTCTTTAATATCCCACGAATGCACGTGCTATGTGAGAGGTTCACTAAGTGAAGTCCCCATGGGCACAATCCTAATGCCTGAGCTGCCCAGAACTATTCTATTGTTGAGGATTTGGGCCAAACTCCTTGTGCGATGTCTGTGCTTGAAGTACTTTAGAGTTGTCCTTTGCTTTCTTCTCTTGGGATTAATGATGATAGCTCTTATTCTGTCATCAAATTTGAAACCATGGGACTACAGCCTCGCTTGCCTTAATACGTGTCTCTCTTGATTCATGTAGAGTATCTTAACATGACCGTCAAATGCACTGTGATTGACGAAGGCGCTGCTGCTTCAGTGATGTCTTTGTCATGCTGGAAGGGTTTGGGTTCTCTCGAGTTGTCTCAATCTGCTAATATGTTGACTGCCTTTGATGGTAGATCGTTTCGGCCAAACAAAATTCTTCCTTCTCTTAAGGTCCATTTGGGAGGGAAGACCATCGTGATCGAGGTCGAGGTGGTTGATGCGCCCCTTGATTATAATCTTTTACTGGGTCGGAATTGGATGTATAGTATGCAAACCGTAGCCTCTTCTCTATTTCGAGTAGTATGCTTTCCATTTAATGGGAATATTGTTACGATTAAATAGACATCATTCAAAAATCCGAGTGTTAATGCATCATCGAGAGCTTCTATCCCAATTATCGATCATTCTCAGCCGGCAACTGGGAGTGTGGGTGTAGGTATGTATCCATCCCTTATGGAGACCTTTAGTTGTCCTGCACCCGTTCTTATTTTCGGATCTAGTTTCGGTGGGGCTTCATCTTCATTGAATTCGGTGTCTTTTCGCACTACCCATATGGAAGATCCTTGGATTATTCCTTCATCGATTCCTTCGAATAGACCTATCAAAACGGACATGTCATTGCCTACAGCAATGATAGCATATCAAGTGAATCTTGATTGTGTTGCAAAGCCTAGTCCTTCCTCTTCATAGATGGAGGAGGAGGACCCGTATGTGCTGCCTGCATGAGCAGTTGAGTCCTCTCATGCACATGACTACCTTGATGATGTTTTTCCATCAGATGAAGCCATTATTGAGGCCATGTCTGGGGTTGAGCCACCTTGGGAAGAGTTACATCATAGATCCTATTTTCTTCCTGAGCTTGACCATTTGGAGAGTGAGGAATTTAGGGAGATTCTTAGTGAGAAGATTGGTAGGCCCATGGTTCGATTGAGTTCTCCTGGTCAGATGGTTGATGGGAACATGGCGAATATATCACCTACTATTCCTATCAATATCTCTCACAATCCTGGAAAGATTGAGAATGTCTACATTGGGGTGGACTATTCCCCTAATGAGATTAAGGAGTATACCGAGTTGTTCAAAGAGTTTCGTGACATTTTTGCTTGGTCATACGAGGAAATTCTAGGTATCGACCCTCGTATTGTCGAACATGAAATTAAGACCTATCCAAATGCGAAGCCCGTTCGACAACGTTTGCATGCAGTGAATCCTAGAAAAGCACTCGCGATTAAGGCTAAGATAGAAAAGCACCCGCGATTACCTATCTCGTTCCCTTGACAGAGTGGGTTTTAAACCCCGTTCCGATTGATAAGAAGTAGGGAACGATCCGTATATGCACTGATTTCCATGATTTAAATCGTGCTTATCATAAGGATAATTTTTCCACACCATTTATTGATCAAATTTTGGATGAGTGTGCGGGAAGCGATATATTTTCCTTTATGGATGGCTTTTCCAAATATAATCAGATACAGATCAAACCCGGGGGTCAACACAAAACTGCATTCATTTGTCCTTAGGGTAGGTTTTCGTATCAGAAGATTCCTTTTAGTCCTAAAAACGCCGGAGCCACATTTCAGCGGGCTATGACCTTGATTTTTCACGATATCAAATCGATTATTGAAGTCTTTTTGGATGACCTTGTTGCTCATTCTTGACTGAGAGTGCGTCATCCATACCATTTGAGATTAGTATTCGAAAGATACCGCCATTACCTGGTTAGGTTAAATCCTCATAAGTGCATATTTTTCGTGAAGTCTGGTCGCTTGCTAGGGTTCATTGTTTCCAAGGAGGGTATAAGAGTCGATCCCTTAGAGGTTGAGGCAATACTTCAATTGTCTCCCCCGCACAATATTAGACATATTCAATGTTTGCAAGGCATGGCAAATTTCTTACGGAGATTCGTGGTTAACTTTGCCAATTTGACTAAAGGATTTATGCATCTTTTAAAGAAGGACACTACCTTTTGCTGGGATGAGCGAGCCCAGGAATCCTTTGATGCTCTTAAGCGAGCCTTAGCATCGGCCCCCGTGCTTAGTCCACCTGACTATAGCCGTGATTTTTTTATTTATGTGGCCGCGTCCATGGAAGACGATTGGTATGGTTTTGGTTCAGGAGGATGAGGAGCTCCATGAGCATGTCATATATTATTTGAGCCGGAACCTTATAGATGAAAAAATCCGTTATTCCCATGTGGAGAAACTTGCCTTAGCCACCGTTCATGTGGTTCAAAGATTAAGACATTACATTCTCCTTCGCCAGACCTTGGTGGTAGCTCATGTCAATCCATTTTAGTTCATCCTCACTAGAAGGATGATGGGGGGAAAGTATAATAAGTGGATTGTTATTTTGCAAGAATTCGATCTCAAGTTTGTTTCGGCGGAATCAAAAAAATCATTGATTTTGCGGAGCTCATTTATGATTTTCCAAGTGTGGAGGAGGAGGAGGTTTATGAGGATACGTTTGTCGATGAGCATATTTTCCTTATCTCAACTTTGGATCCATGGTATGGGGATATCATCATATATTTACAAACGTTGAAGGTCCCTACTCACCTTTCACGAGATGAGCGATGATGATTATGTCATGTATCTAAGAACTACCTTATAGTGGATAACACTTTGTACCGTCATGGGGTAGATTCCATTTTACGTCGTTGTTTAACCCATGAGGAGGCTGAGGTTGTGCTGAATGATTGCCATGGAGGGGTGTGTGGTGGTCATTTATTTGGGCTTTCTACAGCCCAAAAAATCTTGAGAGTAGGATATTTTGGGTCGTCGATCTTCAAAGATTGTGTCAATGCGGTCAAGAAGTGTCACCCTTGCCAAGTGTTTGCACGTAATATGCGCTCACATTGTGCCCCGTTACATCCGATTATCACCACTAGTCCCTTCACCAAGTGGGGGCTTGACTTCATGGATTGCAACCCATCTTCGGCTGGGGGGAATCATCATATTATAGTGGCTGTTGATTATTTCACGAAATGGGCTAAGGCTATGCCCATGGTTAAATCCGACGGTCAGACAGCCACGCATTTCGTATTCAACCAAATTATTACTCGATTCAGCATTCTGAAAGAGCTTGTCACTAACCATGGTAGGCACTTTCAAAATAGAATGATGGAAGGGTTGGCCTCGAAGTTAGGATATAAGCAGGAGCACTCCTCTTCTTATTATCCTCAGGTGAATGGACAGGTTGAAGCAATGAACAAATCACTTAAGTCCATTCTCCAACGAACCATCGCACAAAGCAAAACAAATTGGCATATCATGTTATATCCTTCTTTGTGGGCCTATAGGATCGCGGTTAAGACTGCCACCGGTTTTTCTCCATATCAGCTCGTACATGGAGTGGAGTCTGTCTTGCCAGTTGAATGCGAAATCCCTTCGTTGAAGCTAGCTATAGAGCTTTTACCAGACACTTCCGCATTGGAGGAATGTTTGGTCCACTTAGAGAAACTTGATGAGCAGCGTTGAGATGCCTTAGTGGCTCTAGAAGTAAATAAGCGTCGCGTTAAGGTTCAATATGATAATTCTGTCTGTCCGAGGAGGTTTAGTGAAGGTGATTTGGTCCTTTTGTGGGATCAAGCTTAAGAACCCTTGGGGGCAGGGAAGTTTAATCCCATGTGGCATGGTCCTTACGTAGTCAAACATGTGTTAAAGAAGGGCGCCTATGAGCTGGTGGATTATGAAGGAACAGCCTTGGCGAAGCCTAGAAATGGGCTCTATCTTAAAAAATACTATGCATGATCTTCAACCAGGGCTGATTATTGTATATTATTGGACATTTTTTGCATAGTTAGGTTTTCTTATGGTGATCGGGTTTGTTGATTAGCTTTATTTTCTTATGGCAGATGTCAATGGAGTCTTCCACGTACATAGGATTTGCTGATGGTGCTAGACGCCACACTCAACACTCAGCCTCTGCTGCTTGGGTGATTTATACTCCTACGGGTCAGGTATTGTCTTCAGGAGGCGTATGTTTATGGCCTTCTTTGAACAATGTTAGTGAGTATAGTGCCGTTATCGAGCTGTTGCGGGATGCCATTTCACATGGTGTTCTCTTTCTTGAGGTACGCCTTGATTCGTAGTTAGTAGTGTCACAACTTAATGGCTTGTATCATATTAGGGATCCGACATTATTACGAAGATTCTTATGTGTGATATTGTTAGAACGGCAATTTGAGAACATAACATACATACATGTTTCAATAATTTTTAATCAAGTTGTTGACTCATATGCTAACTATGTCTTAGATTGGCATTTGTTTCATAGACCATAAGCATATCACAAACATACATTTTTACACACGTGTAAATAAATAAAATCGATCATCATAAAAAAAATTCATTAAACATCCAAAATGTGACGTCATAATACATAAGTGTCATAATACAAAAATGGGGCTTTCGAGCCACCAAAATATAATACACGGTAGTGCAAAAATGAAGCACTCTCATGTCTCTAAGCCTGTGGAGGAGGAGAGGGGTTCTAATCATGGTAGCACACCACGGCTCTAGCTAGTCATCAGAATAACCAAACCCATGCTCATGGTACACCAACCAACTGATGTTGCATGGCCTCAGGAAAGTCCTCGACTTGTGCCATGGGTACCCTATGTGTCATGCGTACAAAGTTTGTGTGGATGCTTTGGAGCATCCGCTCCACATCCACACCCATGATGTCATCTCCTCTTCCCCTCCGTCTATGACAAGGGAAACCGCCAGGCCGCCGTGGTCCAACATCTGCATACACATGACAGATTGTCACTATGTGTCGTCACACCAAAATATGTGTTTCGAGTCAATATATCAAAAAACACAAAAAAAAATTAATAATTCAAAAAACTTCAAAAAGAGGATTTGGGATTCGTTACCTATATCACCGTATGCTACTTCTAGTGGTAGGGGCATGTCCGGATCTCCACAGAAATCTATTCCCACATAGGGATCATCATCGATGGCAACAATCTGTCGCCACCACGATGGAAAGAAGCCAACTGGGTAGGGGTTAGACACCCTACCTCCGCCCAATCTATGCATAGCATCTTCCCAACGTCGTTGGGCCATATCTCGATCCCCGTGAGGAGGAACATCAACTCTAGGGCTTAGCCCCAGTAAACGCACAAAGAAGAACGTGCTCAGTATGCTACCAAAACCGAAGTTTCACACCCTGCCCATCTTGCAGTCACTGAGTTGCTACTTCATGTTACTCAATAGTGCAGTACTCTAGTCATACACTGTGGGTCTCATGCACTGCACTACATAGAACATCAATGGCCGCTAGGCCTAGTGGAGTGATGCTAGACTAGCTATCATGTCGATTGCCAATAGTATGGCCTTCAGTCCTAGCACCTAGATGGATTTTGTCAGGATTTGACTCGCATCCTTTTCTGTGTCCAAAAAAGAGTATACTGCAATGTACTCATCAATGGTGAGGCCACCTCCGGCACTGCGAGAGCGTAGGTTCACCACCTCTCCCCATCGAGACAATCCAGTAATGAAATATATGTCCTCCACCTCTATAATGAGGGACATCCTGTCAATATGAAAGGACCCTGAGTCTAGATCCTAGTAGTCTACTAGCATCTGCAGGAGTCTTGGTTTGGCCCTCAGGCTGCCAAGACACCAAAACTTATATAGCCCGCATGCACATATAGCTTGTTGAGGCATTAGATCACCCCGAACAACCTCTTCTACATCTTCATGTTCCCTCTCCCTCCATTCTAGAACCATCATGCACATTAAAAGTAGTTTTTGATCAATTTTTACCGTAAAAAACCTTGTGCAAGGCCACATACACGACTGTTTTCAAAACAGCCACATATGTACGCGGTTTTGGGAGGTTTTTCTGCGTATAGCCAGCCCTATACGCAGAAAAAGCCCCGATATCTGCCTGGGCCGAAATGACCATTTTAGACTAGCCTAAAAATCAAAATTGACCATGGAAATTGAAAAAAATTGCATGAAAATGGAAGAGGAGGACATGAGAAGTTACCTGGAACAAACGGTGTCGAATTTCGCCGAATGAAGCTCCCAGAATTTGCGTTGGAAGTTTTGAGCTCAAATGGGTAAAAATTTCAAATGATATGTAATTTTTGGAATTTTTTACTATTTATAGAAAATTTTAAAATTTTCACCCCTTTTCTATAGTTTTGAACTATTTCTGACCATTTTGGACCGTTTTGGACTAATTTGTTGATGTAGGAATCCATTTTGAGCGTCATTTCGACCATGGTTTTGACCCGTTCATGCCGCTTTCAGGCATTATGTCTAAACTGGCATATAGGTTAGATTTCACATCCATTTGAACTTTGCATGACCTTATGACCATTTCATTATAACCTTAGGTACGAACCCATTCTATCTTCTCACGGAACCTTCTTGTTGTTTTAAAAGTGACATGATGTGAATGGTAGAGCTTGACCATACCTGGGTGCCCTAGTTAGTTCCTTTGTTGCATTTGGTGCCCATGCCGACATTTTTTCCTTTAGGGTGCGAGAGTCCTTTGTATAGTATCGCCATGTCTTTGTGCAAGAGCCTCATACTCCTCTTGATCTTTTTGCTGGCATTTTTCCCCAGGACTCCCTTATGTCAAGTTGTAATTGCATTATCATGAGTTTTGCCTGCCTGATTGAGCCTTATGTCAGCTTCCCTGACTTTGATTATCAGCTATATAGCCTGAGCTTCTCTCATGTCTAGCCACGCAGAGCCATTTTATATATCATTTGCAGCTTGATTCCCCATTTTTACCGGGAGGAGACTTTCCCCCGAGTGTCGTTATCCTACACGTGTGTCCTTGCATTGAGCATAGGTATGTTCCTCTGCTTGGAACTAGTTTGTTTGCCCATTGACACTCGTCTCCTCCTAGTCTATAACTATAAAGCACATTTATTCTTTTTCAAGCTTTTCAAAATATTTGAAAAGGTCCAAAAAAATCAAAATACCAAAAAGTCGGACAAGAAAAGATGTTATCTTTGGTAGCAGTCGAGTTGTGTCACCTTCGAACAGAGCACTGTATATCACATTTGTTGGTTGGGTTAATAGCTTGACTTCAGGAGTTGTACTCATTTCTCTGAGTTTACCTCCACCGATTGGATAAGCTTCTAGTCCCTATGGAGCCTCTGTCGATGCCTCCTGTGTCATAGAGATGTCACAGTTTTGTATATCAAGTCTATGTTGCCTACATTCAGTCACCATTCGCCTTTATGCTCTTGTTCGAAGGAAGTTGAAACTTGAGCCGGCCATTCCTTAGTTCTCTTGACTTTGCATGTCGGCCATTCTCGATACTGATACTGGTTCGTGCACTTTATGATCGATTCCTTCCACATTATATAGCCTTGCTGAGTACCTCATATTGGATGATGAGTGATACATTAATGCCCTCCTTCCAGCGGATTTCATCCCATTGACTTCAGATCATTTATTCTGGGATAGGAATCTAGAGTCATTTTTGAGTGCCTTGAGACTTGCAGTCATCAGTGGCAGGTTCTCTCGCCATCGATAGTTTTGGGAATACATCAATGACTCCTGGTCGATGGATCCTCTCAAGTGTTCGACCTCAACACATTTATTCACACTTGTTAGTTTGCACTCTAGTACCTTGATTCCCATTTTCATTATCGATGGGTGATCTCGCGTCTGTTAACGGTATACATCAATGACCGGTAATCCGACGATGGACTGCTATGTTCAACCTCGACACCTCTATTCACATAGTAGGACATGTACTCGTAGCGGATTGTGTAGAAGACCTTCCAGATTGGTGGCATTTCATATATGCTACCTCCTTGATCGTGCCAGTGTTCATGAGATTTCAGCTCTCGTGACTTGATTCCAGTGTATGTCAGATATTTCCAGCCATTATGGAGATCTTGATCCATTATATATCTTCATCTTTCATGGAGATCATGATCCTTGGTATATCTTCATCATGGAGATTCTGATCTATCTATATTGTACGTGGCGATGACCACACATGTCATGTTTTGTATCATGCCTATTCATGGCCATTCTACTCTTATGTATCTGGGATTGCTATACCTACTTATAGTTATGTACAGAGTTTGATAATTGTATTATACTATCGGATGGCTAGTTCTTCCACCTAGTTCTTCATCACTCCACTTCTGGAATGGACTTATAATGTATTTCGGCCATCGTATCACCCATCTGACCTCACACATTAGGGGGCATCTATTACAGCTGATTTTACCACACATGGTGGATCACACCTTTATGGCCTTCCCTGTCCCTTTGCAGACTCTTTAGACCCCATGGACCATTTTTGTACCTTTGATGTTTCCATGATCATCCCTAAAAACATGCATTATTTATTATACGCGACTTTTAATCCTATTCTCGCGTATATACACAGATATGACCCTCAAACCTGCGTACATCGGGATGTGTGCAAAAGGCCAAATAGTTTTGGAGTTTTCCTTGATGTGGATCTGATTCACTTGTCTATTGGCCTTCCATATGCCTTGAGATCGCTCATATTTGACCTTCCATTACCCCATTGAAGCACTATATAAGGAACCCTTTGGATACATTGAAGGGAGAGGAATTGAAGAGCAAGAAAACTATAGTCCATTGTTGTCAGAGCTTATACTTGAGTCTACATCCCTTTGTCCCTTGGAGCACTTTGTGTTCTTCCCAAGCTTGCCTTTGCTTGTGAGCTTGCTATTGAGAGATGGAGGATTGAAGTGGTGGAGGCCAAGGTCGAGGACTCAGTTTCTCCGATTCGTAGACGTGCCGATAGAGGTTGTCACTATTGTAATCTCTTATTTATATTAATAGAAATATCTTTTCCTGTCCAATAATGTGTATTTAAATGAGTATTGAATCCATGGATTCTTATAACTGCTTATATGTTATTGATTATATATGCTAGAGTAGGTCTAACACAATTATATAGCATGCTTGTCTTGTTTGTTGAATGTTGAGAGAGCAAATTGTTAATACAAGCGAGAGTGGAAAAGCTCACGGGGATCTACATCAACCGTCTGGAATAAGGTATGTTTCGAGATCCTTTAGTGTTAGATGTTTGGTTTCTCTTGCATTTAGGAAAGGATTAATTTATACGGTTACTTTATCTATTGTCGTACCCCAATCTATAGGAATTTTTCTCCGTAACAAATGACATCGATGGTGATCTCCCTCGCACTTGTTAAAGGTTCACATCATTGACCAGTAATCGAGTGGATTCTACCATCTTCAACTTCAAATCATTGTAATAACATGGATAGAATCATACTTTGTGGAAGATGAGATGAAGACCCTGGGTATCTGTTAAAAGAACTCATAGCTTTCTCCCCAGGTTGTGATGCATTATATTGTATGAAGTTCCAGCATGGATCCACATTTGTATGGTCATGGTTGTGCTCGAATTTGTGTTCATTTGACATAGATCTACAGTGTATTTCTGGTAGCTATGTCCCAAGTGAGTCCTCGATCACATGGATCTACGATGTATTTTAGTAGCCATGTTTGTTAATCTCTCTCATGGATCTGTCTTGTATTGGTCTGCAGCTGTGATGAGGACACATTTGCTCATGAGTTAAAAGTATTAATGTATTGCAGATGCCTGGATGATGATGATCTCTAATCAAGCTAATTCTTGCCTCAAAGTGATAACTTGCTCTTTCAAAGCTCTCGCCTAACGTATCCCTCTAGCCTCATGCTTTGGGGAGCATTCTGTTACACATAAATCTTGTCATCGTCATGTGATGAGGTCCCAAACATCAGTATTTTCCCTAAATCCCAAGTTGTGAAGTGAAAATACTGGCCCAGACTTCAATCTTGCATATGAAAATCCAGCACCGCTTCTGCCCTTTAGTCAAGGAGTGTTACCTTCTTAAGTAACGCCTACAGTCCCTTGATAGTAGGCGGTGCCACTGCCTTTACCTCTTGTTCAAGGTGCGGTTCTTCCCTGTCACCGCTCTGTCATAGTGGAGTAGAAGTGGTGCCCTTGGTAAAAGGTGAAAAAGAGAGGTTTCCACGAAGCTTCTCGAAGGAAGGCTTTGTGGCACCCTTATCCCTACACCTGAGGACCACTTGGACTTGAGATCCATCCTTTTGGGATCTCCTATCCACCTCACCCACCATTTACTCAACCATCCCTATCCTCCCAAGGCCTATCAAAGCATTCTCATACCCAATGGTTGGGAGAGAGCAAAGTTATGTTGTTGCATTGACATTCTAGCCTAAATCAGTAAGGTGAGCATAGGAGGATCAAGTTGGAACTTTTGGGGACAAGACATTGGCATGTGAAGGAGCATATCAACACTAAGGCGAAGGTTGTAAACTTCTTCTTCATATTTAATGCAAATTTGGTTCCTTTCTTGTAAAGTATGTTGTTGTATAATCATGTATTTTATTGTTGGATTCCTTAGTTGCTGACATAGATTTTGTGGTTTAAATTTTGGTGCTTTTGATCTTGTTTATTGGTTTCATGTGATTATGTAGGTACATCCATGAAAAGCCATCACCATAGGAAACAACGCACCACTCCATCAAAGAGACTCATTCCAGATCTCCACAACTTCTAGGGGAAGTCTTCCATCTTTGTTATAACTCATTTGTTCTAGATCTTAACCATTCTGACTAGAGGAACAACTCTTGTCCATAAGAGGTGCAATATTCCTAGGTCCAACCCATCGTTAGTCCACTTTCTTGGGGATATACTTACGTTGGGAATCAACCACTTACGGTTCATCAAGTTTATCAACCAACACCGTCGAGAATTGTTTATCCTAGAATGACTTACCCCGGGAATGATTATGTCCCTTGAGGAAAACCTATTTGGTCTAATGTTCCATCCTATGGAGGACCTTTTGCAAACACTGCTGGACATTTTGGAGGTCCATCCGGATGCCCTCCTCTAGGAGGACCTCCTGGAGGACTAGGAGGACCTAAAGGACATGGAGGTCCACCACCTAGAAGACCTGGAGGACCACCACCTGGAGGCCCACCACCTGGAAGCCCACCACCTAGAGGCCCACCACCTAGAATCCCAACACCTAGAGGCCCAGCTCCCTCAGGCGGTCCACCACCTGGCGGGCCCTCTAGTGGCTCTTTTGGTAATTAACCACCTAACCAACCAGTCATGGGGACATCATCTACCCCCATTTATCAATATGTCTATGGTCATACTGGTCCGCATATGCCATACCAGTATTACCAATATCCTCAACCTAATCAACAATTTCCATTTCTAGCTACGTTAGATCTGATAGATTTGTCCAGATTGAGCAATGATCCAGTACATCATGATCCCTCATGGCCGACCATTTCGGTTAAGTTACCCTCAGACATACCTAAATTCGATGGTAAACCTGGTGAGGATCCCAAAAACCACGTGATGACCTTTCATCTGTGGTGCTCATCAAATTCTCTAATGGATGGTTCAATCCGTCTACGTTTGTTTCATAGAACCCTCACTGGAGTAGCCGTGAAATAGTATATCAAGCTACCCCAGCATTCCTTTAGGGACTTTAATACCTTAGTAATGGAATTTTCAACCCATTTTCAATTACTAATTCGGTATGAGACAGGTACAGACCTGTTAACCTCGCTTTGCCAGACTACTTCCACCCATATCTCTGATCATATACATGAATGGAGACAAAGAGGTAGGTTGATTAAGGATCCCATTCCTGATCAGTTACTTGCTGATTGGTTTACAAAATCTTTACTTCCACCCATTACTAGGGATGTCACCATGGGAGGTGTTGTTACTGAGGAGCATGCCATTAGCTGTGCTCAGTACCTAGACTTGGTCTATTCCCAATTAGGCACTTTGTATGACTTAATTCCTCATTCTCCTTGCCCTACATCGGACCCCTCAAGACCTGCAACGGAACCACCCGTTGATGGATTTCATGGTTTAGTTCAAATACAATCGATGGAAAAATCCATGAAAAATCAAAATCAACCTACCGCACCAGCTAGTCAACCTATTCCACCACCCAAAACTGCATCCTCTCTTGTTGTTTCCACTGATGTAAATGCGATTCAATCTGTTGAATCTTCAGGAGGAAAGAAGAAAGGTAAAAACAAATATAAGAAATATGACAACCAACATGAAGGTAAAAAAACACAAAACCTTGATGTTGATTCTAAGAATAAGAGAAAGGAAAAGTTTCCCTACCTAATTTGTGGAGGTGATCACTTCACTAAAGAGTGTCCTCGTCGCGAGGAAGTTAGCAATTTTTTGAAAAAATTCACCCACCCTGGCAGTTCTTACAAACCCTTTCCCCACCCAACAACAATTGATTGATCATAAATCCTTGCACAGGCCTTCTTTATCCTCCATAGATGAAGTCAAAATGATGTCAAGTGAATCGATTCTTCTTAATACTCAATCTCAAAGTTATGACCCTCCTCCAGAAAAGAAAACTAATAATGTTCCACCTAAAAAAATTTCAACATCCACTCCTCTATCTAATGGTTTTCATACTGAAAAACATATTCCTGATGCAATTCTTCGCCCACCTAAGAGTACACTTTGAAAGTCCATTCTTAATCCTGACACATGTGCTTCCTAGTACTATAATATAGTAGAAGATCTGGCCCAAGCACCCTGCAATATGTCGACTCTTAAGGTACTCCAAACATGTCCTACATAGCGAAATAATTTGCTAACAACCCTTGGAGCTTTGAATATTGAAAATAAAAACATTATCGCTTTCAAGTTGGATGATTTTAAAACTAGGCTCTCCCATTAGTTGGCTTTTTGTTACTAGGAATTCTCAACCAGTGCTCACATTGCTTGTTCCTCCGTAATACAAAACACAACTACAAAAAAAAAGAATCACAACCACATATCCTTCCTTTGAATAGTTAAATTAATTAACAGAACACATCACATACCTCAACCATAGACCTATTTATCTGTTCTCCGAAAAGTCCTTGAGATGATTCAATACATGCAAGAAGGATCACAAGACAAACGAAAAGATGAGAGCATCATGACAATCAACTATCCATATTGATGATCAAGGAATTCAATAATATTTAATCACAAACACAATAATCAAATATAAGAAAGGGAATGTTTTTGTCTTAATAATGGGTGAGAAGAAGTACAACCAAATGCCTTGATGTTGACAGCTTCTATCTCAACAAATGTCTACAAACTCCAATGAAGACCTCTCTAGCTATAAGCTACCTCTACTTTGCCTCTATCCAAACTTCAAACTAGTAGCATAAGGATGCTTTTTCTGGTCTCCCTCACTCTCTTCATAGAAGCTTCATTTATAGGCCAAAAACTGGATGACTTGACAAAAAGATAGAATAAGATCCCTATAGGTGAGGGAGGTGAATGCCACCTCTCTCAAACATGCACCAACTAATTCCATGAAGGATTAAGTACAGAAACTTCTTTTTTTCCCCTTTTAAGACCATCGACGCTTTTAAGAAAACTAGACAGAGCGCCGACCTAGGGGTTTTCCCACTGAAAAGGGTCAACGACGCTTCTTGCTTAACTGATGGAGGCGCCTATGGTGCTCTGTGGAAAAGGTGAAAGAGCATCGTACCTTCTAGGTCAGGGCAAAAAATCACCAAAGTGATCCAGATTAGGCTTTTTTAAGAGGTTGACAGGAAACAAGAAAGTCATCTAAAGGCTGACTAGGAAATGTGAGATTTTCATGTGCAACAGAATGCCCCCCAAAGTATGAATCTAGAAGAATGTGATAGGTGAAATTCTTTGCAAGTTTTTCGTCTAATACAGAGGCAAAGAGAGATAGACTCATAAAGGACCAATAACTGACTCTTATCCAATCATAGCTACGAACCAATACACCGCAGATCCATGATGATGACTATGTCATGGCTACCAATAATACACTATAGATCCATGATTGACTATTGTAAGAGATAGGTCATAGCTACGAGATATACAAAGTAGATCTATGTGTCTCATTTTCAGATATAGAACACATCCACCGAACATACAATGTGGATCCGTGTCATGACTCTAAATGATCTCAAAACGCAACCTGAGTGTAGGCAATGATGATGATAAAGCATAATCACTCAAGGTCTTCATCCCCATCTCCGAACGATACGAATCTAACCATGTGATTACAATTTCTTGATGCCAAACATGGTATAAACCACTTGATTAATAGTCATTGATGTCAACTATTAACAAGTGCGAGGGAAATCACCATTAATGTCAATGATTCCCAAGGTATCCCAGTACAAATCATTGAATGTGAATAAAGGACTTGAAGTCGAACATTCAGTGATATCTTCCAATCAAGAGCCAATGATGTAAACTCATGTTGAAAGTGAGGTAACCTGCCATTGAGGCATGCAGGACCAAGGTACTGCCTAGGTTTCTAGGTCTAAATCCTGGATAGTGATCTGAAGTCGACAAGAATAGACCCTGTCACAGGAGGGCCATAATGATTCCCACATAAGTGACATGAAACTGAGAATAAAAGTTGATTTGTAATAATAGGACTGACTCAGACATGACTAAATTTTGAGGACAAGTGAGGTTATTGATGGATTATTTTTCTAAAAGAGGTAACCTTTGAACAATTGGGCGGCATGACACATGACTTGGCAATATTGACCCATGAGAATAGAACCAAGTGTAATGCAAGAAATATAACGAAGCATCCTTTGAATTAACTCAAAGGAGTCAGGTGACTCACAGAAATGGATTGACTCGAGGACAAACTGAAAACCCAAACTGTTCAGATATGCAAATGCAAACATGTGCCATGTTCAAAGGTGGACTGTAGAGTACTACCATATACACAAATGAAAACCATTCCCCTTTCCTTTAATTTCCCCACCTTGAAAGGTGAGTGCCTCTTTTCGTTTTTATGAGTCCAAAGAGGGTAACAAACACTCATTGAATCTCATCAAGTGATGAGTCCATTGTCATATTTTTACAAACCTGAGAAAGGAGGGGTTCGCTCCCAAAATAGGGTCTTACATCGCATGTTTTATAATTCTGATGCAAGTAAACTCATCTATCGTTTCATGTTTAGAGAGTTCGAAATGACTAAGACACCAAAAAGGGTCCTTTTTCGTATATAAGGCCAGTCGGTCCGAAAAAGAGATAACCTACCCCCGACTAGTCAACTGTTCAGATTCTTTTATAAGCAGGAATGTAACAAGTTCACTTGCCAAACTTTTTGTGTTTTGAGGAGACTGAAAAGAGCTTAAATATAACTCCTGAATGAGGTTCCTTTTTCATAATCCATTTTTCACGAGTCTGAAAAAGCGAAAAAGTGGACTCGACGCCTTTCTACTGGAATTTTAACGAGCATGTAAAAAGTGTTTAAGGACGCTCGGTACTTTTTCAGTTTTTCCCTAAGCCCAAAAAAGACAAAAACGACTTGTATTTAAGCCAAAACCTAGCATTAACCTTGAAAAACTCAAAAAAGACCATTAGAAACCATTTTTCCAAAACTATAGAAAATAAAAATAAAAACCCACTTTCACTTAAATAATTTGGATTTCAAAATATATAAATTGGAATGTATCTTTGAAAATCTCAAATAATCTATAAATAGAAAGTGGGGTAAGAAATATTTACCATTTGTGAGCTTTGGAGAGTTGGTTTGGATTGGTGAGAGTTCCATTGGCGGTTTTGGCAAGGATCTTCCTACTCCATTGCTTCATCGTTCATCGTGTAAGAGGTAAGTAACGAAATCTTTTCCCTTCTATCCTCTACAAGCATCAATTTTTATTCTTTCATGTTTAGACTCACATCCCTAAAAGAAATTTTTACCATGATTTTGAAGCCAAGGTAGAAGGTGGATTTGTAAATTTTTATTATAAACAGCAAAACCGACCTTCACTGAGCAATTACAATGGTAGAAAATAGGTTAATTTTTATTCTTTAAGGGTTTTTCGGCCATCGGGAAAAGTCCCCAACGACGCTCTGTCTAGCCAAGATAGGCGCGCCGTAGGCGTCCTGTCCATGAAAGACAAGCAAACAGTGCCTTAAGGGCTAAGGGCACAGGCATCGACGGTGCTCTGTCGGCAAAAGAGAGCAGCACCACCGCATCCTTAAGAAGAAAAATTAAAACCCTAGAATGCTAAAAAAGACCAAAATTATGCCCAAGATTTGCTTCAAAATATGTTATTCTCCTTTTAGCCATGCCATGTGTTCTAATCATGAAATTTGTATGTTGTAGGTGCATTATGGTCATCTGGAAAGAAAGGGAGCATGAGAATTCTGATATACAAGCTACTAACGATCCACCTACCATTGAAGCCTTAAGAAACTGCAGATTGCTGAAGTATTTTCATGTGCCTGGTATGAAAGCACACATCTGGCTACTTGAATATATCATTAGCATGTGGGATCTCGATCAAGAACATTTTGTTGTAGGGGTCCACATCTTACCCATTGAGATAGAGGATATATACTTCTTGACCGGTCTATCTATGAGGGGGAATCAGGCAGTCTTATCTGGGGCTCGAGGAGGAGGAGGCTCCTTGGATGACATAATAGACCAGCATTGTGCATTGGGCACAGAAGCTCAATCCGAGAAACTAAAGATTCATTCCATAGTGAATCACCCATTGAGGACTGTGGTATACACTATTGGTAAGGTGGCAGGAACAAGATCTACCCACCTTACTACTTGATCTCATATGCTATATGCTCTGCAGTGTATGGAGCCTACCGTTTTTAACTGGTGTGAGAGCATGCTAGTATGTTTGAAGAAGCAGTTGACCATATGTAGGAGGGGAACATTGAAGTAATTCGGATACGGGAAAGTGGTGGTGTCATTCATGTTACAGTGGATTCCACATTTGAGACCACAGGTAACTATCACCCGGCTAGAGCCTGAAGATCCCAAGATGTTAGCATGGGTTATAGCTATGCCACACCTTGGCAGTGCAGCACCTAAAGTTAGCTATAGGGATGGATTCTTTCGCTGGTTGAGAAACCAGTTGCTTATGATAGAGGATTATTCCTATGATGGGGCAGATTTCCGTCATGATCCAGAGTTGGTTTTACCCTAGGGTGAGATGTGGGATGATCGTGGTAAGTAAAGACACCATCCAAACTGTGTTTTTGGAATTTTGTATTTTATTTCATTTTTATGGTTTATAACATTGAGATAACAAAAAGTGTTTTCGTGCAGACATTGGACCTGCCCGTCTAGTGGGGATGTCGCCTATTGCTAGGCGAGTAGGCACCAAGGACATGATGGTGTATGACTCTGAGGCTGAAGAGGAGCTTGGAGATGTGGAGGAAAACCTACAGCATTTGACTGTGGGTATTCCTGATGTAGCCACAGATAGGGTAACTAGGCGTTATCAGTGCCACACCGTGGGTGTTTCTGAACAGTTTGCTAGGCTACTCCGCAAAGTGGCCCAGGCCATTGCATGCTATGATGCACAGTAGGAGGATTAGTTTTTTTTTATCTTCTTTTTGTATATGTATTACTGAAAGCTTCGGAGCTTCAGATTTTGCCCTATGTATTTATGAACTTTTTATGGTCCTGAACTTTTTCAGGGCACTGAAAGCTAGGGATGCTTCAGCCCATTTTTGTATCTCGATGTTACAGTTTATATATATATGACAGACTTTTATATTTACAGTTGTGTGTGTGACAAAATGTGATGTGTAAGATGTTCAGCTACTTATGAATTTACATGTTTTGATTTATGTTTCAAATGGACTTTCATGTATGATCAATATACCAATCCAAAACATAATTAGCTATGGAATCTGCCACTACATTTAAATGTCTTGGAATGTGTTTATAAGTGACTTGCTCAAAATATATCTCTAACAACTTGAGTCTTCAGAAAGTACAAAAAATCAAGGGGTTACAGATAGTGTAGACTCGATTAAGTTGTTGGACAACCAGCTCAAAGTCCAAGTAAACCCTAATTTCCCTTACATCATTAGCTAGGGCTTCCATCAACAAACCAACCAGAGCTTGATACTCTGCCATATTGTTGGTGGAGGGACCTAAAAGAATACCCCCTGAACTCACTAGCTCACTTGTAGGAGAGTATAGTACCCAAGCTGCAGATGCAAGGTTAAGCGTATACCGATGAGCACCATCAGCAAAACCAATGTGGGAAGTCATCTGTCCATGAGACAAAAGACATGCATAAGTAGGGTTTTATCAGAAAAAAACACACTCTAAATCACACAAAAGACACACCTCTTAAAGTCTAAGACACACAACAAACTATAAACAATATTTACAAACACCCTACGCTAGATGACCTAGGCAGAATAACTTTTGAGGTAGAGCCCATTTCGAGGCTCTCCCAGTGGTATCCCATCGTAATCAACCAGTTCATATGCTCCTTTTTCTAAAACACGACTAACAGTGTAGGGTCCATGCCACATAGACTCAAATTTTCCTGCCCCCAGCATGTCATGCTTCTGGTCGTAGGTCAAGACTAGGTCTCCTTCATCGAAGGAACGGGGTTGGACAGTCCTTTCATATTGAACTTTCATTCTTCGTTTGTGTGTCTCATTAGCTAAGGCAGCATCACGTCAAGTTTCATCAAGTTTATTTAGGTACAAGAATCTTTCCTTGTCTATGGTAGTGCTGGGTAATAATTTACAACCAGTTTTAAAGAAGGGATCTCACATTCTATTGGGAGAGTAGCTTCCAACCCGTATACTAATTAGAAAGGTGTAAAACTGGTGGAAGTTTTAAGAGTAGTCCTGTAGGCCCAGAGTGCGGAGAAAAGATGTAAATGGAAGTTTGACTTGGCCTTCCCTACCATCCATTGAAGCATTGTTTTTAATACTTTATTTATCGCTTCAACCTGGCCATTGGCCTGTGGATAGTAGGGTGTAGATTTATCATGTTGAAACCCTAATTTTATGCTAAGCTCTGCCATCATTTCATTTTTGAAATGTGATCCATGGTCAGTCACGATGGCCCTAGGAATCCCAAATCTTGCAATAATATGGTTGAATAAGAAAAGTGCAACAGTTTTACTGTCTTCGGCGTATGTGGGCATTACCTCAGCCCATTTTGTAAAATAGTCAACAGCCACAATGATGTAGCCATGCCTCCCGGCTGAGGTAGGTCTACAGTGCATGAAGTCTACGCCCCATTTTGCAAAAGGGCCAACTGCTACTACGGGATGGAGCGGAGCTGGATGTGTGTGTTTCTTGGAAGTAAACATTTGACAAGGTGGGCATTTCTTGACCGTTTCAATACAATCCTTGAAAATAGAAGGCCATAAGTACCCAGCACGCAGGATTTTCTAGGCAGTAGCCAACCCATAAAGATGACCGCCACAAGCTCCAGCGTGGCAATCATTAAGGACGATCTCAGCCTCTTCATGTGTAAGGCAACGACGTAACACCACAGTGGTATAGGGTATCATTCAAGATAAGGTAATTTTGAGCATGGTGGCAAACACGACGACGTTCATCTCATGAGGCAGTAGGCTGGTATCGTAAGGTCTGGAGGTATAAAATGATGTCTCCATACCATGGATCTGTCATACTAATGAGAAACAGTGATTCGTCGGGTAAGGAATCAGAGGGCTCTAGATTCTCAGTAGTATGGGGAAGGTCACATATAAGCTCTGCAAAGACAAGGGACTTCTTGGAAGTACTTTTGGCGAATTCCAGGTCAAACTCCTGGAGGATCACGATCCAACGTGAGTATTTTCCCCCAAGCACCTGACATGTCAGAACGTAGTACATGGGACAAGAATCCATGTAAACAGTAGTGGTGTGGAGCAAAATATAATGACGAAACTTTTGGACCACAATGACTGTGGCCAAAGTGAGTTTCTCCACATGTGAGTATCGAGTTTCAGAGTCCAAAAGACTCTTACTGGCATAATAGATCACATGTTCTTGGTCGTGTTCATCTGTTTGAACAAGGACCATGCCTATGGTAAACAAGCATGCAGCCACATACAGGGAATAATCCTGGGCATAGTTGGGTGGTTGCAACACAGGTGCATGGGTAAGTGCATGTTTAAGATTATCAAATGCGCGCTGCACAAAATCATCCCAAACGAAAGGAGTATCTTTCTTCAACAACCTCATGAAACCATGTGTCCTCTCTACATAATTACAAATGCAGAGACGCAGAAAGTTTTCCTTCCCTTGCAAACTTTGGATTTCAGTAACATTCAGGGGAGCAGGCAGGGCCAAAATAGCCTCAATTTTCAAAGGATCGATACGGATGCCATCTTTTGAAACAATAAAACCAAGAAGCCGGCCAACTTCGACACAAAAAACACATTTGTGGGGGTTTAGACGAATGTTAAAATGACGACATCGAATAAATATTGCTCTTAGATGATCGACATGGATATCCCGCTGCTTGGAATGGGTAGGCAGGTCATCTAGATAGGGTTCCACAACATGTTTAATATCATGAAAAGCATATGACATGGCACTTTGGAATGTCGCACCAGCATTTTTTAAACCAAAAGGTAGTTTACAATAAGCAAAAGTCCCCCAAGGGCAAATGAATGCCATATTGTGTTGATCGGATGGGAGAATCTTAATCTGATTATAGCCGAAAAAGCCATCCATAAAGGAAAAAATGACGCTTTCGGTGCAGTTATCAATTATTTGATCGATGGAGGGAGTGGGAAAGTTGTCTTTTGGACAAGCTTGATTCAGGTCCCTAAAATCGATACAAACCCTAATAGTACCCTGCTTTTTAGTCACAGGGACTATGTTGGACATCCATTCAGTTAGTGGTACGGGGCAAATGAAACCAGCTTCAGAAGTTTCTCAACTTCCTCTTTGATAGCAATTGCTTTTCGAGGATGAACCAGTCATAGTTTCTGGCGTACGGGCTTGGAATTAGGATACGTTTTTATTTCATGGACAACGATAGAGGGATCGATCCCAAGCATTTCTTCATATGTCCATGCAAAGACATCTCGAAATTCTTTGAAAAGAGTCATGTATGTTTGGATTTCTTCAGGGGAAGAGTTCTGTCCAATGGAAATGTTCTCAGAAACAATCGGTTTCACGGATATGTCAACGGGTATGGTTTTGGTAATGTTGCATAAATTCCCTTCAGAATCGACACTACGAGTGAGGATCAGAGACTGAGGGTGGAGGACTATATCGGATGAAACCATGGAGGCAAAGTGGTTTTCTACTATATGACAAGGCGGAAGGAAAGAAGATCTGTGATGATAATCTTCCCAAGGCATCTCGTCTAACGACATAACTTCCATGATAGACTCGTCTGTAGGAAGTGTGTGTGAAAGATAATCCAGAGATGGGGAGAGGTGTTCGAGCCAATATGGCATGTGATAATGGTTCGAAGCCACCAAGAAATGATCATTGATGGCGGGATCGCTGCTAGCTTAAATTGCATTGTACATCTCTTCAAAAGGGGAAAAGGATGAGGATTCATCAGCAATTTATTTTCCTTTGTCTACACGAGAGCTAGAAATCATATTAATGGATGCAGTTTGCGAAGAAAGAGGGGGGTTAGATGAAGGAAAGACTCCCATAAGTGAAGAATCTTTGATGAGGCCTACTTCGATGTCTTGATCCTATGGGGTGTTCAAGAGCAGAATGTTGTTTGCATCATTTGTAATGGCGCTAGGCGTGATGAAGTCTAACTAGTCAATAGTAACAATATTTCCTTGGAATGGGAACTGTACGATCCAAAAAACGGTCGATGCTACATCTTGCATAGCATAAAACCAGTTGCGACCTAGGAGTAAGTTGTAATCCAAAGGAGCGTCAACGACTTCAATGTGAATGGAGATTGACTTGTCCCCCAGTTCTACGTGGATGGCAAGTAGTAGTCCATAGGGTTGAAATCCACAACCATCAAAAGCCCTTAAGGGTGGTAGGTGAACGGTTGATTTCTGGAGATCCAATGGCTCTCTAGCAACATAAAGACATAACTGATGTAGAGGCACCCTCGGCTAAAGCGATACGACGGATAGACTTTCCAACAATCTTTGTAGTGATCTGGAAAGCTAACTGATGTGAAAGTATCGTTTTGAAATCATCTAGTTTGAAAGTGATGATATTACTATTCTCGGGATCCATAGCTCCAAGGGCACTAAGCAAATTTTTTCGTTGAGTTCGGCAGGTTTGAAGTACCTCTAAAGCCGACATAGCGCAGGGTACCTGGGCCAAATCTTCAACAATATTATACTATTGGGCGGCATGAGTGTTAGGATTAATTATGGACTTATGTAGAGTACCCTTTGGTGGATGGAAAATTGCTTCAGGTATAGGTTTTTCAATATGAAGACCATTATTAGTAGGAGGTGTGGAAGTTGAGGTTTTTTCAGATGGAATATCATTAGGTTTCTTTTTCAGAGGAGGGTCATAACTATGTGCTCATGTATTCAAATTCACAGTTTCACTAGACATCATATGAACTTCATCACTGGAAGAAGAAGTTTCGTTTAAGGAATTATGATCAATTACCTATTGATGGGAAGGGAAAGGATCTTTTAAAATGGTCGGGGTGGGTGAGGCTTTTAAAAATTTACCAACTTCCTCACGGCGAGGACATTCTTTTGTAAAATAATCACCTCCGCAGATTAAACAGGGGTATTTCACCTTTCTCTTTCCTTTTGAATCGTTATCCATATTCTGCATTTTATTTCCTTCCTGTCAGTTGTCGGGTTTTTTAGATTTATTTTTTCCCTTTTTCTTTCCGCCTGAAGATTCAGTGGATTGAACCGTATTTACTTCAGCAGAAGCAATAGGAGAGGATGCAGTTTTGCCAGGTGGTGCTTGTTGATTGGATGGAGTGGCAGCTTGTTTCTTAGAGGATTTAGCTGCTATTTGTGTCTGAACTGAACCAAGTATGCCATCAGTAGGTGGTTCCATAGTAGGTCTCAAAGGGTATGTAGTAGGTCGAGAAGCATGGGGAATCAGATCATACAAAGTGCCTAACTGGGAATAAACCAAGTCAATGTACTAAGCGCGACTAATAGCATGTTCTTTGGTAATAGCACCTCCCATGCCCACATCTCTAGCTATGGGTGGAAGCAAATACTTTGTGAACCAGTCAGTCGGTAACTGATTAGGAATAGGAGCATTAATCAACCTACATCTTCTACATTCATGGATATGAGCAGAGATATGGGTAGATGTAGTTTGTCGAAGTGAGATCAATAGGTTTGTACCTGTTTCATATCGGATTGGTAACTGAAAGTGTGTCAAAAAGGCCATAGCTAAAGCATTGAAATCCCAAAATGAATGTCATGGTAACTCGATGTACCATTTAGCTGCAATTTCGGTGAGGGTTATTTGGAAAAGGGGTAGATGGATTGAACCGTCCATCAAAGAATTGGATGAACACCAAAGATGAAAAGTCATAACATGGTTTTTTGGGTCCTCACCAGGTTTACCAACGAATTTTCAGATATCAGAAGGTAGCTTGACTAGGATGGCGGTCCAAGAGGGGTCATGATCAATTGGGTCATTTATCAATCTTGACAAGTCTGGCAAAACTAAAGTGGCCAGAAATGGTAGTTGTTGATTTAGCTGTGGGTACTGGTAATATTGATAGGGCATTTGCTGACCAGTAGGACCATATGCGGATTGATAGATGGGTATTGATGATGCCCCCGAAGCTTGTTGAAAAGGCTATTGGTTTCAAGAATTTTCATGGGGAGGTGGGCCCCCCGAGGAAGGGGGTCCTCCGAAAAGTGGTAGTGGTCCTCCTCCTCCAGGTGGTGGTGGGGGTCCGCCCCACCAGGTGGTGGTGGTGGTCCTCCTCCTCCAGATGGGGGTGGTGGTGGTGGTCCACCAAATGGTCCACCAGGTCCTCCAGGTCCTCCAACTCCTCCAGCTCTTCGTGGTGGTCCTCTGGGGGGAGTTCCATCGTATCCTCCAGCAGTATTTAAAAAATTCCCTCCATATGACGGGATATTTGACCAATTTGGTTGTCCCCGAGGTACAAAATTATTTCTGGGGTAAGGCATTCCAGGATAAATAGCCGTAGGTGGTGGTTGTTGGTAAAATTGATTAACCATAGGTTGTTGAGTTCCTGGATAATTATATCCCCAAGAAGCTGTATTGTTGACATGTTGTGACCCTAAGGGTTGGCCTGTACTAGATGGGGGGGGGGGACAACATGGGTATTGGTGGGGGGTATAATTATTGCAGGTTGTGCTATAGCTACAACTTGTCTTGAACTAGACATAGTTCCACTAATAGGTAACGTAACTCGCGTAGGGGGTTTCCCCCGCGACGTGAGAGTTTACTGACACAACTTAATTTAAGGATTGCCCCCCAACCATGACAGGTATGGAAGGTATAACGATAAATTTAGGATGTGACACTATAGGGTTGTGGTCTAGACCTAGATTACCTTGAAATAGAATTTCTTCAATAGGTCATAACACTTGAGCTAGTGAACGATATCCTTCAGGCCATGGGTTGCGAGAATTCTCACCATAAGTTGGGCGGCTGTTATAGCGGATTTCACCACACTAGGTGAATCACACATTGTATGGCCTTCCCCTATCTCGCTGCAGACTCATTATCCCCTATGGACCACTTTTTGTCTTTTGATGTATCATCGACCATCCCTAAAAACATTAGAAAAGATGATATACGCAACATTTTCCCCGATAACCGCGTACATACGCGGATATTCCCCCTATAGTCGCGTACATCGGGATGTGTACATAATCCAAAATCCTTTGGAGCGTTCCTTGTCTTGGATCCGACTCACATGACTCCTGGCCTTCCATATGCCTTGATATCACACGGATTCGACCTTTCAGTGTCACTTTGAAAAGCTATATAAGGAGCCATTGAGACATTGAAAGAATAAGAGAGAATTGAGAGTACCGAAACTATAGTCCATTGTTGCTAGAACTATACTTGAGTCTGCATCCCTTTGTCCCTTTGGAGCACTGTTGTGTTCTTCCCAAGCTTGCCTTTGTTAGTGAGCTTGCTATCGGAGTGATGGAGGATTGAGGTGGTGGAGGCCCAAGTGGGGGATTCAGTTTCTCCGGTTCGCAGACGTGCCGTCAAAGGTTGTCACTTGTAATCTCTGATTCATATTAATAGAAATATATTTTCCTGTCCAGTAATGTGTATTTGAATGAATGTTGCATCCATTGGAATATGTCAAATGCTTATACATTATTGATTATATATGCTAGAATAGATCTAACACCATGAAATATAGTATGCTTGTATTGTTTACTTGTTGTTGAGGACGTGCTATAACAATTCAAGCTGAAGATTGGAAAGCTCAACAGGGATCTACTTCAACCGTCCGGAATAAGGTACGAGGTTCGATCCTTTAATGTTAGATGTTTTTATTTCTATTGCATATTGGGAAAGATTGATTTCTGGAGTCTAGCTGTCTGTTGTGGTACCCCAAGCCATAGGAATTTCTCTCCGTAACAGCGGCCTTCAGAAGAAGGTTTAATTTTTGCTTCAGGCCAAGGGTCTGTATTACAGGGTAATCATGCCTGTAAAGTTTCATAATGGGACATAGGTGGAGGAATAATTCTTTCTATTCTCTCTGAAAAGTTACAAGTTCGATTGAGAGATGCATTAATTCTTCTATGTTCCTCGTCTCCCAAGGGAGGATTTCTTGGTGAAGGTCTAATAACCCCGAATTCAGAAGTGGCTTGGCCCATAGACGTCCTCCAAAAAGGAGCATCCAGACCATAATCTAGTGGGGCAGAAACATTGCCATGGCCTTCTAATGGTGGATGCAAAGAAGCATCGGTTGCAGGAGGCAATTGGACTAAAGGATTCGTGTAAATAGTGAAATATTCTCTAGGTGGAGTAAGTTCCATACGATTCTCAGCCGAAGCTGGTATCTCCATGGCTACCCCTTCTTCCCCTTCCATGGCTAGAGGAAAGTCAGGAGGTAAACCCTGTAACCTACAGGATTGATGTCGCACAAGCTGCTCAGCCATGGTGGTGGCTGGAAGTCTTCTAACCTAGGTCAAAGAAAAAAACACCTACACAGAGCTAAAGGTCACAAGCAGTTTTAAATGATAGGAGGGGTTCAAAGTCCAGTTTCTCACCAGGATTATCAAGACTTTACAAGCTTCGCCCGTAAAGCCAAGATGACCAAGAGGTTACCTCGGTTTGGATAGGCTATCCTAGTGGGGTCTCCCGATATACGCAAGGTACGTGGGAGCTCAAATCGGTAGTAGTGTTGTCTAATGCACAACCGTTCACAAGGGGCCTTCCTATATACAATCGAGTACGTGAAAGAACCTTTCGATATACCTCAAGAGTACGTGAAAGACCATTTCTATATGCCAATGGTACGTGGAAGAACCATGCAAGTTCTGGGATGTAGTGCGGACAAATAACGACAGCTCCTACGCTTAACAACGCCCGAACATGTCTATAGCCTATCACTCAACTTTCTATACAAATTTTAACCTAAAGCTACCGTTGATTTTATCTTGACGATTAGGTGAATGTTTGTGGAAATGTTGTCTCCAATAATGCAGATTAACTCTATATGCAATAGAAAACACTTCTTTGAATTTCAATGAAAACTATTTAGCGTAAGGAGAAAAATTTCTCTTTTTCTTTTTTCAAGAACCTTAAAATAATGCCATTTCAACAACACAGACTTGAATCGAGAAATGCAATAAAATGAAGCTTTTTCAAACACAAAAATTTTTCAACAAGCACTCAAAAGATATCTGAAAATTTTGACAAAGAAACTAAACCTCTAGTGTGCATGCAAACTATCTTTGCTACAATGTCAAAAAATCTATTTCTTCTAATCTATTTATGCAGAAAAATGACAACTTCTAAAGCATAAACAAGAAGAAACTAAGATGGTTATTTTTTGTATTTTTCTGGAAAATATGAGGCACTCAAAGCACTCTAAAATGAACTAGTTTAAAAAAGGCTATAATTTTCTTTTCAAAAATAAAAGTTTCCAGATATTTCATTGAAACTAAAACTGAAACTATCTACCATTTTCCCCTATAAAAAAGATAAAGCCTTTGCAACTGAACTCGAAAGAGAATCAGGTTCACAAAGTACTCTCAAACAGCAGGCAGATGCAAAGAACACAACAAAATCTCAGAGAAGCAAGCAAACCATGCAGATTTTTTAGAAAGATAAAAAATTTCCAAACAGACAAAGACAAATTTTACAAGGAGTTTTTGAAGTCTACCTCACAAGTCGAATCGGTGTGCTAATAACTCAGGACTTAGGCGCCTACGGCGCTCTGTTAATTGAAGGGAAAAGATCCCTGGAAGGAAGGAAAGTGCTCTGTCAGCAGAAGGGAGGGGCGTCATGGAGGGAGGGCAGCGCTTTGTCAGTCAAGGGGAAAGGTGCCTTGAACGAAGATCGGCACTCTGTCCACCACAGAGAGGTTCGTCGTCCAGACAGCGTACTGAAAAATTTAAAATTGCAGGACAAAAAAAAAGTCTCAGTTGAACTGAAAATAGTAAGAAAAAAGCAATTACCTAGAGAATAGTAAAAACTATAATTCAGAACCAAGGCAAATTATCATAAATAAAATGAAAAGAGTAGCTTACCTTGCAGACTGAAACAACAAAAAGCAGAGAGAAAAACTTCACCAGTGGAATGGTTACCAAAGAGTTGTAGATCTGACTGGATCTTCCCCATATCTGAGATGTTTCCCCAGCAGAGTTGCCAATTTTTCCATTAGGAATTCTCAACTAGTGTTGACACTGCTTGTTCCTCTATAATGCAAAACACAACTACAGAACAAAAGAATCACAGCCACATATCCTTCCCTTGAATAGTTAAATTAATTAACAAAACACATCACATACCTCAACTGTAGACATGTTTATCTGTTCTCCGAAAAGTCCTTGAGATGATTCAATACCTGGAAGAAGGATCACAAGACAAACAAAAAGATGAGAGCATCATGACAATCAACTATCCATATTGATGATCAAGGAATTCAATAATATTTAATCACAAACACAATAATCAAATATAGGAAAGGGAAATGTTGGGTGAGAAGAAGTACAACCAAATGCCTTGATGTTGACAGCTTCTATCTCAACAAATGTGTGCAAACTCCAATGAAGACCTCTCTAGCTATAAGCTACCTCAACTTTGCCTCTATCCAGACTTCAAACTAGCAGCATAAAGATGCTTTTTCTGGTCTCCCTCACTCTCTTCATAGAAGCTTCATTTATAGGCCAAAAACTCATAGGATGACTTGACAAAAAGATAAAATGAGATCCTTATAGGTGATGGAGGTGAATGCCACCTCTCTCAGACATGTAGGAACTAATTCCATGAAGGATTCCATACAAAACCTTCTAGAAACTTCTTTTTTTCACCTTTTAAGACCATTGACGCTTTTAAGAAAACTAGACAGAGCGTCGACCTAGGGTTTTTCCCACTGAAAAGGGTCAATGGCGCTTCTTGCTTAACTGATGGAGGCACCTATGGTGCTCTGTGGAAAAGGTGAAAGAGCATCGTACCTTCTAGGTCAGGACAAAAAATGGCCAAAGTGATCCAGATCAGAATTTTTTAAGAGGTTGACAGGCAACAAGAAAGTAATCTAAAGGCTAACTAGGCAATGTGAGATTTTCATGTGCAACACTTTCTAGTTGTCCACAAAAGCTATTGGAAATACCATCTGTCATACCGTATTGGAGAAGGGAGCCTCAACCTCGGTCATGTCTTTGTCTTGTTGGAGAGCCATTGGTTCTCCTGAAGTTAATCGTTCACCCACGACTCTAAAGGCCTTTGATGGTCATGAATTTCAACCTTATGAGTTAATTTCCTCTCTCCAAGTAGAACTAGGGGGCAAATCAGTTTCCATTAACGTTGAAGTTGTTGGCGCTCCTTTAGATTACAATCTTCTCCTAGTTCGCAACTGGTTTTATGCTATACAAGTTGTTGTTTCATTCGTTTTTCAGGTAGTTCAGTTCCCATTCCAAGGGAAGATTGTTACTGTTGATCAGTAGATTTATGTTCACTTGATGCCACCTTGAACACTACAAACAACATTCCATTTTTGACAACCCCACAATATCAGAACATTGACGTAGGTCTCATAAAAAATTCTTCACTCATGGGAATTTTTCCATTATCTAATCCTCCTTGTGTTTCTCAGTCCGTATCCGTGAACATGATCTCTACTTCTACCATAGATAAAGGAAAATCCATTGTTGAATCAACATCAATGAGTCCTTTTGAGGAAATGTACCACGCTATTCAAACCACTAGTGACCCCACCATACACGATCATTTTTTGGTGGCTTCACATCCTTATCACCCACCCTATTAGCTGGAAAACCCCCCTGTCTCTAGATTATCTTTCGCATACACTCCCCTTTGATGAATCCATCGTGGAGGTTATGTCCCAAGACGAGATGTCTTGGAAATATCATCACCATCGATCCTCTTTCCTTCCCCATTGCCATATGGTAGAAGAACAATTTGCACGAACAATTTCTTCTGATATAGTCATTCATTCACATTCCCCGATCCTCACCCATGATGTCGAATCCGAGGGTAATTTATGTAACGTTACCGAAACCATTCCAATTGACATATCAGTGAAACCCGGTATACCAGAGAACATCCAGATAGGCCAAAACTCTTCACCTTCAAAAATACAGTCTTATATGGCCTTATATAAGGAATTCAGAGACGTTTTTGCTTGGAACTATGAAGAAATGCCAGGGATAGATTACTCTATTGTAGTTCATGAGATTAAAACCTACCCTAGTGCCAAGCCAGTTCGACATAAGTTACGTCAGGTACATCCGAGGAAAGCAACAGCTATCAAGGAATAAGTTGAAAAAATTCTTAAGGCTGGTTTTATTCACCCCGTGCCCTTGACTGAATGGGTGTCCAACATAGTCCCTGTCAATAAAAAGCAGGATATTATTAAGGTTTGCATTGATTTTTGGGATTTGAATCAGGCTTGTCCTAAGGATAACTTCCCCACCCCATACATCGATCAAATTATGGACAACTGTGCTGGGAGTGTCATATTTTCATTTATGGATGGATTCTCTAGCTATAATTAGATCGATATCCTCCCATTAGATCAACACAAGATGGATTTCATTTTCTCGTGGGGGACCTTTTCCTATAGAAAACTCCCTTTTGGTTTGAAAAATGTTGGTGCTACATTTCAAAGTGCCATGTCATATGATTTACAAGACATTAAACACATTCTGGAACCTTATCTTGATGACCTGCCTGCTCATTCGAAGCAGCGGTATCACCATGTTGATAATCTAAGAGCCATTTTTCTCAAATGTCACCATTTTAACATTCGATTAAATCCCCATAAATGTGTTTTTCGTGTTGATACTGGTTGACTGCTTGGTTTTATTGTGTCCAAGGATGGAATCCACATAGATCCTTTGAATATTGAACCTATACTGGCTCTACCCGCCCCCACCAACGTTACCGAACTCCAAAGTTTGCAAGGAAAGGAAAACGTTTTACATCGTTTCGTTTGCAATTATGTTGAAAAGACACACAATTTCATGTTGTTATTGAAAAAAAATACTCCCCTTGTTTGGGATGACTTGGCGCAACACGCATTCAACAACCTCAAACACGCTCTTATGCATGCACCTGTGTTGCAACCACCAGATTTTATAAAGGATTATTCCCTATACGTGGTTGCCTCTCTTTCAACCATTGGTATGGTCTTAGTCCAGACCAACAAATGTGATTAGGAACATGTGATATATTACATAAGTAAGAGTCTTTTAGACTCTGAAAGTCATTATTCACGTGTGGAGAAACTTGCTTTGGCCACGGTCATAGCAGTCTAGAAGTTTCATCGTTACATTTTGCAATATACAGCCACTGTTTACGTGGATTCTAACTCTGTGTATTATATCTTGACTCGTCAAGTACTTGGGGGAAAATACTCACATTGGATTGTCATTCTCCAAGAGTTTGAGTTGGAATTTTCCAAAACTAGTTCTAAAAACTCCCTTGCCTTCGTTGAGTTTATGTGTGACCTTCCCAGAACTTTTACCCAATACCACCCTAGAAGAACAACGTTTCCTGTACTTAAAAAAAGATTGATGAAACTTGGCATGATGCTTCCTTAGCAAATGAAGCACACAAATGATGAATGAAACCCCAATATGACATTCAACCCCGCTCTTTTAACGAAGCAGACCTGGTCTTGACCTACGACCAGAAACACGATAAGTTGGGAGCTGGGAAACTAGAGTCCATGTGGCATGGGACTTATATTATCAATCATGTTTTAGATAAAGGCGCATATGATTTAATAGATTATAACGAGATACCCTTGGGAGAGCCCCACAACGGGCTCTACCTCAAAAGATACTATGCCTAGGTCATCCAGCATAGGTTCTTTGTAAATATTGTTTATAGAGTGCTGTGTGTTTTCTTTAAAAAGTGTGCTTTTTGTGCGGATATAAGATGTGTTTTTCACAACCCTAATTATGTAAATCCTATGTTTAATGGATAGATTACCACCTTTACCGGTTTCACGGATGATGCTAACCGTTACACCTTGAATCTTGCATCGGCATCTTGGGTGATGTACTCTCCTATAGGTGATATGGTGAGTTTAGGGGGTACTTGTTTGGCTCCCTCCACCAACAATCTCACAGAGTACAATGCGGTGATTGGATTGTTGACGGAAGCCATCGCTAATGATGTAAGAGAAATTAGGGTCTACTTAGACTCGAAGTTGGTTGTGCATCAGTTAAACCAAGTCTACACCATCCGGAACCCCCTACCCCTTCGTACATTGCGAAGAGTTAGGATTTTAGAAAGGTCTTTTGAGCAGGTTTCTTATCAACACGTTCCGAGACATTTAAATGTTGTGGCAGATTCCTTGGCAAAATTTGTCTTAGATTGGTATATTGCTCATAGTTAAGTTCATTTTAACATGAAAATCATGCATTGGATTCATAGTAGGCATACATTCACACATCACATTTGCACACACATCTGTAAATAAAAGTTTTTACATATATACATAAAAGGTAAACTTGAGATACAAAAAGGATTGAAGAATCAAGATTTCAGGTTACCCGAAGTTTGATATTGCCATAGTTTGAAAATGCATATATATGGGGCAAAAACTGAAGCTTCGGAGCTTTTGGTATAAATACAGTACAAAAAAGTGGTAGCCACTATGGGCCAATCCTCGTAATTGTGCTCATGGTAGCACATCACGGCTCGAGCCACTCTACGGAGTAGCCTCCCAAAGTGGCTTGAAACCCCCACTGTCTAATGCTGGCAATGCCTAGGTAGATCATTGATTGAAATATCTGCAATCCCCACAATCAAACGTTGTAGGTTCTCCTCCACCTCATCGAGCTCCTCTTATGCCTCGGTGCGGTGGATCACCATCTCTCGGACTGCTCCTTGCTTCTCTATGGGTGAGGCTCCAGCTAGACGGGAAGACCCAACATCTGCACAAGACATTTTTGCACATCTCAGCATTACATCATAAATATCAAAATATAGAAAAAAACATGGATAGTGTTTTCTTTCTTACCTCGGTCATCCCACTCATCCACCTCTAGAAGTGGAAAGTCAAGATTCTCTCGAAATTCGGTCCCCACGTAGGCATAATCCTATATCATCAAAAGTTGGCTCCTCAGCCAACGGAAAAAGGTTGACTTGTAAGTAACTATGGGGCCCCCTCCACCACCATGGCAGGCCATGGAATCCACCCACCTAATCATGTGAGGATCCTCCACATCCAGTCTGCTCAGTGGAACCTGAGGTCTCATCAATGGGACCCTCTCTAGGGAAGAAGGACACCACTCTCACCCCATATCCGAATTGCTTCAACTCTCCCCTCTTGCATTTGGTCAGTTAAGCTTTCAAGCTAACCAAGAGACCCTCACTCTAGTTGAATATAGTAGGAGCCATGCACTCCAAGGGACACAACATATGCACCCGCGTGGTCAAATGAGCCGACCTAGTTCCTACAACCTTCTCAATGGTGAACGCCATAGTCCTCAATGACCTATCTATAATATGCTTGATGTGAATCTTCCCACCAACTGAACGAGTCCCTATCGAGTAGTGGTCATCAATAAGGTCATCTACATATCCCTCACCACCTCATGGTCCTGTCAATGTCATTGGTCTTCCACTGTAGGATAGACCAGTCAAGAAATAGATGTCTTCTACATCTATTGTCAAAGTGTGTGTGCCCACTACAAAGTGTTGCTGGTCATGATCCCACATATGTATCATGTGCTCTAGCAGCTGCACATATTCTCTCATCCCTGGTATCCGTAAAAACTTGAGAAGCCCACACTCACGGAGGGCCCTCAAAGTAACTGGATCGTTGCTTGCCTGGTGTTCATCCAACTCATGTTGTCTCTCTTTCCATATGACCATCTTGCCTCTAGTTTGCTCAACAAAAAATCATTCAAACACCTATTAGAAGCAACTTTGAACCATTTAAAGGAAAGAAAAGAACTTTTTATTGGTTATATGTTGATTTTTTGGGAGTCATGGTCGCCGATGCACTGTCTACAGTAGAACAGAGCATCAGCACCTTTGTCGACAGACTGCCTTCAACAGCCTTTCCTCTTTCGAGAGGTGCAGCGGTGCACCTCCAGAAAGGGAAAAATGCGCCAGCATGTATGCGCTATGCCCCTTTGGGGATTTACCCAAAAACTCAAAAAATTGACCTTGGAAACAAGAAATGCACCAACAAAAATGAAGCGACAAGAGTTAGTTATTACCTGGTCCGAGCAGCTCGCGCAGAGGTGGTCCACGGCTCCCGGAATCTACAACTGAAAATCAACTCTCTTTCAGCAATTTCACTCTCACTATGGTAAAAAAGTCACAATGGTAAAAAATTTACTATATACCCCTTTTATAGTAATTTTGGTTTTTATTTTCAATATTAAAATCAAAATATTTTAATTTTAGGGTTTTTACTATTTACTTTCTATAGTTTTTATATGAAATTGGCCTAACTTGATTTTTAAAGATTCCAGGACATATTTACGAAGCGTCATGGCTATGCTACAAGTTTCTTTTGCCTTTTTCACACTTTGGGGTAAGATGAAAAAGTACCGAGCATCGTTTATACCTTTGACATGCTCGTTAAAAACCTAGTAAAAGGGTATTGAGTATACTTTTTTCTACTTTTTCACACTCGTTAAAAGTGGTTTATGAAAAAGAGGACCTCTTATGTAGTCACATTTAAGCTCTTTTCACACTTCTTAAAATGCAAAAAGGTTGTCGAGTGAACTTGTCTTCTTCACGCTTGTAAAAGTATTTGAAGAGTCGTCTTTTCATGATAGTTTACCCCTTTTCGGTTCAGATTGACTAATTACGAAAAAGGAATACTGTAGTTGACTTCATCTAGAAGAGTTCTCTCGGGAATTATTTTATACTTTTTCGGGCCCTAGGGACTAAATCATACGAAAAAAGGAACTTTTGGACTCTTCTTTTGTCTTCGTTCAAACTCTCTAAACATGAATGATACCAAGTTAGCTTTCAATCAACTCATTAAATTAAACACTGAGAGACCCTCTTTTGGGAACAATCCTCTCCTTTTTCAGGTTCGTAAAACATATGAGAATGGTCTCATCTTTCGATGAGCTACAACTAGTGTTTATTACCCTCTTTGAACTCGTAAAAACAAAAAAGAGGCATTCGTCCTTGGTGATGGGGAAATTAAGGGAAAGGGGAATATCCTTTCATGTGTATCGATGGCAGTTCATAATCCACCTTTGAACTGGAGCAACCGAGTCCGGTTGATCTCTTAATAATGGAATCCGACTATCATGTTGGAGAATAATATATATATTAGATAATAGGATAAAAGATGATATGTTACAATAGTGGCCCTGCCTTAAATACGACTTGGGCATTTGAGGTTGAGGAGACACCTCATTTCATAACCTAACTTAGTAAACCTAATTATTTAATTATTATTTTATTTTATATTTGTGACATTGCCACTCCCTTTAAGGAAGCTTTGTCCTCAAAGCTTAAGTATTTTCCTAGTGTCGTTCTTCATTCTGACTCAGTGTCGGTATTAGAATTGGATGAGGTCTCTTGTGCAGAGACTTGCACTTCCTTTCCATTGATGATTTTGCACTGTATTGTCTCATTGTTCCTACATTTATGACCAGGGGTCCAGTCATCACCGCATCAACGACATATGTTTTTCTTCTTTTTTTCTATTATCAGAGTAACTATTAGATGACTTCGATCTATTTTCCATTTCATAGGCATATGATTGAGGTTTGTGGCATTGATGACCGGGTGACCAAGTATCTCCACAGTACCTACATCGTGTCTCTTTTTCTTGCCGATAATGGTTATCGCCTCTTGTTTTAATTCCTTCCAATTTGCATTCCGCGGCTTTTGCTTTATGTCTTGCTACTTCTATGTTATGTATGTCATGCAACTTTAACTCTTTTTGGAGGTATGGTTTAAGACCTCCTAAATAGGTTTTGTGTCTTTGCTTGTTAGACAACCCAAATAGTCTTGTCGATAAGGATTCCCACTAATGTGTGAATTCCTCAATGCTTCCAACCTGTTGTAATTTGGTAAGTTTACTGAAAAAATCATCTTCTTTGATTCCTTGAAACCTATTTAAAAAATCATTTTTTAACAAGTTCCATGTGTAGGTAAAATTATCTCTCCTCCACCATAAGTACCAATTATAGGCGTACCCTTCCATATGCATTGACGCATATTTCACCTTCTCCTCTTAAGATTGAATATTGTAAATGTCAAAGTATTCTTCCGCCTTGTTTATCCAAGCAACGCATTGGTCTTCACTAACATTGTATTTCGACAACTCTATTTTTGCCTTAGATGGGTACACTTTGTAAGGACGATATTGATCTCCTTTTGCCTTACGGTTTGTTGGTGGCTGGGAACTACTGGATGATGCAAGTGCCATAGTTGAACTGCTTCGTTGTTGGTGGTGATTTTTAGCCTTTTTATTCTCTAGTATCTTACTGATAGCTTCTATTTTGCAGTTTAATCATGCCTCCATATATGGTAGTACTTTTGTTTCTAACTCTTTCTTAAACGTCGCAGTGTTAATCTTTATTTCTTTTTGCAATTCTTCTTGATTCTTGGCAAGTGCTTCTTGTGTGGAAATATGAACTGATGCCTGTAGCATGTCTAGACTGCTGACTTGGTATGTCTTAGGCATTACTCTTTGTAACACCTCGATTAATGTATTATGGTTCTACGTCATGGTGCTCATGTTTTGTGTTAAGGTGTTTATGTTTTGAGTCATGGTACTCATTTTGTCGTCCAATTCTTTTTGTTTTTTTGTTCAGGATGTCAAATTTTTCATCCAGCCTTCTTTCTAGTACCAAAACAAGCTCGTCTTTGAGTATTGTATTGTTATTTTGCATCTCTTCCTTCAAGCCTTTTTGGTTAGCGATAAGGGACTTGATGTCCTTCTCCATTTTTTCAATTTTCTCTTTTAGTTCCGCTATGGTCTTCGACCTTGTATGCGGAGGTGTGTATTTCAACGCTATTCTAGCTTAAGGGGTGAAATTTAAATAATAATATATTAATTTATTTATTTATTATTATTATTATTATTTCAAAAACTATATAATATTTTGTATATGGTTTTTTTTAAATATTATAATAATAAGATATATATATATATATTTTAAATATATTACAATATTATATTATATTATATTATATATTATATAATATAATATAATGTTTTTTTTATTGTTGGTTGCAGGTCATGGAGTTGGAGGCAGAGGCGGAGTGACGGGGTGGAGCTGGGAGCGTTGAGGAGAAATGTCGAGGGCGTGAGGGAAGGCTGGCGGTGGAAAAATGTGCACAGAGGGGAGCTTGGGCGTGCAAGTTGGAGTTGGAGAAGGTGGTGACGGGAGATGGAGGCGACGATGTCAGTTGGAGCCGCGATGGCAAACCAGAGGTGGAGAATGGAGCGCGGGTTGGAAGGTTGCAGGCAGGTGGAAAGGTGGAGCACGGTGGAAGCAAATACTTTGTGAACCAGTCAGCCGGTAACTGATCAGGAATAGGAGCCTTAATCAACCTATGTCTTCTTCTACATTCATGGATATGAGCGGAGCTATAGGTAGATGTAGTTTGTCGAAGTGAGATCAATAGGTTTGTACCTGTTTGATACTGGATTGGTAACTGAAAGTGTGTCAAAATGGCCATAGCTAAAGCATTGAAATCCCAAAATGAATGTCGTGGTAACTCGATATACCGTTTAGTTGCAATGGTGGTGAGGGTTATTTGGAAAACGCGTAGAGGGATTGAACCGTCCATCAAAGAATTGGATGGACACCAAAGATGAAAAGTCATAACATGGTTTTTGGGTCCTAACTAGGTTTACCATCGAATTTTCAGATATCAAAAGGTAGCTTGACTGGGATGGTGGTCCAAGAGGGGTCATGATGAATTGGGTCATTTATCAATCTTGACAAGTCTGGCAAAACTAAAGTGGCCAGAAATGGTAGTTGTTGATTTGGTTGCGGGTACTGGTAATATTGATAGGGCATTTGCTGACCAGTAGGATCGTATGCGGATTGATAGATGGGTATTGATGATGCCCCCGAAGCTTGTTGAAAAGGCTGTTGGTTTCCAGAATTTTCATGGGTAGGTGGGCCCCCCAAGGAAGGAGGTCCTCTGAAAGGTGGTGGGGGTCCACCTCCGCCAGGTGGTGGTGGTGGTCCTCCTCCTCCATATGGGGGTGGTGGTGGTGGTCCTCCTCCACCAGGTGTTGGTGGTGGTCCACCAAATGGTCCACCGGGTCCTCCAAGTCTTCCAAGTCCTCCAGCTTTTCGCAGTGGTCCTCCGGGGGGTGGTCCACCGTATCCTTCAAAAGTATTAAAAAAAGTCCCTCCATATGACGGGATATTTGACCAATTTGGTTGTCCCTAAGGTACAAAAGTATTTTCGGGGTAAGGCATTCCAGGTTAAATAGTCGTAGGTTGTGGTTGTTGGTAAACTTAATTAACCA